>VZRW01012686.1:93805-120871 GCA_013398125.1 Aegotheles bennettii | reverse complement strand
TCATTGCAGCCTATGGCTTCCTTACGCGGGGAAGAGAAGGGGCAGGGACCGATCTCTTCACTCCTGTGACCAATGACAGGACTGGGGTGACAGCAGGGAGCTGAATCAGGGGAGGTTTAGGTTGGGTGTCAGGAAAAGGTTTTTCACCCAGAGGGTGATTGAGCACTGGCACAGCTCCCCAGGGCAGTGGTCACAGCACCAAGACTGACTTAGTTCAAGAAACATTTGGATGATGTTCTCGGACACACGGTGTGACTCTTGGGGATACCTGCAAAGGTACAGGAGTTGGACTTCATGATCCTTGAGGGTTCCTTCCAACTCTACATGTTCTATGATTCTACGATTTTAAACATTCAAGGTCAGGCTGGACAGGGCTCTGAGCAACCTGATCTGGTTGAAGATGTCCCTGCTCACTGAAGGGGGGGTTGGACTGGATGACCTTTAAAGGTCCTTTCCAACCCAAGCCTTTCTACAATTCTATTATCCAGCAATAAAAATTTGTATGCAAAAGTACTTGAACTTTAGGTATATCCAAGATGAACTGGCAGCCAAAGCAAGCTTTGGATTTTGTAATCAGATGCCTACAAATTGTTTCACTTCCATTTCTTGTGCTGAAGAGATTTTACAGTTCCCTGCCAAATTACCAGTCTGTAGCTTCAGATAAATATTAATATTAAACTATGAAAGAAGGAAATAATATTTGGTAATTGGCAAGTGACACCAGGAAAGCAAACAGGAATATTATCTTTTTAGGCTGGACTATCCAAGGAGATACAACTAGGAAATATATTTGAAAATCAAATCTGGTAGACAAAGCGATGATATGTGAAGGCTCAAAAGAACAGTTTAAAAAGTTTGAATTCATTATTTAACAGTGAGGTGAAATAAATCCTCTCCAAAATAATTAAGCAGAACATGTTAAAGAGACACAAACGAATAAGTAAATTTAAAAATATTAATATAAAAGTTCATAGTAAGTCATTTCAAACTTATAAAGAACTAGTAGTTCACAATTTAAAATCTAATAAGCAAGCTGTTATTGGAGAGGAAAGGTTGTCTAATTCAGTGCCAATTAACATATTTTTATCCTGGTACAGCAATGATATCGATCCACTCCTAGGTCAAAATGTTGGAGCTACAGGTAGTCAAATTATTTTTCAGATAAACCTCTCTATCTGGAAAAACCCAACTCCACTTTCAGTTACTCATTTCTTTCCAAATTCATTTCGAGTTATTCTGTAATCTGTATTAATTGCTTTCAGGGAAAATTAGGTCAATGCAGGAAACACAGACATCTTGAGTCATCAGGTCTGCTTCCTTGCCACTGCAGACAGGCTTGTCATACTATAATTAATGATAAACCTAATATGTTAATAACTACATTCACAAACTTATCAAGCTTCCATCTTAGAAACAGCTCAGACGTTTAACCCCAATTAATCTTACTGGAAAGAGGAAACTCATTCCAAAATGTACTCCAGAATCTGACAAGTTTTTTTTCATTACAGACACTCTAATTCCATACCGACTGTATTTGTAGATAATTTCTTCTCTTGCCCCATTTGTCCTTCAATTTTAGTAACTCTTCTCCTTCCACTGTGTTTCCTGTTGTCCCTTTTTCGCTTCATGCATTTTTGCAATGAGCCATGGCAGATTAAAGGCAATACTTCAGTCTCCCCTTATTGCATAGAATATCCATTCCTATAATCATTTCAGCAGCTCTATGAAACAATTCTATTTCTGGAATACCTGTGATAAGATCTGCAGGTTTTTAGGAGAGATCATTCACAGCTACGAGAAATACTTAACCTGATACCTTGCAGCATTCCTACACCTTTTTCATTAGATAAATAGTGTCACTAGGACCCACATGGTAAATTCCTTGGCACCTCACTGTGAGAAAAAAGTGTGCATCTGATTTACGTTTTGCAAATGAGAAGTCAGTTGGGTTATAAAGTGATTTAAAACACCTAGAACATTCAGTGAAGAAAGCCTCTAATAGCCATTTTAAGAAATGCTTATCATAAAAAGAAAACAAACAAACAAAAAAAAACAAAGCAAAAAAGAAAATAAACAAAACCCCACACACCTCCCAAAAAAACTCCTCAACACTGAAATCCAGCTTAATTCCTGAATTCTAATGACTACTGGCAGAACTGCTGCTTGTGCGAAATTAGGACTCATAGCCAAACAACATTTCAAGCACTTAGAACCATTTTGGATGGGGCTGAAAGGATTTTATTTCTTCTAGAATTCTTTTCTTTTTGCCTACTGCAGCCCAGGATACCATTGACCTTTCTTGCAGTATTGCCAGCAGGTCAAGGGAGGTGATCTTTCCCTCTGCTTCCCTCTGCCCTCCCTGAGCACAGACTGGAAAACAGGAGGGTCCATCTGAACATCAGGAAACACTTCTTTACAGTGAGGGTGACTGATCTCTGGCACAGGTTACCTAAGGAGGTTGTGGAGTCTCCCTCCTTGGAGATATTCAAAAGCCATCAGGACACAGTCCTGGGCAATCACTTCTTGGTCACCTTTCTTGAGCAGGATGGTTAGACCAGATGACCTCCAAAGGTCCCTTCCAACCTCAACCATTCCATGATTCTGTGAATCTAACAACAGCCACACAACAAGACACTTTCCTGCACTTGAGTAATGACTAGAAGACGTATCCAAAGCTATTTATTTAGATTCTGGGATCTCATCAGCTTGAGAAGGTTCAAACCTACAGCTACTGTCTCCCAACATCTCTATTAAACCACTCTGGTTGCTCTGATAGGATTTAACTAGGGGACCTTGAGGGGTAATGAAAGATTAGATTTAGTCATGCTCAGTTACTTTTTCCTAACAAAGTTACAGCACCTAGAAATTGAGTCTTTTAGACCTGATTCCCAAAAAAACCCCTTTTCCCCCAGATTTTCAAAATAAGATCTCATTCATTTTGGATATTAAAATTCAGGTGCTCATACAGGAGCAGTTAAAGATGTCTTCACACGTATTTAACCAAAATAATGTACACAGACAAGTCACCTAGTAATCTGTGTAATGTAATTCAAGTATGTCAAGCTCAACTTCTGCAAAAAGCTATCAACAGATGATTGCAAAGGTCAGCAAAACTCTGAATGATTCAGTATAACTCAAAACCTGAACATTCCAAAAATGTGAGTCAAAAGGGCAAAAGGAACGTACAGTCCACTGCACATCTCATGCTGAATCCTATTCAGATTTCTACTTTTCATCATTAAAATCTTAAAATAGAATAAGGCCCCAAACAACTGGAAAGTTGTTAAATGATTACTGCGTATAGAAAGTGAAAATCAGCCACAGGGAAACAATAAAAAAATAAATCAGAAAAAAAAATGAAATCAACAAATCTATAATTTTTTTCCAGTAATTTTATATGCATTTATAGACATATTCAAAAACCATGTACACACACATACATCCATTCAGAAGTTTTTTATTTTCTGAATGTATTTCCAGAAACTATTAGGCTGATTGTTTCCTATTTTTTACTGAAAAGAAAATGTTTTTAGTATACCAGTAGCTAGGGAAAGTGGTAATAAACAACAGAAATGAGTAAGTATTTTGTGATGTTCTTAGAGTTACATACACAAAAATGTATGTACATATCTATGCATGTATATAAAGACAAATTGAAGGATGATGACATGATTTTTTTTAAAAAATTAACTAACCTGCAAGTGGAACTGTCAAAAAGCAACCATCCTGTTTTCATAAATGTGGGGCTGTCATAGCATTCAATTTACAAACAAATATTCTGATAAAAACCTGTTTCAAAATATCACGGTGGCCATATTAAGTGGAGTAACAGATTACTAATATTTACAAAAGTAATAAACAGTCTAAATTATCAGACTTTACTGGTGAGACTTGTCTTTGGGAATCCCAGCCCGGGAGAGATTGGGGCAGCTTCCTGAAGACTGGAAGAAAGTTACTTTCATCCTTTCTTTGAGAAGCAGAAGAAAGTGGTTCTGGAGAGCTACAACAGTCCAGTCAGCCTCATCATGCTCCCTGGGAAAGAGATGGAGCAAATACTCCTAGAAGCCATTTCCAAATTTATGAAGGAATCATAGCATCAAGCATCACAGAATCATAGAAGGGTTTGGGTTGGAAGGGACCTTCAAGCTCATCCAGTCCCAACCCCCTGCCATGGGCAGGGACACCTCCCACCACACCAGGTTGCCCCATCCAACCTGGCCTTGAACACTGTCCGGGAGGGGCAGCCACAGCTTCTCTGGGCACCCTGGGCCAGTGTCTCGCCACCCTCACAGCAAAGAACTTCTTCCTAATATCCAGTCTAAGTCTACAGTCTTATCTGTGCATCCAAATACCTGATAGGAGGGAATGAACAACAAGGCTCTTCTCAGTGGTATCTAATAAAAGGACAAGAGGCAACAGGCATAAATTGAAAGGGATTTTTCTATTATTATGAATTTTTATTTTTATTGTGAGTGATCAAAAACCAGGATAGGCTTCCCAGAGAGGTTGTGGAGTCTCCATCAATGGAGATACCCAATACCTGACTGGACACGATTTTGGGCAACCTGTTCTAGCTGACCCTGTGGTTTTCTACCCACTATGGTAAACTGGTTTTCTATAAGCTGACAAAAACATAACTGAACAAAAAAAATGCCCATTTTCTATTTGCTCATCAAACTGAGCTGTCTTCTCTTACAACAGACAGAACACCAAAGCCAACACAATGGGTGGAAAACACTGAAAAATAATTGTGAAATATATAGCATTTAAATAACAAACAGTGATTCTGATTTCACACAGTTTACAGGGGAAAAAAAAAGCCCTGTAAAGAGAGATAGATACACTTCATTTACACACACAAAAAGTTGTCAATTGGTACACACCATTTGCTATGGAAATCATTGATTGGGCTTCTCATGGGTAAAGAAGATACCTGCTGATCCATGCCTTCAAAACAGCAATTCCTATTTTAACTTACTGTGATTTGCAGAGAATGGCATACAGGAAAAAAAGTAAAAGGATGGCTGAGAAGTATCAGTGTTGATTACTGGAACATTTTTTGTGTAGAGGTGCATAAACATCCTGTGCTGAGCTACTAGAACCTGCAGAATCATAAGCAGACTTAAAGGTAGGCATCTACCTATTAAGAAAAGAAGGTCTTAATGGTTAATATACTAAGGAAATGCCATTTTTTCCAAAGCCTTGAAGTGTTTATTAAGAGATAGGAGATGATGGGTACAAAGCAGCAATTTAGAGAACAGCTACAATCAGTAGGGGATGATGACAATACTCCAAGCATCTAGAAATAATTAAGGAAGCAATGACAGCTCGATTGTATGTACCATTCCTGAGCAGGTCTCAAATGGAAGAAATTAATAAAGCTATGGTCTAATTAATCCATCTCTTTTAGATTTTGTCTTTTGTTCTACATGTCCAAGATTAGAAAGACGTGACAACTGATCCATGACCTAATTAAATCATTTTAGAGTGTGCTCTTCTAATTAGAGCAAAAGCATTGCTATGAAACTATTCTAAATTAAAATAATGTATATATCCAAAATGAATTGCAGTTTCCATGATACTATATGATAATATGGTAGATTGGGATAACCCATAACTGCCAATAGGGCATGTTTAAATAATGTGTGCAGGATTTTTATTCTTTCCTCATAGATGCTGTTGTGTTATTAAAACAAATAAAACTAAACCCTTCAGGATTCAAAGATCTGCAATTTGCTCCCTTCTGGACTTGTCCAGAAAATCACCAAACAGAGCAGGACCACTTACTGTCCCTTCCACTATACTTGCTAACTGACAAGTTTCTGATTCAGGAGTAATGGACTAAGTCTGGTCTCTGATGGTTGGTTTTTCAGTGTCTTATGTTCCTCCTACCTGAATAATCATATTGATTATTTACCCCATATCTTATAATGTCAAATTGTGTTTACAGTACTTTAAAATCCATTCTCCGTAACTACAGTAACCTCTAGTTGCACATCTTATAATCACTGTTAAAGTTTGGGAAGTAATTTGTAGAGTATTTTCATACTGAACAATGCTGTATATTCACTAAATACAAATATGCATTAAAAATGCTAATCAGAATTCCCAAAACTTCACACAAGTGGCTGTTAAATCTTTATCTCCCCTTCTCTAATAGAATCACAGAATCATGGAGGTTGGAAGAGACCTTCAAGATCACCCAGCCCAACTCCTACCTCCATCCCCACTCACCCACATCACCCAGCGCCACATCCAGACGCCTCTTGAACACCTCCAGGGACGGGGACTCCACCACCTCCCTGGGCAACCCATTCCCACACCCAATCACCCTCCCAGGGAAGGAATTGTCCCTCATGGCCAACCTGAATCTCCCCTGCTGCAATTTAAAGCCATTTCTTCTCGTCCTTTCACTGTGCGCACGGCAGAAGAGACCGATCCCCCCCCCCCACCCCCAACCTCCTCTCAGGGAGCTGTAGAGAGTCATGAGGTCCCCCCCNTCTGTTCCCTTCTCTGGACAACCCACCGCCCCTCGATGGCTTTTTTGCAGTGAGGGGCCCAGAACTGACCCCAGCACTTGAGGTGCAGCCTCACCAGTGCAGAGTACAGTGGGACAATCACTGCCCTGGTCCTGCTGACCACACTGTTCTTGATGCAGGCCAAGATGCCATTGGCCTTCTTGGCCACCTGGGCACACTGCTGGCTCATCCCCAGCTGCTGTCACCCAGCACCCCCAAGTCCCTTTGTGCTGAGCAGCTCCAGCCACTCTTCCCCAAGCCCGTGGCGGTGCCTGGGGTTCTTGTGACCCAAGTGCAGGACCCAGCACTTGGCCTTATTGAACCTCATCCCATTGGCCTCTTCCCATCAATCCAGCCTGCGCAGATCTCTCTGCAGAGCCCTCCTTCCCTTAAGCAGAACAACACTTCCACCCAACTTAGTGTCATCTGCAAACTGACTGAGGGTACACTCCATCCCCTCACCTAGGTCATCAATAAAGAAATACTTAAAGATATTAAATACTTCTCTTCTAAATCTTTACTACTATGTCCCCTAAACTCCTTCCTTCCACTTGCAGTTAGAACTTTGTTTCTGTGGAAGAATGACCACTGCTCACATCATATTAATAGATTTCAAGGCCAAAAAGGCCATATATGGTCTAGTCTGATCTTTTCCCATTGTATTTCAGCTACTGGAGCTGTGTCTCTCTGGAATTGATTATACAGACAATCTAGTTCACTTAAATTTGACTCACGTTAATTTGACATTTAGATAAAGTGATGGAAGATGAGTCACTATGTATTTTAAAGCACAATGACTATGCTTAAAGCTAGTATGTATTTTAGATTCAATGTTCACATTTAGATCCAGTAGCACACCATCTCATTCACTTCATAGACCATTAAAATGTGTAATTTTAATTAATCCAACTACTTCTTTCCTAAGGGACAGTAAAATACCAAGAATACAGAAATTTGAGATATTTAGTCACACATCTATGACAATCTAAAACTATTATTTCACAAATGTTACATTTTAGAAAGAACTTTTCTAATTAATAGTCAGATTAATAGTGCATTTGAAACATCACTGATACACTTAAGTACAATAAAAGATTAATTAAATTTCAATTCAAAAGTAAATTGTTTTGAACGTGAGAATACATTACCATTTCTAATCCCTCTTGGTCTGCAGCTCTCAGCTATTCCACAGTTTAACATCCTTCAGGGATAAACTAAACAACTGATCAGCCTTCACTGAGCTGGAGAGTTCATGAACATCAAGATGAACATCTTAGATATTTCAGATTGTGGTTGGTGCTAGAGAACATGGAAACACACTGGACCTCTTAAGATATCAACAAACAGAGAAGGATATTTAAAAACTCAAACTCAACTAAATCCTAACATGGACTTGTTTGTATCCTGGCAAAAGTCACGCAGCTGAGCTTCAGTGTTATATAGAAGACAAGAAAAAGGTTTCTTTTTATCTCAAAATAGCATCTGTATTGTCAAATTGGCTCTTCCCTTGCTTCATTCCAATGACCTGATAAACCTGACTGTCCAAGGCTGTTCTGCTCTCACGCTCAAGCTGGGAGGGAACTCAATAATGGCTTTTCCAAGGAAAGCTGGGTGTGCTTGTTTGGGTAGTTCAGATACCAAGAGTGGCAGAACTGTCAATAAGTACAAATTAGAACAGATCTCTGCCATGCAGCAAGGTACTGGGGTGCAGGAACCCTGTTGTTTCTTTGTTCAGCTGGTAGTTTTTCCAGAAGTTCTATGTTTATTCTAAAAATTTGAGACTTCTAATTAAAAGTCAGAAGTGTTTCCTTCTTTACCAGGCAGCTGCAGGACTGAGACAAGAAGCACATGCAAAATTAGTAGAATATTTTGTCCCATAAACAAGACAAAACTATCCAAGTAACTACAGTGGCAATTGCAAGGAAAGGTTGCCATCCTTTTCATGAACATGCACTGTGAATTTATTAAAATAATTATTACAAAAAAAGGACTCAAATGAATGTAACTGACAAACAAAAACCTTTTTCTGTCAGTCCTGGCAATTAAAGTCTGGAATTCAATCATTTAATGGATTTTTACGTAACAATTTATGAATTGTAAGGAGAATTGGGATTAATAAATTTGAGTGAAATGTATCAGGTATAGGAAGGAACAACAAAAGCACACACAGCTTCTTAACCCACATAGAAAAAGAAATGCTCTAAGAAAACTACTGGGGCATTCTCCATTAGGCAGAGTCCATCATTCTGGATGCTACTTTAATTCTGAGGCTTGAAGAGGCTTTACAAATACTGCATAGCCAAGCAAGTTAGTGGGTAGATTATATCTCTGCCCTGGGCACTGTGAACTAAGTTCTAAATCATAATTAGAATCAGCTCCATCATTCTCTATTATCACATTAAAAAAAAAGCCCATTGAAAGTTTAGTTGAAATTGATATTTTTTGAGATAAGCTTTCATTTCAAAGGGTTGATACTTTCCTGCAAGCTACGTTTTCTTAACAAAATTTATCAAAAATTCCCAACGAGCTCTGAGAACAGAAGGAGCAGCAATTCCTAGTGCCAGCTCCTGGGAAGCACTGGGAGAAGGTGGGTAAGATCCATGAGGATTGATCAGTTTAGTGGACTGATCAGCTACCCAGATGTTTTAAGGGGTCAGTTTTTCATTGCTTTATATCCCTGCTAATTTATGCTGTTTCTTACACATAGTTCCTATTTG
This sequence comes from Aegotheles bennettii, assembly GCA_013398125.1. NCBI lineage: Eukaryota > Metazoa > Chordata > Aves > Caprimulgiformes > Aegothelidae > Aegotheles > Aegotheles bennettii. Next base: position 111,636 of record VZRW01012686.1, on the reverse strand, counting down.
TAAATGACTTGACAGAAGCAGTGAGAGAAGCAGGGACCACCTGGCTCTGAACAGAGCACATTTCCAAGCACACAAAACCCTCTAGATTATTATAGCAAGAGGTATTGCTGCCAGCCTATCACCCAGATTTCTAATGAGCCCGAGATAAAGGAAATGGGCAGATTATGAAAATGATAAAGGTGTATAGCATATCCATAACATCATTATTAAAAATATGGGAAACTAACATTGTTGGAAGTCAGAAAGTCTTTCCACAATACCCTGGCTGGGATTAAGAGGACAGGCATGTTAGTGTTGGACAATTTAGGGTTTTGCTATCAAGGCAGGGAAAGAACAGGGAAAATTTAAATAAAAATTGAAAAAGGTACCCCAGTACGAGATAGCCTGAGAAAGGAGAAAAGCAGACAAAGGAGGGTCAGCTCCTCTTACTAAATTACTTCATTTCTACTATCTGTTCACATCATCCTCACACGTTATTTACAGTAACCTATATCTGAGACCCGATGCAGTTATTTTTACACCATGAAAAAACTCATCCAGGATTTCTGAAATCACGCCCAAAGCATCAAACCTACTTGAAAATTAAGCCTATCTTTCCAAAATTGGGAATTACATTAAAAAAATAATTTTCACAGACTATGACGATCTTTCATCTCAACTTGACTTGGAAACATATTAATACCCTCACACTTCATCGCCAGTTTCATACATCACAGAGGTGTTAACATAGTCCCTGCTCTAACTACACATGAATGTTTCAAAACTGCAAGAGCTTCTGTGCAGAGAGAGATACTTAAACTTCATACTGTGAAATTACATCCTGTGAAATTAAATACTGTGGGATCAAAACACAAAACTGATTGATGGACCACCACCAGCAGCACATAGAAAGGCAGATCAGTATGTTTTGTATAATAAAAGGTTCATAAACAATACATTATTATTATTATTATTATTATTATTATTATTATTATTATTATATTGTCAGATTTTTAAAGAGAACAGAAAAAAACCAATCGTGACTGGAGCTGCAAGTACAGGTCTCACCGTGGAAGCATATTAAGAAGCATGAGAGGTATAAAATCTGTGTTTAACTACCAGGAATAACCATCAGCTGAATCTTTTTTATGCCCTTGTCAGCAGGTGTATTAGTCCATATAGGTTTGTATGCTAATCTAGTAAGAGCATCTCTGCTCTTTAAATTAACATAGTTAGAGTTAACTGAGTATTTCCACCTCACAGTGAATTGCAAAAAAAAAACCCAAATCACACATCTTTAGCTTCACTGAGGCAAAGGCAGAAAAAGGAGATTGGATAGTCAGGAAAATCATAGCCAAAGTGCAGGGGGAAAAAAAGGGAAACGGAGAAAGGAAAGTGGAAATAAAGACAAATGAACAAGAAAATAAAAAGTTTGTTCTATCATGCAACTTCAAGGTGCCCTTTGTATAGAATTAAAAATGGGCCAAAATGACTTTGTAAATACCATGTATGATCCTTACATTAAACCACATGATCTTATATGCAGAACAGGGATACAGGACTGGAAGGATTCCTAGATCATCATGTTTAGCTGCTTGCTTCCACCTGCAATCATAGTACACAGCCCTCCAGTATTCATCACAAACAGACAGATTTATCCCACAACTCGCCCCACACCCTCTGCCTCTGCTATTGCTATGTCCGAGATATTCCAGAACCTCATTTCTCTGACTTCAAAACTTCCTTTTAGTTTCCCAGTTTATAGTATTGACAAGGAATTTATATCTATTTCTTTATATTTCAATGTTATATTATAAATTCAACATCATTTCTGCCATGCCCAGGTGTCTATAAAGGACAGTCCTAATGCTTGACAGTAATTTTTTCTATTAGTTACACAGACTCAGAACAAATATAAAGAAGGTTTTTCTGCATGGAATGGATGTAGAAGCAATAGGGGCGGAGCACAATACAAGACAAATGAGAGGAGAAAATGGAAACTGCCTCAGTCAGTGGGAAATATATTAAGATTAACTGAACAGTGGCTTAATTCAGGCACATGTTTGTGGACAACCATATTTAGCAAGTTAGCCATAAAATAACATGATCAAAATAAGAAATTAAAAGTGATATAAAACCATAAGGTCCAGGTGAAAGGAAGATAGGGTTGATACATTTGTGAAGAAAAAACAACATATGTTTCATCAGATACTGTAGAAGTCCCACAATAACATAAACAGAGGATATAAACCAAATTATCTGCAATTAAAACAAACACGCAGAAAAGCCAAGCAAAACTCTGAAAGTCAAATCTGACACAATTATGGATGAATGAGATTTGCATCACAAATCAAAATCAGTGAAGAGTCTGGACTTTTATTTTTAGTAGTTCTAAAAAAGATTCTGAATTCCATAGGCACTACAGAACAGCCTCCTTTTCCAGTCTGAATACACAAACAGCAGCCGTAAGACCTTGCAGACTTTGGAAAGCATTTGTCTCTGATCAAGAGGCTAAAAAAAGAGAAAATGAAATAGTTGGTGATCAGAATATTACAACTGACACTTCTCAGAGGAAAGCACTGCGAGTTATTTGATTATAACATTTTATATTCCTTCACCCTGTAAAGTATTATTCAGAATACTGGCCTTTGTAATATGTGAAAATGTACTCCAGGCGTGTTCAAAATGGTAAATGGGAAGATAATAAATTAAAGTCTTTTATATATTGACTAAGCACCTTTTAGGATTCAGACATTATTAAGTGTATTTCAAATTTTAATGCTGTCATTTTTCCTACTTCTCCCATCGACTACCGATTTCTGTAACCAGAACCAAAATTAAAGCCTAATCTGTATGGGAGAGTGAAGCTGCTTCACAACTGCTTTTAGAGTTGGATGACTGCCATGGAAAATGAAGTCAAAAATCAGGAATGCAGAAGGAAACACACTTCAGGCAAGGAGGAGAACCAAGGAGGGTGTATCCCAGATAAAGTTTATTGCTCCAAGGACTGCTTATGTCTTTCTCATTAAATGTGACTGGGTGAGTAGCAGAAATAATCCTGCTAACAAGGATCAGAACCCAAGGTTACAGCAGTATTTACAATTACATTCTGGAAAAAATAAAATAAAAACCAAAGCCAACCTTGCTTTTTTAAACTGAAAATATATTTTACCTCATTTACAACACTTATCCACATAAGAAATTTTTGTCTTTTTCAGTTTGCCAGTAACTCCTGGAATCTCCTTCCAAATACTTTTAATCTGACAGACTAAGAGAACCAATTTTCCAGTTCAAAGGATGAATCAAACTTTTTTTTTTTTAATACTGGGTTGAGCAAAACGAAATTCAGCTCAGAATTTCTGCCCAACGAGTCAATAGTGATTTCAAGCACACAGCTATGATCCAGATGATCTTTTACTAGCACATAAATTAGATCAGCTTCAAAAGGAGAGGCTGAGATGTTCATCCCATGATGTTCTACAGCTTTATGGTAACTGTTCTTCTAAGGGGTCAGGGGCTTCAATTCAAATCTCTATATTGAATTATGCACAGAGAGGACTTAAATACAGATTTCATGCATACCAGAAAATCTTCTTGCAGAACATTGTTCGTTATCTCACAACTTAATTGAAAAGGCTGTACATTTAATACTGCTGGAGATTACTGACTGTGGACTAAGCTTTGGAATTACTGCTGGAAGCCAGAACAGCACAAGATAAACTCCCTATAGTACCTCCTCCAATTTGTAGAGCCTACTTTTTTTTTTTCAGTCCTAGTGAAACTGTATTCCAAATCTGACCTGAATTCAGAAATTTCATGCATACTAATACTACACTGGGATGATGGTGGAGTAAAATATTTACTGCAAAATATGGCCTAGTTACAGTCCCTGGAGAGATTTTATTTTTTTTAAGCTGTGGTTTATTTCTGCAATCCTTTTTCAAAACCTTTCTTAACAGAAATATTGCTTCTACAGAAAAAAGTAGTAATTTTAGGATCTGATTTTAGAATTCAAGTCAAATATTTCTGAAAGAAGCACTCTTTCTATAACTTTAAATTTATGAGTATAATTTCATTTTTGACAACTGTCAGAAGTTGACATTCTAAAGCAGTTTCATTCTTCCCTGCAACAGTAATAAAATCTTCAAGAAAGACAAAGAAATAACTATAGTATGAAAATCACCTAATATATTGATTTATATTGTTTTTCACACATATATCACTGTGATTTTGTAAAATCTGTATCAAACTGCCATACTTGGGCAATATATCAAATGTCAGCTACTCTTAAAACACATCTGGGCTATGTAAGTCACTTAAATAAATTGAAACTAATGTGAGCTTAAACAAAATATTGAAAAGTGAAATTAATACTAGAAAAGCACCAGTCAAGGCTGTAGCAGAAGTAAATCTTCTGAAAACGGTGCAAATAATAAGCACAGGCTCTCAGTCAGTTGGCTTTACCAAGAACCAGTAACATCAGCAGCTCAAGACTTCCCCAACTGCCTGAACCATTAAGGATGTGTACAGAAAAACCACCTGTATGCATTTATTTTTTCTCTATTTTTAGCTTCCCGCTCAAGGATACAAGACTCATTATGGGATGTAGGGAAAGAACATTTTAGGACTGCACAAGACTTGTAGCGGGATGTTTAGGGGAGAAACTGAGGGTGAGGAAAAGGAAGGATGAAGATGATTTGGGAACGAACAAGCATGGGAAAATGGAAGAATAAGAGGATAAAAAGGGTTAGTCGCATGTAAACAAATTTCTGGTCAATGCACTTCTCTGGCCATGCCTTCAGCCAGATTTTCTGATTTCCAGCTGCTGGAGAGACCACAGCATCTCAAGGTCAACTGAGACACCTGATATCATATGTTTGTGCCTGTGTGTGACCTTGGGAGTGGGGCAACTGAGGAGACCAGGATCCAGGGGTCAATTATGAGACAGACTGAGAACCTGAACCCAGCTACTGAAGGGATCTACATTATCCATACAGATATAGGTGTTTCCCACCAACAGACCTTCAATCCTAATCAGCCAGAGAGGAGAAGACACTCGGTGCTGTTGGGTTTGTTTCATAGAATCAAAGAATTGTTTGGGTGGGAAGGGACCTTTAAAGCTCACCTAGTCCAACTCCCCTGCAGTGAGCAGGGACATCTCCAACCAGATCACGTTGCTCAGAGCCCTGTCCAACCTGCCCTTGAACATTTCCAGGGATGGGGCATCTACCACCTCTTTGAACAACCTGTGCCAGGGTTTTATGGAACAGGGAGTGCCAAGTGTCTGACATGTGTGGTCAGTCATGTACATACAGCTGTGTTTCTGCACATGTGCTTGCTGGGAATATATGCTCAGCCTTGGTACTGCTTGAACCTGGGGCCACAGAGCTGCAGAAGCCTCACTACTGGAGTTGGGAACCCCTGATACTACTTACCTGTATAACAACTCTTTAAGATTCTGTACAATGGCTGTGCTTTCATTGGAAGTGTTTTAAATCATTTTAGAAAAGGAACATTAACGTCTTTCAGAAGCTAAATTCTCTGAGAGCTGAAAGATAATTAATGGATTTGAAAAGGGTCTGAGAGAGCTAGCATTAGAGTATTTGCATAGAATGACATTTAGCATGCCATATTTCTTAGGATGAGCACTGCAAACATGAATAACAATTGAAGTCGCTTCCAAATGTAACAAGCAATGCAAAACAGATTATGAATATTTTTGAATAACAAGACAGAGTTTTCAGGCCATGGTTTCAGTGACGTGCTGAATACCAGACTTCAAATCTTCATGCTCAAAGCTTCCTGTTGGACAAGTCTGACCCATGGAGAGACTGGAAAAAAACAAGTTGCCAATAGCATGGATGCTATTGACAAAATAGAGAATATGCTGATTAGACACAAAGGTTCTTTCAAAAGTGCAGACCAAGACTCATTGTCCCATTAAGCAGGACTGACCACAAGCCTCATCTTTCAGAAATGGATAGAAAGTCTAATTTGTCTCAAATAACTGCTTTTTAGTAATTTCTTTAATTTCTTTCTATACACACATTTTTCCTCTATCTAGAATTAGTGTTCACTAACTTCTATAAAGAAAAAAAAAGTATTTTCATACACTTCAGTGAAAAGTATTCAAATAAACATAGGGAGAACATAGGTTTAAGTGAAAAGACCAGATAATTTTTTTCCAAAAACATATTTCTCTAGCCCCTGACCCAGGTAAGAAATAATAGCTCAGGTTATGTAGACAAATTCTAAGTGATAAAGTATTGGCATCAGGATTTTTGGGTTTGTTTTTTTTTAGTAAGAATCCAGTATTCCTCATTCATACTTGCCAGATTCAACCCAAATATTCTACAGTTTGTTCATTCAACTCACACTTTGGGAATAACAATCAGCCAGAAAGACTTAGAAAAATGCCCAAAAAAGCCCTGAAGTCATCAGTGCTTAGTTATTACAGTAAGAGATACCTTTAAATACCTTCAAGTGCAGATCAACCCTTCATTTTCAATTCTGTCACTGGGACTCAGAGTTGAAAATGGATGCAGAAATCAAACAATACTCCATTTGCTTTCTCTGTGAAAAGAATTTCCTCCTCTCCCACATCAAGTGATCATTATATTGTGACAAGTCTTTTAATGGCTTTTACAGAAACACCCTTGTGAAGTAATTCCACTTCCACATACTTTATAAACGAAGAAAAATGCTGAAGAACTAGTGGAGAGACAGAGAGAGCAAGCCCACATCCATTAGTTGAATTCTTATGAACCAAATGAACCGAAGTGTAATGTATTCAGCTATTTTTTTTTAATATATAAATATTAAATGTAAATTTAAGTGTTAGACTCAAAATATTCCAATAAGGTTTTTAGATAGTAAGGGGTACAAAGCTCTTTTTTTCCCCCTTCAAGTCTTTTCTAGATGACTCTGCTAAGCAAGTACACTTGAGGCATCAGTGTAACATGCTATGTAAGAAGATACTCACACCCTGGACTTAAATGTAAGTAAGATAGGCTTACTAGGAATGCTTTCAGTGTAAGAAATAAATGAAATTTAGGGGAAGAAGGGAAATAATAGATAAAAATAAGTGCAGTTAGAAGGATGGGCTAACAGAACAGTGTGAGGCAGGTATTCAGGGTCAGGGGACTCAGAGAGCACTGTCACCTACTGGTAGAGAAATCAAGGACCACCAACAAGGCACATTAAGTTTGTAAAAAGAGGGGGGAAAGAGATTAAGAAGATGACATTTTATTATATTTTTTTCTACTTTGTATTACAAAACCATGACTGAACATGAGAGACAAAGAGAAGGATCTTACGTGAATACAGACCTAGGGTGTGAGAAGGAGCTGGAAGCAAAAAGAGACAACAGGGAATTTGAGATCTAATGAGATCACAAGATAGTGGAAATTTCAGGCCCTGAATTGCAAGGAAGACAAAATAAGTCTATGAGCACATGAAGGTAGCAAAGAAAAGGAGAGAAATGAAGGAGGGGCATAGAGGAGAGCAGCACAGACTCGTTGGGAAACAGAGATGGCTGCTAGGTGTTCTCTTCAAGGCAGTTAAAAAAGAAAACTAATTGGATTACAGGCCAGGAAAAATATCTACAGAGAGTGGAAAAGTTTCAAGGAAGGCAAAATCTGAGCAGGGATTTTCTGCTTCAGTTGGGAAAGCCAGGACCTTCAGGAAGCAAATCTTAAAGACTTGGGCTAACACACAACTGTGAGGACTGGGTTTTAGGAAGGAACTGCTGGTCTAACAGGGACTAACTGAGAGAAAAGGGTACAATCAGGAAAGATGTCCTAAAACATTTTAAAAACTAGGTAGTTTAAAAGCATTAAAAATATTACTTTTCAGTATGTTCCATCACAGAGAAAAAATGTTACCAAGAAAGTTAAAGCCATCTTTGTGTGTCAGATATTGATAGAAGCTTTCATGCTTCCTGACAGTTCTGGTTCATATTCTTTTTATGCAACGTCCATAAACCTGCATGAACAAAAAATTAAGTCTACCTCAAGTTTATACTGTCTACAAAACAATATCAACAGCTACTTTATGTCCCTTGATTGAAGTATAAATTTCAGATTATGGTGTGAAGTTGTATCTACCTTGTTTGAAAAGCAAAACTTTAAAATACAACAACCTGCTGCTAGACTAAATCACTTTTTTAGTGGAAGTTTTAGCTATATGCCAGAAAACTTCCAGCAACATTATAATAAAATCAGGCAGCCACTAGCTCATACCTATAAGATAGACATTACCTAAGTCATTTAATAGATAGATTTACATAAATATAATCTATTTCCTTATCTTCCTTCCCTCAGCACCTCAGACTGTTTCTTAATAAATTTAATCAGACCTGAACCATATGGGCCAGTTGTAAATTCTCATGTGAATCACAACCTAAATGTCTCCTCCATAGGGAATTTCCTTTTTCTTTAATGACCAGTAAGGGACCAGTTGTCTTTAGACACCTATGCTATGAGAACATGCCCATTCGTTCCCCTCCCCTAACTGTATTTCTTATTTCTATGAGTTCTTCACTTCTCAAGCTTTTTTAGTTTTCTTAGGGTACTATAACCAAAAAAAAATACACAAAAATCTCACTCCTCCCAAAACTTTAGTGTCTGCTTTCCCTCACCTCTAATGTAGGACAACACGAACAGCAAACATCAATATTTCCTAAGTCTCATTTATCCCCCATCCGGGAGATCTTTTACACAGCTCTGACAACATGAGAATAAATACCTATACAGCAAAGTATTCAAGAGCATAGCAATTGGGTAATTTCACTTAGGTGAGTTTGAACTAAAGCCTATTTTCACAATTTTGGTAATTTTAAGACCTATGAGGCCAAAGTATTCCTGTTATGGAGTTATTATGGGATAGATACCTATACTCATAGGTACATGCTTTATGCATAAAATATTTACTCCTTTTCATAAAATTGTGTGAAATAAATAAAAAAAACATTAAAATTCTGTTGTCTTGCTCTTAGTTGTATTTTTAGAACACAACTTTGTAAATCAAAACAGACTATCATCATTTTGTACAGCTACCCCAATATATTTTACTCTCACATTATTAAAGTAACAAACATATTAATGCTATATAATCTTTGCATTCATGAGCATTCCAAAGTATTTTGCCAATGATACAATACATTCATTTCACACCTATCAATGGAAAGCAACTCTCTCTGGGATGAATTGCAAGCAGTGTCTATAGCAGCGTGTAAGAATATACAGCAATATAAGGCAGGAAACGAGGAGCACACCAGAGCCAGCTGTAACTGCAGGAAACATTTTTAGGTTGATGGTGTAATTATCCAAGCTGGAATTCTGCCAGGAAATCAATTGGCAATACTCTGGCAAAACACAGCCTCAGTTCATTAATCCAGCTCTTTATGTCACTGAGCTAAACATATCATTTCCCATTGCACCGGGGCTGGGTTGGTTTACATGGCTCATGTGTGCCAGTGATGGTGTTTGGTGTCTCCTGCTCTCCTAATTACGGGCACACGTTGTACAGACCCAAAAAAGCTGCTCCACTTTTCTGACAGACTTTTTTCTAGCCTGCAGTGTCGACAAGATGAATGCCTGTATCACTCTGGGTAACGCTGTGTAAGATCTTTTTTCCTCTCTGCTTCCCGCATCCTTTTTTTCTTCTTTAATACAGATTAAAAACAAGAATAAAAGGCCTATTATCAATTAAAAAGTCAGAAATTCCTTTGGGAAGAAAACCAAAACTCTTCACGGTAAATCATCTCGAGGTGCCTCTAGCTTTACAAAGCACACATCTGCAAAGAAATCACTGTCAAGCAATACAAAGCTCTAACGATAAAGAAAGATAATAAGGAATTCTGATACCACGCTAAGGAATGTGGCATATTTGCCTAGATCAGAGAGTATGCAACAGTTTAGGTGGATGACACTGACCCAGGAGAAGGCTCCTTGGGAGAAGCTCGCAAAACTGAGTCAGCATCACAGCCCCAGAGGGAGGGAGCAGAAATTCATAGGGAACACGGGCACTTGTGCCCGCGCGAAGATGCTGTACTAGAATTTGATATAACACAAAATAAAAAATGTAAGCAACAGGAAGCTGAAGTAGTTGACAAATGAAACAGTGTGGCAGAACAACCAGGCATCAGCATCTAAATTTTAAATAAAAAAACCCCAAACTACAACACCCAACAATCCCCCAGAATACTGCCCCAAACATACATATAGTACAGCAAATATTCAGTTTATTCTGATGTGCTAACAGCTGAAGAGTTAGAAAAAACAAAACACATAGGAATAGGAAAACAGTGAAACCAAATACACATATAGTGGATAGGAGGAAAAAATAGGCTCAGCATGGACCAGACTGGAATATTCACTAATCAGGGTTTGTACATACAAGTTTTTAACCCTGCCTGCTCATGTGATTGTTTGAGCCCAGTTTTCATGAACTGAAAACAACATCGTATGAGTGCTCGGGGACTAACTCACTGAAAATCAAATACTAAATTGTGCAAAGCTAGGATTATTTCTGCCAGTAAAGAAAATGTTACTATCCCAAGTCTGAGTCTCATACCCAACTAGGCAACGTTTTGTAATGTTCTGTACCTTGAAACTTGCATTTTAACCCATGCACTATGCAAACTAATGTTAACATTTGTCTTATTTTCACCAAATTAAAGATGTTTTAATACTGCTATTATCTGTATATTTTCAGACCTTGATAATCTCTGCATATAATTCCATATATACTTGAAACCACAAGTAATTCTATATTGCTGTTCTGTTTGGTTGATACTTGTTAGATTTTTGTAAATGTATGCAACATAATCCTAATTCTACATTTGCATTCACAAGTTTTAAAGCACTGCTCGAATTTAGCAAAAAGTGAATCATGTCATTTTGGTACACAGAAAGTTGAAAATTAAACAACAAGCTTTGGCAGGCAATATTTGAGTTCACTATTTGGTGATAGAACAGCTAAAGGGAAAAAAAATACTGAATACATTTTTTTTCCCAAGGTTAGAACACTCTTTATACTCATTTTTATAGCTATTTTAATACTTATATGCCATATTACAGATACACTGTAATATAGAATATAGTTTTGATTACATTTTCAGAGCAGCTGATACACTTGTTTTGGAAGAAATCTCAAAAAGCATCAAATAAAACAGTTATCCAGTTAGGTTATTCTTTGTTCCACATACCTTGTTTGCGTACATCCTCTACAGCAGCAACCAACTCCTCCTTTAGGTCCTGGCTCTCTTTAGCAATTTGATCTCCTTTCTCCAAGAAGTTCTGGGTGGCCTGCTCCACCGAAGCAGCCAACACATGAGCCTTCTTAGAGCGCCCTTTCTTTTTGCCAGACGGTCCTTTATTGCTTGTGTTAACAAGCGTTGTTACCTTTGGGAAAGAAAAACATCTTTTTGTCAGTTTGAACCATTCTCAACTGTTAACAGCACAATAGATGGCCATTTAATTCAATGGCCCCACTATTTTCGTTACCCTTGAAATGAAGTAATGGTTGCCTGTATTGAATAAATAAAAGGTAAAGTTTAAAATGAAAAGTATAGTTTAAAATCCAAAGTGTGGCAGCACATACCTCAAAAAAGGTTTTTGCTTTAACCTATGTTTAGCCTGGGCTACACAAATCGCAGGCAAGCAGTAAAGCAGAAAAAGATAAGAAGCACTTATGAATGGGCACTAGTGTTAAAACATCATTTTTGTCCCTGTTTTGCATTTTTTTAAGAAAATGAATAAGCCAATAAAATGAAAACCTAACACATGTGAGTCAGAAACCATTTAAACACCAACTGGCCTTTGAGATAAGTAATGTCAGATACATTCAAGTGGGGACAAAAACACTGTAGCTGTTTTCCAGACATTAAGGAAGGAATAGCTCCTGATGCAAAGATGATATAGGTTAAAACTATTCAGTTTAGTATTGCTCCAGTATATTTATAATATATTGACATAAGACAACAGCAGATAGTGAAATGATTCCACTTTCTCCACAGTATTTAATAAGAAAGAAAATCTGCTTCTGTGTGTGTAGAGTCTCCCAAAGGAATTCCTTACTGAGCTGTCAATAAACTGATTAGAAACTTTAACCACAAAGCTCAATAATACAGCACAGTGCATGCCACAGCTTTTTGCTGGACCAAAAAAAATCTTATATCAATCCATCAGTACAAGGCTGCCTCTCTATAAAACAGGAATACTGAATCGGATATAATCAGGTGTTCAATGTGTGAAATAATAGAAGTGGATCCATACTGCTCAGGGATGCAATTCCCCCTAAGCAGGGTACAAACCAGGGCAGCTAAAGTGATTTGCCAGTGTGCTAAGCCAGAATTTTACTGTAAGAAAATAAAACCTTTTGCAATAAAGACAGTGCACTACAAAGAAAAAGATTTCAAAATTAAATATAAAAAATTCACCGTTGTCCCATCCATGACAAGGTGCTGGGTACCATTGTGACCAAAGAGCCTTGTGCCACGCTGTTTGTGCTACCTTTTTCTGCTCTTTGAGCTAAGTTGTTTTTTTTTCAAATCACATCTAAAAACTATAGACTATGGAAGAAGAAAAAAAAGATATTATCACGGCTTGAAAGCACCATACACATATGAGTGAAAAAAATGTATTCCAGAGCCTTCTACCAGGAAGGAGTCTGCCTGGCTACAGGAAAGCAATGTTCTTCCATCATCTGTTTGCTTTGTTGTTTCTTTTCCACTATTTATATCTAGAAATATTATTTTCTTTATTAAATTTTCCCTCGAAATTATTCTTCATAAAATTTCTTGAAGCTCCTTTTGTGGTTGATCATTGTCTACTTAAGGATTTTAGAATTTTATAAATAAGCAAACTAAGCTACCTCTGTAACCTAACTCAGGTTTAGGCTGGAGAGTTGGGCGGGGAGAAACTTAATGAAATTCAACAAGAGCAAGTGCAGAGTTTTGCATCTGGGGAAGAACAACACCATGCACCAGTACAGGCTGGGGGCTGACCTGCTGGAGAGCAGTGTAGGAGAAAGGGACCTGGGGGTCCTGGTGGACAGGAGGATGACCATGAGCCAGCAATGTGCCCTTGTGGCCAAGAAGGCCAATGGCATCCTGGGGTGCGTTAGAAGGGGGGTGGTCAGTAGGTCGAGAGAGGTTCTGCTCCCCCTCTATTCTGCCCTAGTGAGGCCACATCTGGAGTCCAGTTCTGGGCCCCACAGTTCAGAAAGGACATGGAACTGCTTGAGAGAGTCCAGCGCAGAGCCACTAAGATGATGAAGGGAGTGGAACATCTCCCTTATGAGGAAAGGCTGAGGGAGCTGGGGCTCTTTAGCTTGGAAAAAAGGAGACTGAAGGGTGACCTCATCCATGGTTACAAATATGTGAAGGGTGAAGGTCAGGATGATGGAGCCAAGCTTTTTACAGTGACGACCAATGATAGGACAAGGGGCAATGGATGCAAACTGGAGCATAGGAGGTTCCATGTGAATATCAGGAAAAACTTTTTCACTGTGAGAGTGCCAGAGCACTGGAACAGGCTGCCCAGGGAGGTTGTGGAGTCTCCTTCACTGGAGACATTCAAACCCCGCCTGGATGTGTTCCTGTGTGATGGACTCTAGGTGACCCTGCTCTGGCAGGGGGGTTGGACTGGATGATCCTTCGAGGTCCCTTCCAACCCTAGAATTCTGTGATTCTGTGATTCTGTGATTCTGTTTAGCAAATGGAATGGGTTTATCCAGCACATCATCAGGATGACTAAGAAAAGCTTTCACTTAGAGCAGGCAATAGAATTGTTTAAGCCTATGCTGAAATTCACATAGGAATCCCCAAGATGAAGAGAATAGTGTGAGAACTTGGTTTTAATTATTTGGACTTCCTGAACAAACTAGAACGAGACTGCCAGGATAGTTCAGAATAAAGAAGCAAGAGATCTGAGGTAAAGAAAAGGTGGTCAATAAACTAAGGAAAATCAGACTATTCATAGATCTTTATTAGGTAGATGCAGGGGTTAATAGTTAAAAAAAGCTCAAAATAGCACAAACACACAGGAATTGCAGATGGCAGAAGAACAGCAAATATTTATTTTACCTTTAAATAGTGTTCCTCCTAGCATCTAATTATGGACACCTACAGAAATTCAGACAGTTCTAAACCACCATAAAATAATAAGAAAAGTTTATCAGAACTTCTCTAATACATGAAAATAATTACAAATTAAAGTATTTTGTAACATTTTCTTTAACCCATTTTTAACCTAGGAAAATTGCTTTGTCCTTTGGCGAGTAATATGCAGAAATACAGAAAAATCACTTAGACCTGTACATGTGTCCTTTAGTGCTGAAAATCTCAGTGAAGAATCTCTGTGTCAGAGTCTGTGTAGGGCAGACGTACGCCTGTAGGTCCTCAAGATGAAGAGGAAACAGCATTGACAGAAAACCTTTGTTAATGCACTGAGCTGCTACTTGTCCAGAAGTAGCACAACATGTAGGAAATTCCAATTGGCACAGAACTCAGCAACTTTTGCTGCCACTTCTTATTATAGACATCTAGATCCCTCAAGCAAATCACCTTTTCAAAGAGGAAATGCTGGTGTATTCTTCTTGATCTCAATTCACTCATAAAAGTTTTGCTGCTGTTTTTCTTATTTTTTGGGTTGGTTTTTTTCTAGCATAAAAAAACAAACATGCACAAAAATCCCCATTAAAAAGTCAGCATGTCAGCAGCTCAGCATCAAATATAACCATGAAATCACATGAGATGTGGAAGCAAGAAAGTACAAGTTCACAAATGGTGCTAGAGACACTGTTTGCCAATGTACCTCAACCGTTTGTAGATTTGAAGCAAAGGCTTATAAATTTTAAACTGAGATCTAGAAATACGAAATGCAACATCTCACTATCTAAATAATGGCATTCAGATATCAGGATTTTTTTAAAAGTCTTATTTTGCTTATAAAGGGGTGACTTGGCACACACAGGTAAGATCATTCACAGAAAAATGGACAAATCCTGAGCCTAGCTGGACTCTGACATCAGATTTATATATATTTAAATTCCATTGAATGTAATAAGATGGTGAATCAAAGCCTCTTACAACTGCATTGGTTACTCTTCTCAGATTTATTTATTTTTTTCTAGCATGTAGCTATTTTTAATTTAGTTCTGTAATATGAAATTAATACAATAATTAGGCCATACTGGGGACACTCCTTCTATCTGAAGGTATTCATGGGCTTATATGAAACCCTAGTAGCCTGCTTTTTGGTTTCTAAATATTTACAAAAAGCAAATGGAGACACTGTAGTTCCTGATTCTGTTGATAGAATCCACGTTAATAATTAAAATGACTGGTAACCAAACAATTTTCTTTTTCTCTTACACTCTAGGTTAAGAAAACACCAGCAGAAATAGTTAGATTATTCACATTACTATTTAAAAATAAATAAATAAATAAATCAACTTAAACATTTGGAACTTTATGAAAGACCTGAATTTTTTTTCAATGAAAACAAATTTCTAAAGAAGAAAAAAACCAACACTCTAAGGTCAAAGAAACTGATGGTAGATGAATGAAAAAGAATTTCTTAATAAAATCTACGAAGAAAAGGAAGAGCAATATAATCTTCATTACACACCACTGGAACATCTAAACATCCTACAGTAACATGTCCTGTGGATGAGGACAGCAGAGAGGAAACATCCATTCTATTCTTAGCATTGTCACTCAAGTCTCTGACCTTGTACACATCATGTCTCGTATCTATGATTTAATTTCATTTCACTTCAGTCTGCTTGGAAAATTATTCTGTATCACATCCACTTAAATTAACTTAACAGATAAAACTCATTATTTTGCTGAATCAGGGTCTCAGACTAATTTGATCAAAATAACGCCGTTCATTCATTTCAGAGACAGTCTAGAAGTAAACACTGGGCCTTAGTTTCATTAAGAAAAGAAGAAAACACACGCTGCATCCATATTTAGCTTAATAGATGCATCTTCCAGCTACTTTTAACAAAAGTATAAATTTAAATCTCTGCTGCATACTATAATTTGCATGTCCTTCCAAAAACCCTCCACATTCTGAATTTACCCACGACTGCAAGTACAGGAGTAAACATAAACAGAAAGATGCGGCCCAATATAGAATCATCAAATCATCAAGGTTGGAAGAGACCTTCAAGCTCACCCAGCCCAACCCCTACCTCCATCCCCACTCACCCACATCACCCAGCGCCACATCCAGACACCTCCTGAACACCTCCAGGGACTCCACCACCTCCCTGATCAACATATTCCAACATCCAATCACCCTCATAGTGAAAATGTTTTTCCTAATGTCCAATTTGCAACATAGAGCTTCAAAATGAATCATCACATCAAAACTAGATAATGTGCATTTATAATCACAGCAAAAAGCCTAAAACCTTCAAGTGTCAGAAAATGCATTTGCAGTTCAATTCCTGAGTGAATAAGAAAGACTCTGGGTGCTGAAGTGACATATATAATAAAGAAAGCATGGAGAACAGACACAAAGGGTGTGCACGCTCTTTCCAAAATGCAAATATTTTCCAAAGAACATGATGGAATTTCCTAGTCTTGTACCATGAGCTAGAAAGCCCTACTGTAATTGTCACTCCTATGCTAGAAAGCTGAGCACCATTCAGAAAAGTCACCCATTTTGGGAGAGCGGAACGGGGAAGGAAGAGTTCTTGTACCAGTGACAAAAAAACCCCATGGCTATCCACCTATAACTTCATATAAATTGCATGATAAAAAGGAAAAAAGAAAAAAAACCCTGTTATCTTATTAATACTATGCTTGAGTTTTTCAGAAGTGTCTACTCAAAAGATCTTAACTGCATTAAGAGTAAGACACTGAAAAGAGGAGACAAGAACATAGCTCAGTTTTCTGGCAGGGCTTTAAAGCTAACTGGTTTATTTTAAATATCTTATCCCACCTATGCCGGTACAAAGCAATGAATGTCTCTATCAGCTTCGGTTACTAATTAATTCAGACCTCACCCAAAATTCTGTATAATTATCAAATATATCACTTGATAATTACCATAAGCTCATTTGGCAACCCTATAATGATCCTGGCTTTGTGATCACACTAGGGAACCTTGCTCTCTTATTTTATTAAAGAAGCTTCACACAATTCTAGCACAGATCTCTGTTGGAAAAACAGAACTTCACTAATTAATAGTTCAGTCCCATCCTGAATTAAGTATTCCTTACCCAGCTCCAGCAGCACAAAGGAAAGGTGAGGATGTCTTTGCTAAAAGCAGAAAATTCTATTAGCGTGGATTTCCCTACTGCAGAGGTCACGTGTGGGCAGGGATGCCAAAAGCGAAAGGGGGTAGAGCTGGATCTCATACTCATCAAGTTAATCCCCAGTCAGCAGCTACGGCTCATAGAAGAACATTCCTGGCTCTGTGAATTAAACTGTCTTCCCTACAGATTTCTGAAATGCATGGGCCAAAAGTTTAAGAATTGTAACACTTCCCCTCATCCCCCTTCCTCAATATTTGCTTGAATTGCATTACTTACTCAAGGTTTTCCATCACCACGTTATAAAATATACAATATAATAATTTGATATAAAATATAAAATAATATTTTAATTTATTTTTGCAATCCTTCTGGTTTGTCACTGACCACTCATCTAGGATTGATGCTTTGTTTTTATTGACTGAGTGATGAAAGCATTGTCCGCAGCCCTTTGGAGAAGGACTTGGAGATACTGGTAGATGAAAAGTTAGATATGATCCAGCAATGTGCACTTACAACCTAGAAAGCCAATTGTATCCCATGTTGCAACAAAAGCCCAGCCAGCAGGTCATGAGACA
>VZRW01012686.1:2009-93785 GCA_013398125.1 Aegotheles bennettii | reverse complement strand
AGAGAAGTTGTGGATGCCCCATCATTGGATGTATTCCAATCAGTTTGGACGGGGATCTGAGCAGCCTGATCTTAATTGAAGATGTCCCTGTGCATGGTGGGGGAGCTGGACCAGATGACCTTAAAGGTTCTTTTCAACCCAAATCATTCTATGATTTTTAAGTATCAATGACAGAGGCTGTTGGAGCTTTTCAGAGGGTGGACAACATTTATCTGTTTTTTTGGTTTTTGTTAATAAACCAAAGCAGCTGAATCAAACATGGCTATGCAAACATGTAGAGTATGAAAACCAGTCACACAAACACTTTGGTTTGGTTGTGACAGATGAAATCAAATATCATTAATTATTTGCAAAAAAAAAAAAAAAAATAAATCATTATTCTCCTCTTGGTCCCTTCTTTTTTTCAGGTAAATATTACTTGTTCTTCTCAGTGGCATTTCTTGAATGTGAACAGCTACAAGTTTTTCCTCTCTTCTGATACACTCATATATCACCAAGCCGCTGGAAACACTCAATGACCTAAAAGAAGACAGCCCTGACATTTCAGTGTAAGGGCCCTCTTGCTTCTAGATATAAAGCTACCCTTCCACTCGAATGCACCACTTATTGCCTCACTGCTAATACTAATGGTATCCCCTTGAGCAATGGTTTTCAAATCCTCCTGTTTCTGAAAGAAGTTTAGTTCGTCAAAGAAAAAGTCCCTACAACTATCAGAAAACAAGAACTTCATTTTCCAAACTGTCTCAGGGTTGGGTTTTTGTTTTTTGTTTTGTTTGTTTGTTTGTTTCCTTCGGCAGCAGGATGAAACTGAGACCTTTCAAAATAGTTCGGGAGAGAAACAGATTGTGGCATGGGTTAAAGCACTGGCATGGCTATAGGAAGATCAGATTCAATTCCTTGTTCAAAATGAAGTAGAGAACAGACCTGAACACTGTATTCATTACCTTCTTCACTCTGACCATCCAAAACCAGAGCAAAAATGCATGGCACTTTGCTTTTTGTACTCCCAACACTGCACACCATAATTTACTTTATGATACAGCTCTCAGCAGTAGCTCCTTAGAGAATCCTAATCCAACTACAAGATATTATTGAGAAAAAACCAGTAGAAAATACTTTCAACAATGGCTTCTTCTCCATTCACATACAGAACAGAGAAGCAGCTAACTTGGTTTATTTCCATATTTGTGCTTATTCTCTAGTAGTACATAAATTATTTTTTTCTCTATTACAGCAATATAATTGTGAACACAGATGTTCTGCTAAACCCTATTCAGTCCTTAATATAACTCGGTTTTTTTAATAATCGTTCCTCAATTTTCTCTCTCAACTTAAGTAATTTGTCACTGTTCTTAACCCATAAATCATACAGCTTACATAATTAATTATTGTAATTATCTCTGCACAATTAGGACCAGCTGTCTATATAATTTATAAGACTGAAATTCTTTTTCTATTATATATAGATATTTTAATTTTCATTGACAAATATAACTTTCACTATCCACATCGAATTCCAGTGTTTTAACTCAGTCTTTTTCTACTCCTTCCAGTTCCCCTCGGTGTTTGCAAACACCTGATAGTTAGAAGAATTAATAAATAAGCAGCTTATTCTCTTTAATGTATAAATTATTAGCTAGGATGTTAAAAAATGCCAGTGACACACCTACCTTTTGGATGCAAAGTACGTAGATAAATCAGGCAACACTGATTAGAGCCAGTATATTTTAATCCAATCTAGCTTGAGGACAGCTAGCTGCTCTGATTCACATTTCTGCTGCCAAATACAAATTCCTGAACAAATTTGCATATTTCTATTCTGTCTACATGATGTACCTTTAGGATGCAATTTAGAGATAGCAACGCTGTTACTGTTAATTTATATTCTTCTTATCAGTGTTCAAACCACGGGAAGAGGTTTATATTCCAGCCAATGTGAATGAATATTATATAATGCACTTTTAAAGTTCTTCAGAAAGTATTTTAAAGTTCTTCAGCAAGTATTAATTCCCCGTGGAATTTCCTACTACTTGTTCTGTTAACAAAAAGAAGAAAAAAGCAATTTAAAAGATGCCCATCACACATATTTTCCTCCTACAAAATCTTCCTGAAAAATTATCTCTTGTACAACAGACATGCAAACCTGAAATGTTTCCACTGACTCCCACAATTGAAACAAGAATCGATGGAAGTTAAGCTAATAAAATGTCTCCCCCTAATATATTTTGCCTCTAATGTGCAATAAATTAGGAGCAAAAATTTTTAAATTTTCCTTTTGTGACAAAGTTCTACTGTTAATTGGCACTAAGCTACTGTGATGCTATTTAGAAGGCCAATATGAATGCCATCTTCTTTTCTTATAACTCCATCATATAAGGCGTTACCTGGTGGACATGAAAAAGAGAATATGTTCACGTTTCACTTATGAAAGATAGCAGATGATGCCATAAAGGCATTTTCCTGTTTTTTCTCCAATTTTGCTAATTTTTCATTTGGGGCAAAACTTGTTACACTGCTTTCCTAAGTACAAGAAAAGTCATTATCATATGCAATTTGCTGTAAGGATCTAAAGCCCTCAGGAAAAGCTGCTAGCACTCTACGTGAATACAAATAAATAAATAAATAAATAAATGAACAACACCTCATTAACTCTAATTCCTTCCAAAACTAAACACAAAACTAATAGTCAAGCTTACAAACACGTGACATGCAGAATGTGAGATATGTAGAGGAGGAGGCTAGGTAATTAAATTAAGTCTTGTGGTACTCAAATGGTAGCAAAAGTGAAAGGCTACTGGTATTATATATTAGGCAGGAGAAAATCAAGAAACATGTTAAAATGAAGCCACTTTGTCCTAAATGTTGGTAAGGAGGTATTCAAAATCTCATAAAAGACAAGCAAACCACCCACAATGTTGAATCAGAACCAAAAACATATTTGTACTCATCTCCAAGAACCAAATCATTTGAGAGCTATACAACCAAAAAAATACCAAACATCTACTTAGCACCAAAGTATCTCCCATTTAGCTAATAGTCTCTATTCCTCCCAGTTCTTTAGTAGAATCCACAAGAAATTCAAAGGGGGTCTGACTCATTCAAGGAAGATATTGCATTTAACCACATGAGGGCACACCACACTAGAGTAATAGAGGGAGGAACAGGCTACTTGTGAAATCTAGGGTTTAGTGTGCTTTGCTCTGTATCATTGGATCTCTGAGGCTTGTACATAAACAGTACATACTTTGCAAAGTGAAATTCTTAGTTGATATTTAACGTACCATTTTCTCGACACTTCTTTTTGGGGGTTTAAAAAGCTGTTAACAATCTTAAAGGTAGAATTAGTTAAGATTTAGTTCTCAAAGGAACTCAACCACAAGCAGGCAACAGTTTTATTGGCTAGGAGAAAAGAAAAAAAAAAACAAACCAAAACACTAGCAATTTCCTTAGTAAGGTTCTACCCCTTTTTCTAACTAATTCTGGGGTTATATATATATATTTCCTACCTTAATAGACATTGCATCTGGAACAGGAGCTTTAATATTATCTACCTTTGTTGTGTGGTTTGGTTTTTTTCAATGACTAAAGCACTGTACTAGAGGAAATAACATAAGAGGATTGAAATAATCCTTAACTGGATAGTAAACCAAAATAGCAACTATAAAGGCAGGTAGCACTACATTTATCACAGACAGGCTGATCTCCCCAGGCTTCCAGCAGCCAGCGAGAAGCTGGCACTCATGGAGCGCCCACCATTAGCTATTGACAGAGCCTCACAAACCAGCTCCTCTAGGGTAATATTATTATTTGTGAACAATCCTAAACAGCATTTAAAACCATCTTATACATCACTAAAAACCTAAGGAAAAAGATTCCCAGGAGTTTCAGTTTCAGTTAATGTAAAATGCTGGAAGGGAAGGAAGTAAAATACTTGAGACATATGCAGTGAGTTAGTACTCTAGTTTCTCTACAACACGTAATATATCTTTTTTTAATGAAAACCTTTCCTATAAAGAACAGCAGAAAACAGAGGCAAACAATCATCTACTCTATTTATACAACAGATTAAATCAAAATCTCCCCAAAATGGATATTATTTCATTTTCCGGGAGTTCTATTTTCAATAGTATGAAGAATAATGAAATTAACTTATTCTTCAAGTAATTTTTTTTTATAACAAACAACTGCAAAAAAAAGAAGAAAATTTTTTAAAATTACTAAGAAAATGAAGAAAGTATTTTTTCCAAGAAGACTGTAAAAACTTCTCTAAGGCAAAATGTGGACAGAGTAAAGCCAATATTATTATCATGCTATTTCAAACCTTATTCAAAATAAATTTATTTCTATAAAATCATAACTCTACAAAATAGTATGATCTGAAACAGACTAGATGAGACCAGACTATTATATTTTTTATTTTATTTTCCCACCATCTTTTACTCTTAATCAACCAATAAGCACACACCCAGGTACCCAGGTTGGAAAAAGAACAGCTTGAATTACAGAGTGTGAACAAAATAACATTTTTGATCATGAATTTCCAGACACTGCCACATTTCAGGGAATGGTTCTGAAATAATCTGAAATGCAGAAAAACATCACCAATAGCCACACCCCCACCACTCAGTTGCAGTCATGCTTACACCATGAACAGCCAAGAAAACACTGCAGAGATTGTAAATATAGAGCACTTATAATTTCTGACTCAAAAAGAAAGAAGAGAGTATTCCCTGAATGGTGTTTTTTTAGGCTGCTTATTCTGTGCATTTCACACACTGTATAAAATCTCCTTTGCCAACTTAAAATTCAAAAATCGTGTTGATACATATCATCAGAAGTTAATTTGGGCTGGAAGGGACTTCTGGAGGCCTTTAGCCCAGCATCTCATCAAAGCAGGGCCAACTTCAGTGTGAGATAAGGACTCGTTCCAGTATAGCAATGTCTTGTTTATTCCTGAGCCCCAAACAGGACTCAGAACTGCAGATGTGGTCTCACACCTACTGATGAGAGGAGAATAATCACTTACCTTGACCCTCTGTTTATGCTTATGTTAAACCCATCAAAAGAGCTCAGTACAACTTTGGCCTTCGTTCCCACAATGTTGCCCTCCAGCCTCATGCCCAGTTTGTTGCCCACTACGACAGCCCATCCCCAGACCATATCATGCCATCAGATTACTCCACACCACTGCATTGACTTTTGTTGAGCTTCATTAGCTCAGACCATTTCCTCAACTTGTTAAGATATTCCCCGTGGCAGCCCCAGCTTTCAGCATACCGACCTTCCTCCCAAACTGGTGTTCTCTGGAAATTTATTGAGAGTGCATTTCACCCTATCGCCCAAACCAGTGACAAGACATTAAACAATATCAGATTGACACCAAACCCTGTAGAACACCCCTGGCAATTGTTGGTCATCAATCTTTGACTGCTACTCTTGAAATCCAGAAGTCCAGCCAGTTTTTGACCTGCTTTTGTAGTGCACCCATCCTCAATACGTTGTACAGATGCCCAGCAGGCAAAGACTATATTCCACCTACGGTCATGATCCATTCCATTCCCTTGAGAAAGCACTCGGCTTCTTTCTATGCTGTACCTTTTGCACAGCAATATAGGAAAAAAAGCTATCCTAAAAAATAGAATACAATTGTGTTATTACAAATAAATTGTGTAAGAGACTTGAAGCAGTTTGTTGAAAGGCTGTTTTGTTTCTTTTCTGTTTGTTTTGGTTTTCTTTTAATATCAACTGACTGAGCTATCAACTTTTAACTATTCAACTAAAGTGAGATTCAGTGTTGTTGTCTTTTGATGGCCATATATATGGTGTGCCTGCCACTAGAGAACAACCATCTCATCCATTTGGGCTGGGAGGGATATTACTCTTCAGTACAGCACATTCGATTCATTAAAAGGGTACTGTGCTGTGCTGACACACAAATACATCTAATTTTATTTCAGAATTTCCTCACCAGGACTATTCAAATAGTCTATTCAGAAACAGAATTCAAGACATGGCAAAGGAGAACCTTTCCAGAAACTATCGTTGGTGAAATCAGAAGCAAGTACTGGCTTTGTCCCAGGATTTGCCAGGAACAGAAACCATTTCTGTATTCATCTTGCTGATCTTCTTTGTCAGAAGAACATACAGCAGCAACATGATCCCACACAGATCTAACAGCTACTTCTGTCCCACACATTCCATAGATAGATCTAGCTGAGTAGACATCAACAATTTTTTTCATTGTTTGTTTCAACAAAACCATGAGTAATACATCTAATTATCCTGCTGCATATGGTACCTAAACCTTTCTAATCACCACAGTACTAGGCATTTGTCTGCCTACCTGATAACTGAATTTAGGTTTGTGTTTTCCCCCCCCCTGGTAAAGAGATCAGATTATTTCCACTTCCTGCTGCAAATGAAATAGTTCTTCCTAACATCATGTCTCTTCCCATTACCACCCATCAGCATCAATTTTCTGAATAGTAATGCAGTAACAACAACATTGGATTCAACTTAACCATATGGTGATAAAGAGCAAAATTACAAATTTGAAGGGAAATAACCCCAACTGGCAATGACACCCAGTAAGTCATAGAGATGAAAAATAAAAGAATCTGATACACATATATTCCCAGTAAGGGGCAATTAGCAGAACGGAACAGCAGGTGCCAAAAAGAACGTGTTATGTCTGAAACATAGACAGTGACATTAAGCTGTTTTTCGACTCATTCCAGCACGAGCACACAAAATCAGCTTTTTATTAAAGAACGAATGTATTAATTAACATTTAAGTATATAGACTTCAGGCTGTATTTTTAACAATCAGCTATTTAACAAGGATGTCATCCTCAAAAATATATATATAAAGCCATATTACGTGTTAACACCAATTACTTCAGTGGGCTATTACTGCTAAAAATTAAAAAAAACCCAAAAAACTAAAACACAATGCTTTTTTCCCCCCCTAGTCAGCTCGCAAAAAGCACCTTTTAACTGTGTTTTCTTTAATTATGAAAAGAAAAGCCTTTGCAAAATGCCAAAATTCACTACCACAGCTGTTACAGAAGAGAACATTATAGAAGAGAACAGAACTGTTCTGTAACATAACTTTCTTCTGCCACTAACTACTGCTCATGGTACTTCTTGACAAATACTACTGGACACGTTGAAAACTAGCCAACATAGTCTTTGAGGATGCAGTTTAATTTCTTTGTCTTCAGAGCAATGCAAGGAGTCAGTAAAAATTTGTACATCTCTAACAAGAAAAAAAAAAAGAAAGGATGGACACACAAAAGACCAAAAATTTGTACATAAATATATCTGAATGTGCAGTATGGAAAGTTTCAGGCAGTTATCACAGGGAATGCGCAACAGCTTGTAAAAATACTATCTGTAGTATAACCTAGGAGAACCTAGAGATTGGGAACAGAAATACTAAGACTAGTATCTATCAGTGGAAATGTCTGTTAAGCACCACAGTGAAAATAGAGCAAAGGATTAAAAGAGCAGTCATTTAGTCAAAGTAAATAAAAATTCTTCCATTCTTCCACTTGAAAGATTGCACATTAGGCTAAGTACTACTCTAACTGCTGTTAGAGTTAGTTAGTACTACTCTAACTGGAGTGTATTTATACTTGGGTTGGGTATTGTTTGTATACTTTTATCTTAGATACAATGAAATACAATTAATTATTTTTTTTTATTAATCATGTTAATTTATTAGAATTACACTTAAACATGAATGCATCTCCTGCACTATTTCTAGATAACTTCACATTTTTGTTATTTACATTACATGAACACTGTTATCAAGGAAGAAACAAAACAACTAATTTTCCTTCTATCTTTTTATGAAGCACGCAGTTCTGAGCTGCTACAGAAAACATTCCCTTATGAATGTAAAGGGAATTACATATATACAAATTGAATTACATACAAATTATATATGAAATATATAGATTAACCTAGGTACATTCTGGAAGGAGCTAAGAAAAGGCAATTTTGCTGTTGAATATGATTCAACATAACTCTACATCAATGAACATCAGTTGCACTAAGATTTATCTATCAATGCAAATTCTATATTTTTTTCTTATGGGAATTAGCAACAAGTACAACAGAATGATGTGTTCAGCCTGTGATTGAAACCAAAACGCCTCTTTATTCTAATGTATGAAGTTTTGGAGGTGTTACCAGAGGTTCTTGACAAAGAAGGAATTTATTCTTTAGATTCTTAAATTTTACAAATTCTTATAGAAATTCTTCAAAATTCTTAAGAAATTATTAAATTCTATCATCATGAAGAAGAGTCCGTGACCTGCAGCTGCTGATCCTGCTACACCAGCAGACCATAACAACATACTGGATTTTTGCTTGGCTCAAATAAATTTCTTATTCACAAATTGATTGAGTTAAACGAGTGCAAAGCCCACTATGGCCAATTGCTGTGAATTTCAAATCAAGCATATTTTGCCTTACAGTTTTGTCTGATTACAAATGGCTTAACATACATAATAATATGTTAGTGAGCAGAAGTAAGAGCCCTTATGCAAAGATCGATTATAGTACTCCAATGTACTGCTGAGGATTTAGCTATCAAAAATTATTATCTTGCACTTTTTCCATTCAATATGTAAATCTTGGACTTCTTCAAGGCAATTTTCTTTGGTCAGCCTGACATTTAAAACATAATAATGGTAGGAGGAGCGAATGAACTTTCTTACATTTAGTGCAGGTCAACACATTCAGAGTTTATTGTTATCCATTATAGTGCTACTTTTAAAGTTCAAGCAGGATTCTACTGTAAGCTGATTTTGCTCTTTTAGTCCATTTTTTTACTTTGTCTTACTACTTTTAGTCTCAAGTTGTCTAATAAAAAACCATGCAAACCTTTTTTGTACACTTAAGTTTTCATGATACTGCATTAAAAAGAAGGTTTTTCCTGAGTACTAGCATTACGGATTGAAGACTAAATGTCAGTCCTACAAATTATACTTATTTGGTACCATTTATTAAAACATTCAGTATTTAAATTCCCTACTTTTAAGTCTGAAGGTCTTTGTTACGTGAACTGGTTTTCCATTAAATTTTAGGTCACATAAATGTGATTCACTGTGTTGACAAACTGTCAGAAAGATGGAAAGGGGTTTTAGAAGTAGATGTGGGCTGTACAAAAGCACACGCCTAACAACTGTTGTTGGGTTTTGGGGGTTTTCTTTGTTTTTAGTATTTGAACTGGAAAAAAAATATATGGAACACATTCTGCCC
The DNA here is from genome assembly GCA_013398125.1 of Aegotheles bennettii. NCBI lineage: Eukaryota > Metazoa > Chordata > Aves > Caprimulgiformes > Aegothelidae > Aegotheles > Aegotheles bennettii. Next base: position 84,515 of record VZRW01012686.1, on the reverse strand, counting down.
TCTTGAAAAGTTTCATCAGTTCTGTGTTACAGAGTGTCAGTTACTTGTATTCCTTTGAAAGCTAGGTTAGATTTAATTAGGTCATTAGACTATATTTGACATGATTTCATTTGAATTCTCAGTTTCACCTTATCTCAAAATTATGACTCCCAAGAAAGAAGAAAGGGACTGCTCAGTGCATATATTTCAGCCAAATAAAACTATCAGCACTCTGAGACTCCAGAAATTACAAGATTCCCAAAATCTCTGTGCTTTACCATGAAAACAAAAAACCTGCATTTCAACACAAACTGCCTCAATTCTTCTAAGTAATTTTTTTCAGCTGGTTGCTCAGATTTTTTTTAATGTAGGAAAACACACTCTTCAGAAACAAGAACAACAAAAAAAGTTAGGCTGAATTGTTGAGAGCTAATCCACAACTTCAAGAGAAACTTGAACCATCTCACTGTGCTCATCCCAGCAGGCAGTCACACAGGTCTGCAGCAGAGTGACTGTGTTCAGAAATACATTAGCAGAATTATTAGTTTGTGAGGAAAGATTAGGAGAATTTTGTTTCAACTGTTAAGTTGTTAGCTAACAAGAAACTCTGTGAAGCTTGGCGAACATCTTAACAAACATCTTGACAACATCAGCAATTAAGAAGGATGAGTTTAAACAGAACAAATCTCTTTCTTGGAAGCATTTATATGAAATTAAGAAAGGGATTATACACATTGAATAGCAGGAAATGTTTCTCTTCAGGAAGATAAACAGATCGGTGTGACATATAAGAAAAATTAGGAAGATTTATATTTCCTGGGTGTCATCCTCTCTTAGCTAATGCGCCTCTGAATATTCAAGGTTTGTCATTATTGTTGGTTTTAATAATTTGAAAAATTTTCACCCGTGACTGTGAATACAAACAGTGTGGAAACTGATTAATTAAAATACAATCAGCAGGAAAAGTTCCATTCTTAAGTAACTAAATCAACCCAAGTAAACACCCAGAGACATCCCCTAGTATTAGAAAGACAGAAACAGTTTTTATTAATACATTCAGATCTTCTGAAGAGCTAGAAGCTGCTCAGTATTGGCATGTTTATTCTGTCCCAAAGGCTTGCTTGGGAATTCGAAATTCACAGAAAGTTTTATGGCTTTTAAAATAATATTGATTACAAAGTAGACATCAAAGATAGAATTAAACTACATATAGAATAAAAATTGATAATATTAGCATTTTAACAAGTGGCAAAAGTCTCTAAATGACAGATTACTTTCTTTTTTTTTACAAACAGAATTCACAGACAAATCTTCAATATTTCCAGCACCTGGCAACAACAATCAAACTTGAAGCCTAAATCTAAATAACCTGATGGTTTCCTACATAGGCAAATCCTGGTGGAAATAATATTTTCAAGAGGCTTAAGTATTCACTTTTATATCATAAATGAAACTGAAGCCACAAAAAGGACATCAAGTTAGATAACCTTAGAAATTTACATTTATGATCTTTTTAATATAATTTATGAATGGAAAAATGATTAATTTTGATGTTTGATTGTACAAGCAAAGTGATAGGCAAGATTTCATACCTATTAACTTTTCAAAATAAAAATATTTCCTATTTGACTACAGATGATCTGAAAGATGTTCCCCCCCCCCCATTTCAATGTCTATAAAAAAACCCCTGTAGCTTCAGTATCCCTTCTGCCTTTTGTTTCAGAGAGTCCACTTTTAAACAGCCTTATAAAAATTCCCTGTGCTGAAGTTAAAAGATGTACAAAGAACTAACACAGGACAGCAGCATTGACTAAGTGAGCAAAAAGCTCTTGAAAGTATGAGCAGTCACTTTGTTGTGAGTTTGTACAGCACATGGTGCAACAGAGCTCTGATCCACGGCAGCAGAGGCCAGAAGATGCTGAAGTCCAAGTACGTGACATTATTCATTAAGCATATGATGTTAATGCCTGAGCATTTGGTAATGAATCACAACGTTGCTTTGCTGTGACTCGGGGGCACAGCTTGCACTCAAAGATAAAGTCCTCATTTAAAATCCTGTTACCACAGGAAGAACGTTTGCTGATTTATCTCCAGCTGATAAATTCCCTGATTTTTAAGAAGGCATTAGGTCGCTTATTAGTCTCAAACTTGAGAACCAGCTAGGGGGGGAACCAGAACTTGCTTACCAAGAATATTAAGCTCTTTCAGACTGATTTTCAGGTGTAATTTGTTACCAGAATAAGAAGCCCCAGTGCTGACCTTGAACTATACAGTCTCTAAAAATAATAAAATTTAATACCTACACATACACACTCCAGGAGCACATTCCCCATTTGTTTTTATTACAGAGAAAAGAATCACTCTTTCAAGAGGTAGTAGAGAATTTTCAGGTAAAAGAAAAAAAGAAACAACACAAAAACTCGTGCAATATTTAATTAAAATTTGATTGCTCATTATTTCTGATTATCAGTGTCTCAGTGAGGACAAACCTTGTGGTTTATTCTTGACCCAGTCTTTGATCCTGATCCCAACACTTAATAAAAACCTTACAGCTTTCTTAGACTAGTAGAATCTGCCAGTCTTTTTCTTCTTAAATAATGTCTTGAGAACTGAAATGAGAGAAAGGTCAAAAAAGGCATTGTCACCTTTCCTGCTTCCTCTACGACAAAAATCTTAATATTATGCCTCGTGTTTGTTCACATCCATTTTCTCAGGAAATTACTCAGGTTGTAGCCACAATCTTCACAAAAAACAGAATAATATAATTCAATAGTAAAATTAATTAAAATGTAACATCTAAGTTCCCCTGACTCAATATCTTACATGCAGAGTATGTCTGATCATCAAAGGTCTCCATCAGTTTTCTTACTTCTCTTTGGGCCTGTGACAGAGATTTTTAACTGAAATATTTCATCCTTCAAATTTAGCAAAGGACACAGGAAAGACGCTGAAGAATTTAAGAACATTTCTGGTGCTTGATACATGAATAAATGAAAAAGAAACAGATGACACAATATGCATAAAATACAATATTATGTTAGTGAAATTAATGAAAACTAAAGCTGAGCACAAAGAAGCACAGAAGATGCTGCATTCAATGTCAAAATGGTAGATAAATCTCAATATTGAAAATATAAAGGTATGCACAGTGAGGACAAAACAAGCTTATATACAAAGCTATCACTATTCAGAAGAGATCAAAGAGATGCTGTGAATAACTCTGCATGCAAATGTCACTACTCACTGATGATTAAAAGGCAAAGACTTAACAGGATCTCTAACAAGAAAGAGGGAAAAAAACCCAACAGAACAACGCCCCACCAAACAAAACATTCTGCCATCATGTGCATGGGCAGGATGTCAAAAGTACTTGGACAAAATAGAATCAGCTCTACCTCTGCCATTCCCAACAGTGGTATGGCAGAACTGTCATTCACTCCAGTTTTAAAGACCTTGAATGCTGTCCATTGCATGACTTCCATTTCAATGCTTTACTAGTCTTACTATGAGGAAGTTTTTTCTGATCTGTATCTGGAATCCTGCCCTTTGCAATTTAAGTCCATTATTTCTCATCCTATCCACTACAGGCATGGGGAACAAATTGTCCCATTCCCTCTTCCCGCACTTGAGAACTGTTAAATTACACTCCAGTTTGCTTTCCTTAGAATATCACCTCCAATGTGTCCAATCTTTCACAGAATGTCATGTTTTCTAGACTTCTGGCCTTTGTTATTGCTTTTATCTAGACTCCATGTAACTGTTCAAATCTTTCCTGGAGTCAGGTGATTAAACTGGATTTGACCAGCTCAGCCCTCCCAGTGCTGAAAAAGCACGGGAGGATTGTTTTTCCAGGTGTATTTCTGTTCTGCAGCTGAATTCAGTGCACGCCTGTTTAGTAGATCATGACATGTTCAGCTATGATCCACCACCATTCCTTGCCTCCTCTACCATGGCAGGTCACTGGTGTGTATTTTGGCAGTTAACTATGCCTGGCCAAGTGCAGAGCTTTCTAATAATTGCCTGTATTGAATTACATTCTGTATTTCAGATTATCAGCTGCAATTTGCCAAGATTTTGTTGACTCCTAGCTCTGTCTACCACCATGTTTACAGTCCCAACTCGAGCTCCATGTTCTCTGCAAAGTCAGTAGTTGTCTCTCCATTGTGTTGTCTGCACTGTTAGTTAAAATACTGAATAAGATCAGAACACCATGCAGTTGACTCATCTATATGAATAGTGAAACCTGGTAGTAAATCCAATCTCATAGCAGTTTCATCTAAACTATGGCTTGCTCCTCAGAAAATGCCATTTCGGGTACTATTAAAAGACTTAATGATGTCAAGGCACATGGCACCAAAATCTCCTTACTCGGTCAAATCCAGTCCTGTTACAGGAAGCAACTACAACAATCCACGTTTCCTGTATCTTTATACAAACTCAATAAAAAGTGTTCCTGACTACTAGCTGAGATCCAAGTCACTCCCTTGAAAAAGATGCAGTGAAACTGGAACAAAACACTGAGGAAGAAGAGGGACCAGAGAGAGCAAATCTTCCTCCCCGCACACAACCTTCATTCTGTACTTCATGTTCTTCTACTTTGTCTCTGCCCTCAAGCCTGAGGCTCAGGAAGTTTTGGCTCCTGGAAATCAGTGGTTCAAAGACTAACCTCTGCACATTTACTGAGCCTAAAAATCTCACCTAACCATCTACTGTTGAACTGTGAAGACAAAGAGACCTGGCAAGCCAGAGCTGAGCCTGACAGTCGTTAAAAGCATCAGGTGCTTATCAAAGCATCTGTCCTTGAGGGTTTTTTGTTGGTTTATAACAGGACTTTGCCTCTGAAAGGGGCAGCTATCCCACAGCACTGATAATTCCCAGGTCAGTGAGTTACAGTGTTAGAGGGTTTGAAGAAAATTTCAATAGAACCAATTAGCTTTTTTGCCACCAAAAAAAAAAATTAATTCTTGGCTACCAGAGTACTAAAAAACATATTCAGTCCCACTTGAAAAATCTGTTTAAAAATTGCCTAGCAACGAGGTCATTCAACTCCACTGATATGGTAACAAATGGTAATAAATGTGCCCAAGTCTTGTATTGCATTGTATGGCAACAAACCTCTTCTGCAGCATCATTCTTTAATTACCTTTGTGCAGTTTCTACACAGTTATGGACATACTGTATAGGTTTTATTCTAATATCTACAAAAACATAATTTCTTTTAGCAAAACAGAGAATAAATTGATTTTACATTTACCTTTATGAATTCATTTCTAAAAGCGTATGTGTTTTAAAATAAATCTAGGGATACTTATACAATCTAGAAGCTGAAAGTTTTATCAGTCCTAATTTAAAAAAAAAAATCTATTTTATAGGCAATTTCAGTCACATGTTAACAGCAAAGTTAGTGTAAATGTTTCAGATGTTGCCATGCAACTACAAAAAGAATTAAGATTATATCACTTAAGAAAAATGTCTATTTATTTAGTACAGGTACAAAAATCAATCCAATTGATTTCCACTGTCACAAGATAAAAGGAATTGGAAACTCACTTTTTTTGGTTTGTTTTTTTTGGGGTTTTTTTTTGTTTTTTTTCTCTCTTTCATTTTCTTCTTTTTAACTGTCACTTGTACATATAAGAGCTTGTACAAATAAGAGCTAAAAAGAAACAGGGGACTGAAAGTTGCAGTTCTTATGAGGAAGCCATCTCAAGGAAACACCTGTAGTCAGGATGGCACTTAAGTATGTACTTCAAATTAAACAAATACTTACAGCAGAATTAGCAGGAGTTTCAATTGTTTTCATAAATCAAGTGGATAAGAATTAACCAGCACGTTGCTCACAGTGTATCCCAGAGTCATGCAACAGCACTATAAGAAATGGTGTTGTAAATCACAGAATCACAGAATGTCAGGGGTTGGAAGGGACCTCGAAAGATCATCCAGTCCAACCTCCCTGTCAGAGCAGGACAACCTAGAGCAGGTCACACAGGAATGTATCTAGTGAGGGTCTGAAAGTCTCCAGAGAAGGAGAGTCCACAGCCTCTCTGGGCAGCCTGGCCCAGTGCTCTGTCACCTTACAGTGACAAAGTTTTTCCTTATGTTCACCTGGAACCTCCTGTGTTCCACCTTGCACCCGTTCCCCCTTGTCCTATCACTGGCCATCCCTGAGAAGAGCCTGGCTCCATCCTCCTGACCCTCACCCTTTACATATTTGTAACCATGGATGAGGTCACCCCTCAGCCTCCTTTTCTCCAAGCTCAAGAGACCCAGCTCCCTCAGCCTTTCCTCACAAGGGAGATGTTCCATTCCCTTCATCATCTTAGTGGCTCTGCGCTGGACTCTCTCAAGCAGTTCCCTGTCCTTCTTGAACTGTGGGGCCCAGAACTGGACACAGGACTCCAGATGTGGCCTCACCAAAGCAGAATAGAGGGGGAGGAGAACCTCTCTTGACCTACTGACCACCCCCTTTCTAATGCACCCCGGGATGCCATTGGCCTTCTTGACAAGGGCACATTGCTGGCAGCTTCTTAGTCACAATATTTCTAACAATGCAAACCTGAAAGAACTCGAAAGTAGAAATCTGAATTACTCTCAGCTTATAAACAAACAACTAAGTAGTCGGCATTAGACTTGAGACAATCTACTACTAATACTCTGTGTTCAAGTATTTATAATTTTGCATGAAATTCTATCTTCTCACTTGCTCCAGTTTCCCACTCTGGATCTACATATTATACTCCTTGTTTGTGAAGAGGATCATCAACAATGGTTTTACCATTTCTAGACCAATATTACTCAAAATGCTTTATTTTGCCAATCTCCTCCAGCCCTTTTGTTGAGGAGACCAAATGTCCCCCTCTTTTGCACTGCAGACACACAATTCATGAAGGCACAGGAGGGAGAAAAGGCTGCCCAGCAGGAATGTGGAGATGGCTGGTTTTGCTTTTACTGCCACTTCAAAAATTTCCTGAAACATGGCTAAGTGATCTCTGCACCTCTCTGTTGCAGAAATTTCAAAATGAACAATAAGCAGGAACAACTCAAAAGGTCACAGGAGCTTTTCCTAACTTCTTAGTGTTTCACCCACACTTAAAATCTTTCACTCTCCTATATCAGACTATAATGAATCCTTGCTTTAAGTAATGCAGATCTTAAATGAGCATCTTTTGCATAACTCAGTAATAAAATATTAAAAAATAAAAAATAAAAAACATAATAAGATAAAATATAATAAAATATAATAAAATATAAAAATAAAAAATCTGGTTTGGGATTAGCTGATGAACATTGGATAAAAAGAATGGATTATAATTGTATCCCACAGCTGGGCAACCATTCCAGAAAAAAAACAAATACTTGTAAAAGCCTATGGAACAAACACCATGTTTTATGGAAAATTTATTCCAAGCTTATTGGTATAACACCATCAGAGTGCCACAGCACCTCAAAACAGACCTCACAAAACAACAGTCTCTCCTTCGAGCTCTAAAAATTGCAAATTGCCTATGGCATCTTCTAAACACTCTGGGTTTTGTTAGGTTTTTTTTCTTCTTTCAAGAAGCAAGAGGACTGCTCATCTAGGAATGTTTTTTTTTCCCTTCAGCCATTTAGGAAGAAAGACAAAAGCAGGTCAGATTTTCATGATAACTAGATTATGCTTATCTTTTATACAAGTCTGATAAAGAGGCTGAGGGAGAACACTGTTGTCATAAAAATTTACCTTGGGAGGATGAGTTTTAAAGTAGTTTCTTTGTTTGGGTGAAGTGTTCAGAAAAAGAAAGGCAAGACTGTTCTGTGAGCACCTTTTCTATGAGTATCTTAGACTCTGGAAGTGTTGTGTTTTCCTAGTGCCCCATCACTTGCTTCCCAGTATGCCCAATCCATACCCCTCCAGCTGCAGATGGGCTGCCTAGCTCGCTGCTGCTTGCATGGGAATTGATCAGCTGGCTTGTGTTTCCCTGTCTGGAATGACTTGTAAAAATAAAGTGTATGTTAAATGAGTAAATATAATGTGGCAAACAGAAATACCTAATAAATAATGAACTAGCATAAACGCTTCATCTCTAAGTAAAACAGATTTTTAGAATATAAACTGTGCTGAGTAGAAAATTATATAAAGCCTTACATGGGAGGAAAAATAAATAAAATATATTTTCCAAATGATACAAAATATATTTTCCAAATTCATTTAGGGCCAGAACCAAACAATCTGATGGAGTAAAACTTCTGCTTTTTTTTTTTTGGTTTGGGGCAGGATGATGACAATAGACAACACCCCTCTAAAAGGCCTCCTACAAAAGGAAAAATATTTGAGTAATGTGTGACTCTTGCCATAAAAGTAATTGAATATTCAGGGCTCAAGTGGCTAATCAGAATTGATTAATATGGTCAACAGAACATGTTGACTCAATTAATAAATCAATATGGAAAATGTAATGTAAACTGCTGGTATTTTTTTCATGTATGCAGCTTACATCAAGATAGAATCTTTACTAAATGCAGAATCTATTAACACTAGATATCTACTAAATCTCAGAAAGATTTAAAATATATAGATTTAGTTACTTAAAATGAAAATGTGTCAAACAAGAACAAAACTCAATGAAAAAGCCTCTGCTCGTGTTATTTATGTAAAGTTCTTCAGCATCTTGTATGAGATTTACTAAATTAATACTACAGTAAAGACACTTGCAAGGACAAGCAGCATCATAAAAATCTCATGAAAAGTAAAAAATAGTTATGCAGGAGTATAAAATGTAATTATAAATGTTAATAAAGGCTTTATGAATATCAAGTTGCCCACACTCTCTCAGTAGACAAAAGCAAGACTTGATGAACCCAGCATAAGGCACATTTTGATGAAACAATTTGCTTTTTGATAGTTCCACCATACACAAATGGAAATGAAGGAACTTGGCATAAGCTTCCCTGTTGGACTTTTGTGAAATTAGATGCTGATAACACATATTAATTTTCTGGCTAAATAAGCTTCTTGCCGGGTGTTCAGATACCGTGATGACAGATTTATCATCTCATAGAGAGAGTGCATAGTGACAGTATCACATGCCTAAATAACAAACCATATAACCTCAAAGTATACATCATATAAGATTACAGCAACCACTGACAAGGAAATCAATGAAGATAATGTTCTATACATATTGGGTAGCGTGATGGAGGAAAGGCATATCATAAAAAAGGATATATTACATTTGAATATATATCTTCTTAATATGTGGCTTTGAAGCCTCAGCTTTCTGATGGCCACATCCATGAAAGACATACATGTTAAAAGAGCAGCTGACTCACTGCCGCCGAGTTGACTCATAAAAAGCATACAGTACCAAAGTATTTGCTTTCAGTTCAATGGAAAATTTGTAATTAAATTTGTAGTTCACGCTGCCAAGTATACAGAACATTTGTTGCATGACTGATTTTTCAAAGAATGAATGAGATTTCCTTAAATAAGACTTATGAAACTCAATATATAACCAGACCCAACAGCCTGTTAACCTAAAATAACTTTCTCTAAAACAGGAAATTCTAAACCAAAAAAATGCAACCCTGCTGATTCCTGCCCTCTTCTATAATAAAAACACACTAGACCAAAAACTGTGTCAGAGAGAAGAATAAAGAAGTACCTAAGAACCTGATGTTATCATGAAAGACTTAAGGAACTACTGATGTACTTACTGTAAGCAAGAACCTACTATGAGTTTGTCACAGAAAAACAGGGACCACCACAGAGTGTGGCCTGATGAAAGGCTCAAGAATTTCTGGGTTAAAAGGAGCAGTGATTTTTTTATTGCAATTATTTTAAAATTTCTGCAGTACTTAGATATTATAATCAGGAAGAATACGGAGGAAACCAAAAAAAAAAAAAAAAAGAGAAGAAATTATCACAGGATAATAGATTGATGATGTAGTAACTAGAAATTTTTTGGTCAATGGAAATATTTGAAGGAGTAGACTATGGTCTGGTCAAATGGTATTAGTAAGACAATCCTGCATAAAATTACTATAGGAAGGTAAAAACGGAAATTAAAGTTCTAAAACCATCACCTCCAATGTTCTAAAACTGCTTCTCTTTACAAAATTTCCAGTCCATAAAGAATGAGAGTTTAAATATTTTCAGTAGTTTTCTTTCCAGTTCAAAAGTACTCAATTGCACTTTCTTGACATGCAATTCATAAGTTTTATTGATATTTTGGCACAGAATGGAGCCTGGGGGCAAAACCAAGCAATTGCCAAAAGCAGAGGACTGCAGAGGATGCTGGGAGGACAAGAAGACGAGAGGACTACATTACATAGACATAAAGATCCTTTGGCTTCCCTGTCATGTCTTTATGTTTGGTATGAAGTCCCATGGAAGCCACCAGCTGTAGGTCAGCAGCAGCAGTAGCAGATAATCATTCCAGGTCAAGGTTTAGTCCTTCACAGCAGCTCTGCAGTTGCACCTGATTCTAATATGGGATGGAGAAATACTCTCTGTAAAATTACTTCTCTGCTATCAGAATACAGACTCCTGAGAAGCACAAAGGTTTTTACATTTTTCAATGCATTTTAGCAAGTCAAATGCTTCTTCAAAATTGAGATTTAAGAAGATACTACCCAAAAATGAAAGAGTTTGATTGTTGTCTGACTTTTTCTAAAAAAACATACTCAAAAAACATACTGGGGCTATGATCATTGGCTATTCTAGTGGCCCCTCTTTGTCTCACTTTACATTTACCAATGATCCCATAATTGGATGTGACTGTGGTATCTAGCTACTAATAAGTCACTCAACATCATGCAAGACTTTGGAACAGAAATAAGAGGTAGAGCACCAGAGAACAGTACTCCAGATTAAAGTCCAAGTGTTGCAGTCATTGAAGTCCTCAGTCTCAAGTAGCAGAGGGACTGTAGTGAATATGGAATTAATGGAGCAATGGATTAACGAATACAAGTGAACAGCACATTTGCATATACCTTCTACAACTGACAATTTTTAGATGCACAAAACCAGCACTCATGGCCATGCCACTCATAGCAACTTGTACTTTGATTCCTCACAGGAGTAGTGATCTCATTTCCAAAAGATTTAAGCGACAAATTATTGGCTACTTAATAGGACTTCACAAGAGCACTGACAGAGATATATGCAGATTCAATCGCAGCTCCTCTGTTACAATAGATGTTGGCTTCTATCTACTTTTCCAGAGATAAAAAAAGTCAGCCTTGCTTCCCAGCAGACTTGAAGGAGAGGTTGCAGAGAGACCTCTGAAAGACAAATCCGCACTAGAAGCATCACTGTTAATGAATAGGGAAGCATTATAGAAGCCTTTTCATTTATTCTTAGTTTCTGACATTATTCTGACTTAGTTTCTGACATACTTGTTTTAGAATTTCTCTATTAACAGAAGTATTTATAAAAATACACCTTTCAATAACTTTGAAAGGTTTGAGTATACACAAAACTCACACTGCTCAGTACAAACTGATGCTCTGGGCTTCCTGTCTCATTCCCATGAGAGATGTGAAATAAATGATCTGTGGATGTTTATTGTCCTTGCTGGCTCATCCAGTCAAAAGAGCCATTGCTGGGTTGTAAAAACAAGACAGTCACAGATCAAAATAAAACAAAAAACAAAAAAACAAAAAACAAACCAAACACACACCCCCCCAAAAAAAAAACCAAGAAAAAAAAAAATCTCACAAAAACCCCAACCAGAAAAGGCAAAATCCCTCACTTCAATTGACTATACTCTTCAAAGTCTAAAGAGAAAACTGCAGGGCCAATCATTTGAAAAAAGAACACAGCTGTGTAACTTTATTATACCAATTTTACTCTTGAACATTTTTAGTTCAATGAAAAAGGCAGAGAGGTGTGAAGAACATATACATTACTAAGCTCTCATTAAAGATGTATCAAATATTATGCAGTGACTACTACATTGAGCTCAAAATTTCAGTCTTCAGTTTCAAAGTGCTTTGTAACTTTTGTTCAGTAAAATTTAAACACCCACAGAAGCTCTAGGATGATGATTGCAATAATTTCCACTCTTGCAGTTCATCTACTACAAGAGGCAACTCAATTTTTATAGACCGAAGACCAGTCCAACTGCTACAATTTTGTTACTTTCACAAACTACCTACCTCCCCTTTTTCTTTAACAAAAATTTTTCACTACTGTGTACATAGTATTCAAAACAAACCAAAACATAAGTGAAGAGATGCACTCACAATATGCCCTTTGAGAAAGAATGAACTTTGAGCTGTATCAGTCCATTCTATATATTATATTAATGGTATGTATCAATCAACAAAGTTGGCGAGCACTAATGGGAATATGTACACCTTTAATCCTTCTGGTCAAAGAATTTACAATATTTATGTAACAGGGTATATTAATAACAAAAATATGTGGTCCACCATGCAGTCCACCATGTTAGCAGTATGCATACTTCAAAATGTCCGGCCTTTTCAGTTTCAAGCAATGGTCCAAACAAACAATGGCTAAGGAATGATGACAAATTACATCCAAGAAAGTGCTGAGACTCTTAAACTTTACTGTGATTGAGAACAGAAGACCAACTTTTCACTCTCTATGATACGGTGCTACAGCTTTCTACAGAGCTTTATTGCAGGTGACGAACCCAAGAGAACCTGAGACACGGGCAATCAAGCCAGGAACACAAGAAAGTCCTAACAAAGAGAATGAAAGCCTCTAGCAATGAGACACCAACCAACATATGAAAACAGAAAATAACACCACTAACTCCTTCCTACTTGTCCAAGCAAACTAGCAAGGAAGTAGAAACTTCTGTCTCCAGATATATCTGCCACATGGGGAAGCGGCCAGATGCAACTCAGTCTGGACTATCTTATTCTGTGTCCAAACACACACACACACACAAACACAATTAAATTATATTTCCCGAATTCTTGATGCTTGCAATAATGCAATTAAAAATATGCTCTGGATGAGAAGGCTTGTCTGTAACATGGCAATCATTTCTGGTTGGAAATAAATGATGTCACCCAGATACATCTTGAACAAAGAAGCTAAATGCTGTTGAACTAGAAACTCCCAAATAAAGATAATTATTTGACAGTGAATTTATTCTTCACAGAAGTGATTCATAAAGAAAAGCATTTTTTGCAGGCCATGGACCAAATTATAAAATGAACTTACCGATGATAATCAGTATTACACCAAAAATACACCTGCATGTTTTCAGTTATGTCAGACAGGAACTTCTCAAATAAAACCCATTTCCTTTCCTATAAAGGACAAACACACTACCACAAACTTTTTTAATCCATCACATTCCAATAGTTGACAATATCATATTTCACATATATGAAAGCACCAAGTCCCTCAGTTTAAAAAGAAATACAAAATATAAATATTAGAGTGCCTCATGCATTCATTTTCTTCAATATTTGTGAGCCAATTGCTTTTTCAGAAAAGTAAAATACTACCTGATAATTCAGGTATTTCAGGCAGAATAGTAAAAGCTTAATAGTTCTGCAATACACAGTGCAGGTAAGTGTAATCCACTGGGAAAAAATGAATAGGTTAATACATATCCCCTGGAAACAACTCAATATTCAGCAGCCATTCAGTACACTGGATTCATTATGCTTCTATATGAATACCTTCTAATAAAAGAACTTACTATTGGCATAAGCAGATACAATATATTTTCATTACTATAGAGCAAAAATGAAATTAATCAGGAAAATGAATTCCTGTTGCAAATCTCATTTCTACAAAATCCTGCTCTGAAAACTTAGTTTAACCATTTGTACCAGCAGATAAGGTTTTAGAACAAAAAGTGCACGTTTAAGAATATGATGCTCATGAGCACAGCTTGTGATTCCACAATTTGAAAGACTGGTATATTGTTTTATACCCTAAGGACCATGAAATAACTTTGAAAGGTTGACTGACTCCCAGTCTGATTGTTGTTTTGAGAAGGGAATTACACCAGCTCTGGCCTTGGTGCAACAAGTCTACTCTGACCAGGTCTGTCTGGAAGACAAAGCCAAGGACTCCTCTACTCCCCACTCTTTCCACCCCAAACAAATGCTGATAAGCCATATAAAGTTTTGGGGGAAAAAGCAAATAGAAAAATGAAACATGGGCTGAATATGCCATATGCTGTCCAGAGTTTTCAAGATGGGGCAAAAGGTGGAAAAATCTTCAAGCACTGGGTCATAGGATACAGGATAAGGGAAGCTGTCAAAGAAGTCAAGTTACATGAAAGCTGTGTAAGATCCCAGGTCCAAAACCAAGCAGTGGGCAAGAAGGTACCAACCTAGCTTGGGTGCAGCGCAGAGCTCTGTCACACCATTTCTGCTCCAGGATCCACCACCTCAGGCCAGTGCTGGGCCAAATACCAGTGCTGAGGCAGGTGATTTGGAAAGGGAGAGCAGACTGAGTGAAATCTGAAGAGTCGTTTCTGCAGTTGAGGAATTATTTCACGTAGTCCCCTGATCCACACTGACCCAACAAACTACATGAGAATGAAAATCCTAGTACTGACTTAATTTAGGATTCAAAAAAAAATATTTTAAAAAACAGATATCTACAAAGAGGAAAATTTCTACTGAGCAGAGTAATATTGCTTGTATATTCTTCAAAGGTCATCTGTACAATATTGAACACATCTGTGTTGAATATGCTAAATCTGAGTTACATATGCTTAAAACCTCTATTACACAGTACTAAAAGGTTGGAGAAGTCTCATCAACGAGTACTGAATGACTATAGTAGTGAGCAGAAATTTACTACATGAAAGAGAAACCTCAGTACATCAAGGGGAAAATATTAATCATTCCATTGAAAAAGAAAAGAGGACACATTTTTCATAATCTCAGCATTTCCTGCTCAGACACAACATTCAAGAACACTGACAGGTTGTGGAAGGAGATACTAAAACTTAATTTACAAAACAGGAACCTAAATATGGTAATTTAGACCATGTGCTTAAGGCAAAATTATAATACATTTCTAAATTTGTCTGGCTGAAAAATCAATGCCTTGTTTAAAATACACCACCGAAAGCTCAGACATCTCTAGTTCCATACTACTGCATTTTATGAAACATTCAAAGAATGCTAAGAAATGTATTTGGATCCATTAAAAGATGCACACGCAACAGAATCAATATTCCAAAGAATTTAACATAGGAAATAAAAACAAAATTCCACATATCTATGCCCTGAATTCTTTGAACTGCAAATAAATCAGTTCCATCTTCAGAAATACTGAAGTGAAATGGAACAAAAATTGCACCACTTTTCAGAACAGGGACCTATTATAACTAGGTTAATTAAGACCTCAAAGCAAAATCTTGCAATTAGTGTCTTCTTTTTGTAATCAGGCTTATTTTGTAGCCTTTCTAACTTCTGTGGATCGATGACATACAGCAGATTAAGTTAATGAAAAATAAGAAAGCAAATAAGATTTTTACATCGTTCTCAAGAAGGAAGCTAAGAAAGACTACAAACTTTAATTTCTGAATTGCTCCTAAAGTCATTAGAAACATACTTATTTAATCACACAGGTTGTGCATCTGTTTTCTCTTTTTCCTCCCTGATTCATAAAGTGAGAGGTCCCATTACTGCACCTTTTAATCAAAGATTCTGGTAGCACTGAGTTGCCCACCACTCCAGGAGAACTATTCCACCAAGTCTGTTATTTATAGTTTATATTTATTTACAGTTTCAGATTCCAGCCAGAGGATTTTGTCAGATAAAAAACATTGACTACAATAAAACTTTTTGCTCATACAGAAATGCATATTGGTTGAGATCATAGTACCTCTTAACTTACTATAGCCTACTCCTGTAAGTACTTACTTCAGAGTTCTTACTGAGTATCACTTTAATGATTGGATGTTTTAGTTTCAGGGTACAAATCCCATATTTGAATTTAGTTTAAATTAATTCTAGAATCCTATTTATGCTAGAAGTGCTACCAGAAATAGTCTTAAAATCCATACTGGCAGTTAATTTAAGACAATTTATTTTTATTGGTAAGCCTGCATATAAATGAAACGCATCCACATTCTGCCATTAGTCTGCCATTAAAAGACAAAAGTTGAATCATTCCACAATTCTTCTCTGATCTCCCTCCAATTTGTCAACATCCTTTTTTGAGAATAAGGAATCCTTCCAATAATCATCTCATTAGTACTACAGGGTGTTTCAAAAAGATGGACCCAATTTCAAAGCATCTTGTAATTGAAATTGGGTCCATCATTTTGAAACACCCTGTATATTATAACAATACTGACTCACTAAATTTACTCTATACCGACCAGATGATCCACTTAAGGATCATATTATCTTTTGATACTATGATCTCACATTCAGGTGGATATCATCACAGCTATTTTGAAGCTGCTCCTTAACAAATCATACCAACTCTTACCGTATGTGACAGACATTATTTCTTTCAAATACATTTGATTCACATTGTGATATAAAAAACATTTTTTTCAAATTAAGTCAGTTAAAATCGTAAGATTTAAAACTATTATAGTTTTATAAATTATTATATTACCATTTATATCTACTGCAATCATTTTGAAGGCTTTTATTCTAACCACTGGAAAAAATGTGCCAAATACTTTTAGTAGGTGTAGGATTATGATAGCAACAAGAATCAGCCAAAATGAAAATCCATTACTTCTTTTGTAACAAGGCCACCAGCTATTAACTCTGCAAGTATCTTTTAAAACATAAGCCGATACACCTACCCTGCTATAATTAGCATTTTTACATAAAAGAGTGCAATTTGCCAATACATCTGTTTTAACTGTGAGAATTTTTGGAAGCAACATGTAGCTCACAAGGNNNCAATGTGCTCACAAAATAATAAAAAAAAAAAAAAACAAAAACACATCTAAATGCCTTTCAAGCAAACTGAAAAGAATTAACTGAAAATGCAACAAAAGCCATTTTTCCCTCCAAAGCTTTAGATGTTCCCCTTCTACAGCAATGACCCCGATTAAATCAACCTGCTGAGTTGTATGTCTGAGGACAGAAAAAGGCTCAGTTGTGCTTCACTGCATCTTCCTATACATCTTCAAGGACACAGGTAGAAGAAAGATGTTTATAAGATAATTATTCTTATTAGTTTGATCCTCTTGCTTAGAGTCTGGAAATCCCAGGCAAAAAAAAAAAAAAAGCAATTTCTGAAAACTCTTCCATGAAACAGTTGCAAGAAAACTGCATGCAAGAAAAGAATACAATTGGAATAAATGGCTAGACAAGCTTCTAAACTCCATACTGTACTATTTCAGTAGACAGGATGAAGAGAGACTTTCCCAGGCTTCAGCTGTGCAATTGTTTGTACTAATTCTTCCCTGATGAATGCTCTACACTTCTAGGAAAAATTCATCCAGTTCCATCCTGCCCCAATCTCTCTCCACTGCAATTCATTCATGCTTGCAATGGAGCCACAAATGGAAATACCAGCAAGACTTCTCAATGCTTACTCTATCTTGATATTCAGCTATCTGTCTTGCCTTGTTGTTTATGTATTATATTTATTTTCAGTCAGTTCTGAAAAGCAGTAAATTCTTCCTTTTTTTTAAGTTAAACTGGGATGAAAATGGTTTTGTCCATAGCACATCAAGTCAAAAACGCTTGCTGGTAACCATGAACCACTAATAATTTGTTAATGATGAACAAGATTGAAGAGTTTCTCAATGGAAAGTCCAGCATTTAAGAATACTCAGCAGAGTAGCCATAAGCTTCTTCAGTCACCATTTACTGCACACCTATGATACTCCCAGCATAACTTGCATTTCCAGCTATGATACACTAATAAATTTTCCCACCATCTCTCCATATTGGCCTATGTGGCAGAAAAGGAGAGAAAGAAGCCATTGCCTCTCATCAATCCAAGTTTATGCACCATTATTCCATAAAAACAGAACATAGGAGTAATGGATGAGATCTAAAGGCCTCCAAGTCTTCATTCTCTCTCCAGCCAACGCTAACCTGCATATACATAAACTCAGAAGTACAACACATACATGAACACCTTTAAACAGTGAATACAATCACTGAGAGGACAGGCAAGGTCCAGACCTTACAAGACACTACATACTATAGTATACAGCTTTCCAGCAAGGGAGAATAAAAATAGAAAAGAGAAAATTTAGTTAAAAGTTCCTTTAGTCAGCACAAAATGTCTCCATACTGAGTAGATCCCAACTAGAGTTTTACAAAGAGGCATGGATGCTACTAAACCCAATTGCAAAGAAGAAACAGTGATGTCTAGAAGGCAGCAGATCTTTCTTGCAGAATCTAATGGGTGAAAAAACCACCCTGAAGTAAGTAGGCAACTGCTAGTTTTTAGTTCAGAAATTATTTTAAGCAATACACAGTATCATGTTGGGAAAAGTAAGGTGGATTCTGTTCCTATTCAATAAAATAAGTTCATGAATAATGCTTAACGTTCAGTTTCAGTTAGAAAAGAAAAATTCCAAATTCATTTTCTCATAGGATTCATCTTTGACCCACTGACATGAGTGGCCATCACCCTAATTAGCCCAGACCAGAGAAGTCTGATGTGCAGTCTGACCTCCTGCGCTCCCAGAAACACCACGAATCTGGGTCTGTAATGACAGAAACAGAGCTTGAACAGAAACTAACTTCACAATTGGGAAATTAGTCCAGCTCAGGAAAAAATAAAAACAAAAATAAAAAATAAAATATATTGACCTTATTGCACAGCTGAATTGAGCTCAAATGATCAAAAAATAACCCTTTGTAATTCATTTTCCCTTAGGTCTGTCTTGAAGATGAGTTCAGCTGAATCCGGCTATCAGAGAAATTGCACAAAAAATCTGCAGAATTACTAACACAAGTGGATAACGTATATGAGGCAAACAGTATTCCATTACCAGTTTATTGTTTTTCTCAAAATTGTTTGAACTGTGCATACACATCCACAAGTTCTCCAAAAGGAAATCCACGTATGTATGTGCATAAGTGTGGTTCAGATGCAGCTCCTTGACAATGATAATGATCAATGATATATTTCCCATGGAGAATAGTTAGCAAACCAGATTTAGGGTTCAAATACAAAATAAAGGTTCACTTAATATAAAAAATATCTGATTAACTGGAATGGCTGGGAACATATCTATATTTCTCACAGCAGCATAGAAATCAGTTCATTTTCCAAATATAATGCACAAGGGATTAGATTAAGCACAAATTCTTTGAGAAGAAATCATGACGTATAACATCAGCTGTAATTATTATCATTTTCTAAATAAATTGCACTAATTAAAATTATTTGAAATTTAATCTAATGACTTATTTTACAGATACAGGCTACTTAATTTCATGGAGTGATACTATATAAAAAAAATTCAAAATCATTATTCAATTATTTTTGTCTGCCTTACAACATAATATTGTTTCATCGTAAGCTACTACAATAGGTATCTTAAATTTATTGGGAAAAAAACCCCTAAAATACACAGTGCAATTCAGAATTGTCTCTACACAGCAACTCCAGAAGGACAAAAATGTGTCATACTGAAGAAAAACATCTTGAGTCATTAAAAATCTGCAACAGGAACATTCATTATTATTTGTGTTGTTGTCACAATTCTGAAATAATGCATAATAATCCAAAAATTTAAAGACACCAAAAATCACAACTGCTGCATGGCTCTGGTAATAAAGGCACATTTGTAAAACAACCACACTGCTATTTAAAATACCTAAGCAAAGCTACTGAAAAAAACACACTAGAAAACTGAAATCTCATTAAGAGAGCATACCTTGTCCTCAAAAATTATATACAACTCCTTCATGTTTTCATCCATGTATTCATACATGAGTATGAGAGCTTGTTTTTTTGTGTTTGTTTGGATTTTCCTCTACTTAATAAATATAACTTGTACTCATATTTATTATGTGAAATCACTAGAAACAAAAAAAATATCCCCTGACCTTATGGGTAACCTTCACAAACACTATTTTCCAGCTACAAATAAAATATCAGGTAATGGCAGTTAAGCCCTTCCTAAAAATGCAATTCCTTTTTCTTATGAAAACCATCACATGCTGACAAAAAGAATTGCAATTCATTTTGATTATGCATGAAGGTGAGAACAAGAAGCAGTATCCCTTGAGGTTTTATTTCACTTCTACATTTCCTGATAAAAATTTCATAGAATTAAAAAATTGTAAGTTATAGTAGAAAATATTAACTGTTATAAACTCTCAGAAAACAAAAGCAGAAATAAATACAATTCTCTCCTACTTTTAGACAATTGTGGCATTGAAATCAGAGACAAGAAACATATTTCAATTATTAAATTCAATACGGTTGAGAACAGAAATTCTATTAAATTTTTCAGTCACACATTTCTTACAAAATCTCAATAACGTGTGCCAGGGCATATATGTTACTCTTCTGACATGACAACAAGCACTGAGAAAACAGGTAACCCAGCAAGGTCCAATACTCTTACATCTCTGACAGCCAGCAAAAGTTTTAATTAGTTTGCTTTTTCAGGGCTTCCTAGAATTAATTCAATTCTGTCTTTTCTAATGTGTTCTCATGATCAGTTAATGGATTCTTTTTTAATTATTATTATTTTCTTTGCCTCCAGCTCAGACAACCTTCCTGTCTTATGATTTCTTCTAAATCAATTCAAAAGTCATCCATATTTTCTCATCTGGAACACTAATGAGCTTGTCTAAAATTCAGTTTTAATGCACCATTCTCCTGAATTACTGAGGTGTTCTTTTCAAATTCACACTGCACTTCTCTATTACTCCCCAGTAGAAATTAGTGGATGTGCCACCATTTGAAAGTCTGTCACTCATGCCTATATATACACCCAGTTCAGAGCCTAAATCACACAGACAAAAAAGGCTTGATTAGCAGTTTTGGAGCCCAATGACTTGTGTACAACTGTTTCTGGTTTTCCAAGCATTCTCAAAAACCATACACAGCTTGGCTAACAAGATGATATTCTAAATAGTCAAGTGTGAATGCCAAAATAAAACACAGATCTGTCTTTGTGGTGCTAGGAATCCCTGAATCAGAGAAATTCTGCCTGTATGGGACCTCAGGATGTCACCTACTCCAAAGCCCAGGTGAAAGCGGAGTTGCCTTCAAAATCAGACCAGCTTGCTCAGGAACTTGTGCAGCACAGTTCTGTCGCATTTTGTGGCCTTTGCATCTCTTTCTTCCATCCAGTGATCTGCTTTTATTGGCTTATAGAAGAACTTTACATCTCTATGTTTTGTCTTAAGCAGTTTTTATGAATCCACAGCAGACTTGAGAGCTCAAAGTGAACACGGATGTAATGTTCATATATTTATTTACTTGCCAAGATAAATTTTCAAATTAGATGTTCTCTTCAGGAAGGAAAGTGCTTTGAAACCTGTTAAGGAGATCCAAATCTTTGAATATGAAATGTGCACATGGTATCTGGTAGAGGTTGTCAGATTGCAATCTAAGCCCAAACAGAGGTAAACGAGACACTATTCTTAATTTCACCAGACTGTGTATGCAATTTTAAGCAGACAAAAGAAAAGCCTTTAAACTGAGATGATCATTAACTTATCTGAGAAAAACAGAAAGGGCAGCTGAATAACCTAAGATAAAAATTCAACACATAAACACAATCTGAAGGTATCACCTTTCTCATCACTTGAAGCTCTCGTGATTATGTTTGTGCAGCTCATAAAAACATGCTTTAGTCAAACATAATTTATTGGATTCAAAGTTGAATGTAAAACTACTTCTTTGCCTAACATAAGGATTTAAATTACACGTCCAAGAACTTTTTTTTATGTTCATACTACTAGAAACCTTTGAAATGAAGAAATCAGACCCAAAATATTCATAGATGTTGAATAAAAAAATAGCCCAACATTTTTCTACCCCATCTTGACTAAACTTCATTTTCTCTGGTCTTGACATACTGCTAAAATAGAAATACATTATTTCTCATCAAAATACAAACATAAGGATCTTGGGCACCTGAGTTTCCACCATTCAAGAAATCCATTTTCTGCTTGTAATTTCATTATTTACATTTGCTGAGGCATGCTGTCTAACATAACCCCAGGCACCAATACAGGTTTGGGGAAGAGTGGCTGGAGCTGCTCAGCAGAAAGGAACTTGGGGGTGCTGGGTGACAGCAGGTTGGGTGTGCCCATGTGTCCAAGGCCAATGGCATCTTGGCCTGCACCATGAACAGTGTGGCCAGCAGGAGCAGGGCAGTGATTGTCCCACTGTGCTGGGCACTGGTGAGGCCACACCTCAAGTGCTGGGGTCAGTTTTGGGCCCCTCACTTCAAAAAAGACCTCGAGGGGCTGGGGGGTGTCCAGAGAAGGGCAACAAAGATGGGGAAGGGACTGGGAAATGTCTGATGGGGAACGGCTGAGGGAGCTGGGGGTGTTCAGTCTGGAGAAGAGGAGGCTCAGGGGGGACCTCATCGCTCTCTACAGCTCCCTGAGAGGAGGTTGGGATGAGGGGGGTCACTCTCTTCTGCCGTGCCCACAGTGAAAGGACGAGAGGAAATGGCTTTAAATTGCAGCAGGGGAGATTCAGGTTGGACATGAGGGACAATTCCTTCCCTGGGAGGGTGATTGGGTGTGGGAATGGGTTGCCCAGGGAGGTGGTGGAGTCCCCATCCCTGGAGGTGTTCAAGAGGCGTCTGGATGTGGCACTGGGTGATGGGGGTGAGTGGGGATGGAGGTGGGGGTTGGACTGGGTGAGCTTTAAGGTCTCTTCCAGCCTCAGTGATTCTATGATTCTATAAATCTAGCTAAACCAAAAGCTAACCCAGGCAACTTGAGAAACTATGAAACTACAATGGTACTTTCACTTCTTGGTTGATGTATTCTCTTTTCTGGGCAAGGTGTTGGAAAAGAAAACAAAGTGAAAGGAAAACACGAAATTCACTTACAGAAGACTCCGTAATTTGCTCTTTTCACAACAAATCATTGTTCACAGCATCTTCACTTCCTATACCAACACCAGGATCAGATTAACTGAGTGTTTATAACCTCATTTACAGTTGGTATCAAAATGAATTCCAGATTTTAGTCCATCTTCAGTTTCAACAACAAAAATACCAAGGTTAATAATGAAAGTTAATTAGCATGGTACCAACACCTATGTGAAATAAAACATACATCTTTGACTTTGAGTCCGTAAAGCTGTGTACGTTGTTAGGACCTTTCATGTCCAGAAAAATTTGTAGAAAGATAACATATCTTTTTGCAAAAACAAAGAGAGAAGTATATGTGTCACTACTTTGGAAAGTGACTCACTGTAAGGAGCCTAGGAACCATACAGAGACATCATTTTGGGGGAATTAAAGAAGTAGCAATTTACATTTTTATCTCTGTTTTATTCTGAAAAAAAAATAATTAAATCTGGTCCAAAGAAGACCTATATTTCTATCCAGCAGAGCAATCTCAAGATCCACGTCTATGAGAAAATTGGTAGTAACAGGTGGGGGGATAGATGGGGTTATCTGGCATTCATTTTTAATACAATGAGCTTTCCTAGAAGAAAAATTACTCGTGAGTGTATTTTAAACAATGAAGATACCCATGTTGAAGCCTACTAGAGTAAAATTATGTAACCAGCTTCCCATTATTAATGGCAACTCAGGAACAGAAAGGCAGCAGGCCATGGACTCGGCAAATTGCACTGACGGTGACAGAAGTTTGATGTCTACTGCCATATTCTTCTGGACCACGCAGCTCCTGCCCCTGTGCATGCACTCACTGCACATGTAAATTTGTACAGACACCAGAAATGGGATATGCAGAGATATACAAAGACTTTCTCTGACAATAAAGAAGGTCTACCAGGTTAAAAGCTGAATAACACCAATATATACATTATTCACGTTACCTAGCATCGCTCTCATCGTGCTCTTTTCAGACCATCAGACAAATGCTTTAGCTTCTATCAGCAAATTTCACTCAGTTGAAAAATAACCAGTTGAGCACACACCCCTAATCGATCGCAGCACGAAATGAAACAGGCTTCAATAGTTTCTTTAATTTGGTTGGTTTTGTTTGTTTTTATGTGAACCTGCCTTTCACGGTATAATAACAAACCAGGAGTATGTACTCAGTCAGATCCTTCTTAAATTGACTGTTTCCTAAATTTCTCAACTGCTTTTAAAAGACAAACATAAGTAACCATAAGTAAATAGTTGTTGCTACTGTATTCCTGCTCATACTTTCAGACTATAAATTATTTAGCACAAGAAGTTCTAAACATGTTTGAACGGAGCTTTCCACTAGAGATCATGAACAAAAATTGTTCAAGCTTTTATTATGAAAGATTATTAACATAATTATGTAAAACAAGTAAATATAGCATTAGGCTAAAGGAAGAAGCAAAACAAATCAAAGATACTTGCCTGGGTAACGAGTGGCTCCAATAGCCTCTCTACTGTGAGGGTCCTGATTTCCAAACTTTTGGGGTCCCATTTCAAAATGATAGGTGACGTTGCAGAAGTCATACTCCCTAGAACAGACAAAATTACACAACATCCATGAAAATTAATAGTGTAAGATCCAAATTTTGCAAATAATTTATGTAGAGAATAGCATATATATATTCTGTTCCCTCTTACATAAAATATATTTCTTCATAATCTTGCTCATGTTCTTCTACTCCCAAGAACTCCCAGGTACACCACTGGCACATCCACTGAGTGCTTAAACATTTATATTCAGAACTTTTTCTCTCCTATATCCCTTAAGATATATATATACCCATTATGCTGTATTGGGTGTATTTGGCAAGGTTTTGGTAGCAGGGAGACTGTAAGGTGGGCTCTGTGAGAAGAGGCCAGGGTCTGCCCCATGCTGGGCACAGCATGAACCCACAGCAGAACACAGCTGAACCCTTCAGCAAAGCTGGTGACACTTCTGCTGACATGCTGCCTGACAGCATGAGAAGTGAGGTAAAGAAAGTGTGAGAAACAACCCCCCAGATCCCAAGGTCAGAAAAGGAGAAGAGCTGGGTGATGCTCCAGGTGCCAGAGCAGAGATTTGCCTACAGCCCGTGGAGAAGACCAGTGAAGCAGGTGTTTTCCTGCAGCCCATGGAGGACCACGCTGGAGCAAATATTACTGCAGGCCATGGAGGACCCAACACTGTAGCAGATCAGTATGTCCTGAAAGAGCTGAATCCCATGGAGAGCACATGCAGGAGCAGGTTTATCCTGAAGGACTGCAGCCAACAGAGAGGACCCACACAGGAGCAGCAGACAAGTATGAGGAAGGAGTGGCAGAGACAAAGTGTTATGAGCTAACAGGAACACCAACTCCCCATTCCACATCCTCCAAGAGGCAAGAAAGTAGAAGAGTCAAGAGTGAAGGACTGAAGTTGAGACTGGGAAAATAGTGAAGAATGGGGAAGATGTTTTAGATTTTGCCTTTATTTTCCTCACAATCCAACTCTATTTTAACTAGCAATAAATTAAATTAATTTTCCCCAAGTCAAGTCTCTTTTGTCCATGATGGTAATTGGTGATTGCCCTGTCCTTATCTCCACCACCAAGGTTTTCATCCTGTTTTCTCCCCCTGTCCTGCTGAGGAGGGGGAGTCAGAGAGTGGCTTGGTAGGCACCAAGGTCAACCTACCAACACATGAAATACAGCAAACTCAGCAAGACTGTTCAGCTTTTTGAGTAAAACTTCCCCATGGTATTCAGGATTTCTTAGTTTTGCACCAAAAGTGGCAGTACTCATTGAAAGACAAAAAGGATTCTTCAGACCACCTTAGACTTGAAAACTTCAACAGGCCTAAAGGCAAAAACGATCACTGTCATTTTATTTGCCATTTCAGGTTTTCATGAAGTTTTCAAGACAGTTGACTTAATTTTTGAAATTCCAGATGCAGAAAAATCCAGCTGTCAGGTTGTAAAAGACATACAATGCAATTCATTGAGCTGGAAAGTGATATAAGTATTTGGTGACAAGTAATGTCACATATAAACTAGCCTGTCCACAAAAAAATAAATAAAAATAAATGGAAACACAGAAAAATTTTATTTAAAAAATGTTCATTGTAAATAATTTTGGTTTAAGTATTTCCCTTTATATTAAAATAAAAATAAACTAAAAGTCCCATATGCCTAGAACACCATGAATTCTAGCAGGGAAAGACAAACCAATAAAATCATATCTTATATTGCATAAGTGAGATCCATATCAAGCCCTCTTTATATTATATCCCAAACATTTAAAATTGTTTTCTCCAGAAAATTACATTTAACTGACAAGTTAATTTCCGTAATACACACACCCAAAAAAACCAACCAAAAACAAACACACAAAAAACCCCACAACAAAACAACAATGCAGTGAACAAAATCAAAAGAAGTTCAGCTACGTCTCCTTGAATAACAATCCACTTCATAAAGCTTAATTCCTTAAGGTACGTACAGTACTTAGGAAACATTATCTAGTATATACAAAATAAGTCCTACTGCTTTATTCAGGAGAATGTCTTGACTAATTACTATCACTCAAAATTAACAGATTTTCACTCTGTTACTAGAAGACAACTTAAAATATTTGCTCAAAGAGAGAGGCATATCAGAACTCCCTAATCAATGTATTTATGAACCACATATAAAACCAGCCCTCGGTTTGCTCTCATGTGCAAACATTTGGTAGCAGAATTTTCTTATATCTAGTGTGTGCTAAAATTGCTGTTATTCAGTTTCCACTCTTCTGCAAAAAATCATTAGGCTTCGTGTTTGACAGTGCTGAAAACACCCATACACGTGATTAAAGAAAACTATGAGACCGTTTCTAGTTGCTGTAAATATAATTAATGTGGGAACTATCCTCATTTTTCCAACAGACAATGTTTAATTGTCTTTTCAGAACCTGTTTCTCTTTTTATATAAAGATGGTTGCTACTCCACTTGGCCTCTGTATTCCACAGGTAAGTTTTTAGTAGACAATTATTCTTGTCAATAATCTATGATACTTTTAAATGTGTCAAATGCAGCTTCTTCCTTTTTAATAAGCAAGCTTTTCCACACTAAATATTAACGTGGGTACTCAAACATACACCTCTCATTATACAAAAATATATTCAAAGCTGTAACATAGTGCTAAGCCTACAAAAGCAAACTAATTTATGTGGAAGGCAATCATACATGTGACACAGAAGATAACCTGGATGATCAGTTGTTTCAATCAAAGTATGCCTCAGTTTCAACCTTTAATAAGAAACAAAAAAGATATCCTTCAAAATGCAGTATGAAAGGGTGAGCAATGCTTTCAACTAGAAAAAGGATACATGCAAGAAAAAGCCTCATTAAAAACCTATACGAAAGGTTTTAATTTGCAGTAAAATCTACCCCACAAAAGCAAATAAGCAACCTTTAAAAAATCAAACTAGAGCATTTTCCTCGGCATTTCTTCAGCTGTTGTCACAATAGCAATTTTAAATGACAAAAGACTAAAAAGATGTTACCTGCCCATGTGTATGTATAAGGAAAGATGGAAAATTTCTTCCTTGCAATTTCTACAACAATCTTCCTACAGTAAGCAGGTAAACAGAGAGTGCTCAGGTGGAGAAAGGAAAGGATGCTAACAGTATCTTCTGACTACCTGACCAAATAGTCCCCAGAGAATTAGCTTTGAGTACTTCACTGAAAACAAATTGCTTCATAGCTTACCCCTGGCTTGGGGCTGGGCAGTACCTGTGAGAACGTTAACCTGTGTGAGCAGAGGATAATGGCATCCCAAAACATTTTTCATATAAAGATAAAAGTGTATTATGATAGGAGAAAACAGTAGTAGCACCAAATAAAAGAGATCATCTTTCCTACTACCTTCTAGACTATACTGATATCCACTATTTTCTGAGGTAGCTTAATTTTTTTGCTTTTCCCTGGAGTTTCCAACTTATTGTCATATTGTCATTTTTTAAATTCTCAGCAACATACTTGGACAACAATCCATTCTTTCTCCAAAATGTGAAATTTGGTTTCTCATCAGAGTTCCAAACTCTGTAATCCAGAATCATGTACTGACCCTTCTTTGGGGTAATTATGAGTAATTCTCACTGAATTAAAAATCACATGGTGTTTTTTATGATTGCAGAGTTAAGGAAACATTTTTAGCAGAAAGTTTCAGTGAAACTTATTCTCTAAGTTTGAATTTGAAATTTGATATTAGCAAATAAGGAAGGTACATTAACAGCACTGTTAATAATACTTCTAAAGAAGTATACAGATGATTGTTGTCCTAATCCTGAAACTATCTGTATTTTTTCAAGAGTATATTTAATGAATTCCATTGCCAAGCTGTACTTTTTCTTCCTAGAATGTGTGCCAAAATGTCCATCTTGTGCCAACGTGCTCATCTCTTGTTTTAAGCTTTTAGTACAGAAAAACAGAAATGTCTCCACCCAGCCCTGTAAATGTTGTCTAATGTGAACATTTGTTTAGGCAGTCTGTCTTCAAAGCCTATCTGTAAAGAAAATAAGTATTTACTTTAGTCAAAAATTCATTAAATGGATTCCTGTATTATAGTAAAACATCTAACTACATTATTGGAATTCTTCATTAACATAAGAGTCACCAAACATCTAACCCCTCATCCACCCTTATCACCAACCTTTTCAAACAGCAAAATTTTACTGTTTGGGACCTTGTACAAAACCAAAATACTCCACACGTGAAATTACTCGTTTGTCTATCACACCATAACATGGTTTTCCTCCACAATAGCCCCACTTTCCTTGCAACTTACACAAATGTACATTCTGATAGTCATGGACTGCTCACAAGCAGCAGTGCATCTCACTTCTATGCTGCAACTTCCAGTAGTAGTAAAAATATTTTAATTCTACATGAGCAAAAGCAACGTTTGCTGAAAAAAAATGATATTTTTTTATAAATATAAGCACTGCCAGCTAAGAACAGGCCTCCAGCTGTTAGTCCAGTTCACACTGCAATGCAGAACACTGCAGATGGGAAAGACAGATGTTAAACCTTTCATACCAAGTAAAGAAAAAACCTATTCTCCCCGATTCATACAAGATCTGTAGGATTAAGCTGGTGGCAATACTAGATTGGCAATACTGGCAGCACAGTTCTGTACTTCCAACAGTACATTTGCTAGTGGAAGGCAAAAAATGGTTTTGCTAGTGAGAAAAGAAGATGTCCAGCAAGGCAGAACAACAGTAAGAAGAGAGGAGGCGAAAGGCAAAATAATAATAATTTAGCCCTCATTTCCAAATATTAAATTTATAACAGCCCTTATATTTCAAGAGACTTTCAATGACTACATAAGAACAATATGATTTACAAATGGTTCTCCCACATCAATTATCTTGGCTTTTAGTCCACAAGTCCACACTAAAGGGGCACTTCCACACATGCTTTAAACCAACCTACTCTTGCACAGCCGAGAGCCTACTTCAGCTCTTTCTGCATGTTTTGATCCTTTGCACTTGGTATCAGTGCTATAAATTCTATCAAAAACATAACCTGGTTGAACACTAACCAATTCCTCAGAGGAAAAACTAGTTCTCAGTTCCCTGCCTGACTTCAGAGCCATGTGAGTGGCCGCCAGGGACAAGCAAAACTCTGAAGATGGCAGGGGAGGTGAAGGGAAGGACAGTGTTACCTGATCTGTGATTGAGTTAAATTTGTTAGAATGAGCTAAGACTGTGTAGTGGAACAGAGTTCGTGTTTACAAAAGAAAGAGGGGCATCACACAAGAATGTAATCAAGGTCGAAAATCTCCAACCCTGATGGGCACATCTTGAAGGAGCATTGATAAACCAGGGGAACCAGCTGAAGTGGAGATAAGGGACTACAGAAATCTGCAAGTACAAACCACATAAGGAACGAGAGACTCAAAGTTCATGGAAGGGACACCAAGGGACACTCCTTCCACAACCACTAGAGAACACCAGAGACCACCAGAAGACCCCATGGAAGCTCCTCAGAGACTTTAATTAACATGCAAATATGTTAAATAATTCCAGGAAACAGAATAAATATAACTATTCTGGGAAATCTAATGTATATGTATGTAACAGAGCTATATAAGCTCAAACCAAGACACCACAGGCATGCAGGTTAGGTGGAGATCTTCCCATAATAAAGTAATGCCTGCTTCTTAAGGCTTCATTGGTGTTAAAGACTTTTAATCCCAATTTCAGTAACAACAGGACTGCCTTTTCAGCAGCAGCGTGGACACAAAGTGGCTTAAGATGAACGAGAAGCTGAACAGCCTGTGTTTTCTTGGCTTGCATCCTTAGATTGAGAACCACGTCAAAACCAACACCTCTCTACACAGAGCCAGGCTTACGTAGAGAACATGGAATTCCCTACAGCAGGACACACTATCTCTTGAGAAAAAGACAGAAAAATTCTGACTTCACAGATGCATTTATGTGCTTCACTGATAGCTAGAAATCTAAATACTTGAATGGTTACCTCCTTGGGTATGCCTACAGAGCGTAACAGCAGGACATTAGAGATGTGGAAGCTGGCTCTGAATTACCCTGGGCAGGCACAGGGTAGGCTGGAGCACAGGACAAACCAGCTCAGACATTGGAAATACCAGCAATGCCCACAGTCCTAGAAACCCCACCTCCTGACTGATCTGGCTGGCAGAGGACTGCAGTGATACCTGGTGGTAAATATAGCTGAGATTCTGCAGTCTTGAGCAATGCAGATGTAGGTGGAGATCTGACCTGAGCACTGTGAAGTGCCACCACAAGAGCTCAGATACTCAAGGCAGCCTGGTATCCAACTCCATTCTCAATCCATGTGCCCATTCTTTTGCCTCTACTAATAGAAGAATAGCAGTAGAGAATGAGTGCATAACAATTGCAAAGGAGGGAAATACAGGGACAATGCTAAGAGGATCGAGGCTTACAATGAGGAGTAAAAGCACAATGGAAAAGGGAATAGAAAGCATCCCTTTCTACAGATAAAAGCACTGATCATTAGTCAATGACAGCCCAGGACAGCCTCCAGCAGATCTGACTGAAAACGATCAGAGCTGACATGGGCAGTTCCCATCAGCTCACTTCAAAAAAGGAGAAAAGAGAAAAATAAAATAAAATAAAATAAAATAAGAGTAGGATGGTTTAGAGTTTGAAGAAAGATCTGTCTCCTCGTGTTTTTGACATGCTTGTTTGTTTTGTTTCATAAATGTGACTTCTCTCTTTTTTTCCTACAACTTAGGTAGAAAAAAAACAAACCAAAATAAACCTTAGGCCCCATTCCCAAGCATAATTATGCAGAAAATTTTAATTTGAGCTTTTCTAAGCTTTCAGCTTCCTTCTGGATTCACAGTCCTCTCCTGTTCCGCTACCCGTCCACCTCCAGTGGAGTCCAAGTCCAGAGTCCTTGCCCATTATGCAAACCTTCTAGCCAATAAACCACTAATTAAGGAGGAAAAAGGCCTTGACAAGGGAGGATTACTTTGGTAACAAAGCCAGTGGGACAGTGACCAGGGAGTACCCCAACACAGAAAAGGAAAACTATAAAAAGGCAATGTCTGAGTCATTCTCACATTTCAGCCCCATTAACCAGCTCATCTTGGAGGCATCTGCCCACACTGAGACCTGATTGACTCAGGAGGTCAAATTGCCTTCAGAAATCAAAGAGGTCACCAAGACCTCACAGGTGAAACCTGCAGTGGAACAGAAAGGTTCTACCTACACCCACCAGCAGGACCTGCTGCTGCTTCTGCTTTAATATAATAATATAATAATACTCAAATTGTGTGCAAAGCCTGGCTGTGTGCAATGCCCAATTTGCTTTTATCTACTATATGGCTTAGAAAAATAATTCTAGCTTAAAAGGCTTACACATCTACAGCTACAGACTGACTGTTCAGGCTCTCACATCAGCATGGTCTGAGATGGCTCTGAGGAACAGGGTCCCACAACGTGGCAGTGGTTGTACAAACAGGTGGAGTTCACTACACAGGAGATACTCACTCTAGGGAGATGGTAGATACAACACCCAATTCTTGTAACACCTAAAAATCTAATGGTTGGTTCTCCATGAGTAACCTGGTGATTTGGGGAGGGTTATCCCTAGGAAGGATGAAAAATAGGGGGATACTCATTTATTTGCTCTAATAAATATTAGGAGTAGAATTGTATGATGTGAAAAGTAATTTACTTCAAGACGAGGAAGCAATGAAAGTGCTTGAAAGCTGTTTTAAACAGCCAAAGATAAAACTCCTATATTCAAATATTTTAGCTTGCATTATTCATAAAAACATACTCTTTCCACTGACTAACTTCTACAGTCAAAGTAGGGGAGTTTCCTTAAGTGCTCAGTGTAATAGAAGTTTTTAAGGAACCTATACTAAAAGTGAGCTCGAGACCCAGCAAAAGATAGCCAAGTCATTTATGTAAAACCAAAGATTTTTCCACAAATCGTTCTGTATTCACAGCTCTTCAGTGCTTCCTAATAAAAGTCTTCTCACAGAATTCTGTACATTATCAAAGCCTCTGAGCTCACTGCTGCTGAGATCCTGGTTCACACAGGGTCACATTGCAAGCTCGGGAAAACCAAATTATTTTTAAATCGGATCCTATGCTCTGCATTCTCTCTCCATAACACCTCCCCTAAAATGACTGCAAATTTCTACTTACATCAAAATAGTACCTTTATAAAATATTTAGATTACTATAGGTATGATCAATTTACACATGACCCTCCTTTTTACTAATAAAGCCATAATTTTAAAAAACTTTCAAGTTCTGTTCCTTCTTAAGACAAAAATTAATCTCACATCTTGGAAAGGAAGGGAAAGGGNGGGGAAAGGGAAGGGGAAAGGGAAGGGGAAAGGGAAGGGGAAAGGGAAGGGGAAAGGGAAGGGGAAAGGGAAGGGGAAAGGGAAGGGGAAAGGGAAGGGGAAAGGGAAGGGGAAAGGGAAGGGGAAAGGGAAGGGGAAAGGGAAGGGGAAAGGGAAGGGGAAAGGGAAGGGGAAAGGGAAGGGGAAAGGGAAGGGGAAAGGGAAGGGGAAAGGGAAGGGGAAAGGGAAGGGGAAAGGGAAGGGGAAAGGGAAGGGGAAAGGGAAGGGGAAAGGGAAGGGGAAAGGGAAGGGGAAAGGGAAGGGGAAAGGGAAGGAAAATCTCCACTTTTATTCACTATATCTATTTCCTGTTATTTGTATTCACTGTGTAAAACTGGCATTAGTAATACCAGTTTATGTTTTACAGGGCCAGAGAAGTATTAAACATCTTTGGTTCAAATGAACACATTTGCTCTCCTTGCAACACAGAATTCATATCTCACATTCCAAGAGTGCTTCCTGAAAAAAGTTCTTGAACTTGGCTTGAACCATGAGTTCACAAGCTTCTGCTTCTGCACGTAGGTGTCATCCTTTCACTGAAAGTATCCTATTTACAATTCCTCATACTTGGAAAGTACCACTAACCTTACCTCTGGGTTTCCCTGCTGCTTTTCTTCATTTCTCTGAAACAGAAATCTTTATTCCACAAGATTAACTGTTGCTGCCTTCAAATTAAACATTTTTTCCTATGGACAGTCAAAGTTTTAGGGGTTTTTGTGCTCTTTTGGTTTGGTTAACTTTTTAAGAGGACTATTTCACTTCTAGTTTCACTACAATAGCAATACTGATAATATCGCTACACATCTTTCTCCTTCATTAAGCATTAAATTATCAAACTATTAATTATTTTAATTAAGAGTTTTTTGCTTTTGTTCCTACAGATGCAACACTGTTTTCTTGCACTTGAACAGATCTTTTTGTTATCTGAACCACAGATACAACTACAACCAGCCCAAATCATGTACCATTTCACTTTCACATACTGGATGAGAGCAGTCTCCCCTTGCCCTTGTGAAGTCTACAAGCTTCCATACTACAGGTAGCGACCTCTTCACTCCTGTGACAGTGACAGCACTGGGGGTGACAGCAGGAGCTGAATCAGGGGAGGTTTAGGTTGGATATCAGGAAAAAGTTTTTCCCCCAGAGGGTGGTTGAGCACTGGCACAGCTCCCCAGGGCAGTGGTCACAGCACCAAGCCTGCCTGAGCTCAAGAAGCATTTGGATGATGCTCTCAGGCACATGGTGTGACTCTGGGGTGTCCTGCACAGGGACAGGAGTTGGACTCGATGATCCTGGAGGGTCCCTTCCAACTCAGTACATTCTATGATAATTTTTTACCACTATTCTACTAAAAAAAGAGCAAAGTAAAAATCTGTAGTAATGGCAATAAATTTTAAGAATGCAAACTAAATTGCTTAATTCTGCTTGATGTCTTCTTACTGAAACTTTTCCTGATGTTATTCTTATGCTGATGGATGCTTTGAATAAAGCAAAATGCATACATAGCCATCCATTATGATATCCAAAAACTTTTATCTTCCCCAGCTGTGTGTTCACAGGATCTGCTATAGTTTCAGTAGTTTGGAAATACTGAAATAATGTGGCATAAGAATCACATCACTGTTATATTCTGAAATGAATTAATTTACTTAAAGATAATAAAGGTCTGTGTTTCTTATTCAGCACAGTTCTTTATTCAAAAAGAAGTAATGCAGACAAGTGGAGAACACATAAAATTTCTAATGTAAAAGATGACATCCAAAGCCACAACAGTGCAGACGAGTTGCTTAATGTAAATAACTTAAAAAAAAATAAATAAAGTAGCTGTTGCTTCCAAAACCTACACACAACTTTGGAAAAATGTAAAGAAAGAGACCAGAGAACTGTATAGTAAAATATAGAAAAATTATAGTAATGGACTCCTCAATCCAGGTCAAGGTGTGCTAAAATCCAGTGAGTGAAAGCTGAAATTAAACAAGTTCTTAATAGAAATAAACAGCTTTTAAAATATATTTAAACAGGCAAATATTTATGAGGAACTATTTACAAGGACCTGAGGTGGATTTTCCATCACCGCTTATTTTCAACTCAGAACTTCCCTGCCCCAGAGGTAAGGATTATTTTAAACAGGACTGAGTTCATTAAAAGATATGGTGCGTGGTATGCTGGTGATTAGACTAATCTCATCTCTTCCTCCTAGCATGCCATTCTGTGCACGAAAACACATTGCTTAGCATTTTGAACAGGGGATGCCTGGTTCAATCAAAATATCAAACTATGACTACATTGCACCTGGAGAATATCGCTACTTAACCTCAAATGCACCACAAGGCATCAAAAAATTCAGCAAAACAAAAGCAAAGGATGGGATCTGGCTTCATTTTAGAAAATTCTGTACAGCCATGTGAACACTCTGAAGATCATTTTATGGTACCCAACAAATAACCATGTTTCCGGAGAAGCCGATTCACACGCTCCAGCAATAACTAAATTCAGCTTTTATCGCACTGAATTCCAGAACCCCTGAACTCCAGCAGTGAACACTGTACACAATCTACAACACTACTTTCCATTAAGATAAGGAGTATATAGATCTAAGAGTTCCTGCTAATTACAAATGTGCCAGTTACGGGTCAGACAGGCCAGTGGCATCTACAGATTTATACTCCATGGCAACATAATTCATATGGCTGGAAAGCCACTGGTACTGACTGGTACAATCCACTATTTCTTTAAAACTACCCATAAAATATAGAAAATTATTTGATGTGAAGAATGAACATGTTTGGATTTGTTTGTTTTAAGCAATGTTTCCCCAGCTTTAGCTAAAGGGATTGCCTCCTTAAGAAGTGAGAGATGGAAAGATAACCTAGAGACAGCTGATATTTACATTATACACACAGAGCAGCAGCATAAAAAGTTACTATCATTGTAGCTCATTTCCTAGCCATACCACTATTTTAAAGTTTCCTCCTTTATATCTTACTATGAAGAAAGTCAGTTTTCAAGACGGCTTTTTTTTTATTTGGCTCACATCCCTGTCTTTAATAACTTCAGTGTATGTTGCCAGCCATCACGTTGATGCACAAATGTTCCTGGGTTTTACTACAGTCCTCGTAGTAGAATTAAAGAAAACAAAGAAGATAATTCAATAGCATCAAGTGTTATCATCGTTTCTCTTCATTGCACAGGCATGGAAAGTATCCAGCAGCACCCCGGTCGTGGTATGTTCACTCCTTATGCCTGAGTAGCTTTTGGTTTTTTATACCTTATTCAAATACGTAGTCAATAGGTGATTCCTGCTCTCACAAATCCACAGCATCCCATCACTTGTTCTGCTGCCATGTACACTGTGAGCTTGTCCCTTGTGGCTATTTTGCTGTTGTTGTTCAGTTGGTTTTTATTACATGTTTACATCTCACTATTTGAATTCCCTGTTTGTCTTCACATAATTCCACTGTGCCATACTATTTTTTTTTAATAATTCTGATCACTGCAGCTCCAATTTTCTACTGCCTGAAGGCAGACTAGACGTGGCTGCTTCTAGTCTACACAACAACTCTAGTTTGCAGTATGATATCTAATGTGTTATCACCAGTCCATATTTTTTCCCTTCTGTGCAGTACTCATAGCTAAACATTATTTTTCCCCCAACACATCCATGAAGGAACTGTAGGAGGAAGGGAAAAACCATCCCAAGGACAAATGAGAGTCTACTACTTCTATTATTTCCCTATTCATACATTTCATGACTTAATCATTCCATTTTGTCTGAGATCTGTGTTGCCCTATTAGCATTACTTTGGAGTCCAAGCCAACAATACCTGTAACACCTGCAGAACTTTAGTGACCTGCCAACTGTGTTTTTCAAAGGCTCAGAAATCATATTTTTAAAAACATTATTTTCCTCAGACTTGCTTTATTGACCAACACCTGAAATATGGAAAAAAACAAAACAAAACCAAACCAAACCAACAACAACAGAAAAAAAAGCACAAAAACCCCCAAACAAACAAAAAGCACACCAAAGAGGCAAAACAAATTTACAATTTTCTAGTTATTGTCTGTCAGTTTTCATACATATGGACAGGTTAGCCACAATAGCTAGAACTTCTGCAGCCACTGTTCTAGAAATCTTTAGAAAAATCTTTTTTTAAAATTAGCTGCTGATATCTATGATACCACCACAAGTGAACACAAGACAGTTCCAATAAAATTAGTGGCCAGTCTAGACCAGCACTGCAATTGCTAACAGATTGGAAGAATTTCTCAGATTCATCACTGTGACCATAATTGGCCCTACATCAACCGCTGCTTTGAGCTGGATCTACTTGTAGCTTTTCTTTCAATTAAGTGAACCAAAAATACTACAAGCGCTTTGAATCAGTAAAACTAGATTTTATTAGAACACAGCTTGGCCATTATAATAAAGAAAATTCAGAAGGACAGAATCAAAATGAAAGGGATTTATGAACAATTGAATCTCCTTTCTACTTTTTCCTTCCAGGGCAGATCTTTTCCTTTGGTCTTGCTCTCAGGTCTAAGCACTTTGTGGAGGCTGATGTAGCAACACATTTTACTATGCCTTTGATAGCCTGAAACAGTCCATTTCCAACACTGTTATAACACATATTCTTGGAAGTCTATTCATTACTTCCTAAGGAGGCATCAGGTTTCCAGTAATGCTACAGGTTCCAGACTTGCTTTTGTGTCTCACACCGTCTCCCTGATCTACCATACTCTTACAATTCCAACAAACTACAGATGGCCCAAGATTTATTATTTTCTTTTACTTTCATGTCCTTTCCTCCTCCTCTTGTGTTTCTGAGAAACTTAGTTGCTGAGCATAAAATAACTGATCTCAGGACTGAACACATCTACTGATGTGCAAAATGCCAACCACATAATCCGATCATTTAGCTGTTTCTCCCTTTTTCCTTCCTTCCAACCAAACAAGTACCATGGAGCAGAATTGCTTTGAAGTTCCTAAAATGGCTATGAAAAAGATAGATGAAATTTAACTTTGATATGTGTAAAGTGATAAAAAGCAAGAAAAAGGACCAAGATCCTGATTACATACACAACGATGGACTCTGGAATTGGTTATTAATACTAGGAATGCAATCTGTGATTTATAATAGTTTTATGTAAATGCCATCTTAACACTGAGTAGCAACCAAAAATAAAGTGAGGAATTATTCTGAAAGGGAAAGAGAACAAAACAGAAAACACCATTATAAATGCATATCATGAATACTATTTGACCACTTTTCTACAAAGAATATTGCAGAGCTGAGAAATACACAGTGGCAACAAGGACGATCAAGGACTTCAAGGAACAACTAAATAGATTAAAAATCTTCATTATGCAGGAGAAAAACTGAGGGGCAATACAATACAGCCAACAAAACCTGAAACCTGAAGTAGCATGGATAAAGTGAAACAGACTTTTGCTTTTGTCTTTTTCAAAGGAAAGACTGAAAGAGTCAAATAAAAACCTACATATTAAGTTATCAGCAAAGGTTTTGGAACTCCTTGTTGTAAGATACTGCAGATGCTAGAAGTTTACATCAGGTCATAAATTAAGCCAAGACATTAATTAAAGGGAAAGTAAGGGGAAAAAAAATCAACAAAATAAACAAAAAAACCTAACAGCTTGAGCAGAAGCCTCTGAGCTGCAGGCTGGCTATGGCATGGAGGGTAGTTCAGGAAAGTATCACCTAGTGCTGCCTCTACACTTTTACTCTGAGGAATCGACCCTTTCACATCCTCATTAAATGGAGCCTAAAACTGTTGACACTTTGGTCTACTGTCTACCCTGTTAAAAAGGGAAAGACAAATCACTTTGAGACAATCTCCGGCAAGATAAGGAAACCTCTAAGGAATAAAAAATTGGGCCAACATTTTGGAGTGAGATAAATCTACTCCCTCTCCTTGTGTGACAAAATAACCAGGGTGCATGGTGCCAAACTATTACAGCAGGAATAGCTTGGAATAGTTTTGCCCTGACAAGGAAGATCAGGAATTGAGCAACCCAGTAGATAGCAAGGGTAAACACAGAGATGACAGCTCCAATTTGCCTTTCAAGCATGAGCAGCTTCATTTATTAAAAGAGGCGCACAGAGGAATCATTCAGCTTAGCACACATGCACTCAAGAAAATGACTTCATATCATAGATATACAACGTTCCTGGAAGTGAGGAATCAGCACTGAGCATGACAGGCACCGAGAATAACTCAAGTGTTGAACTGCTGGTGACACTTACAGTGGGAAGTTACACACAATACACTGGTACTGCTTTCAATGCCTCTCACACCACTAGCAGTCAAGAGGAAGGTTCAGACACCACTCTGTGGGCTGTTGGTGCCACAAGAGAGAGAAAACGCACAAGAGACAATATATATAGACCCTATAGACATAGACATGACCTATTTATTAGTCAAGACAAAGACTCCTTTCTTTGTCTTGTCCATAGAGGTAAGCATATGCCCTTCTCTCGCCTGTGCCTCATTTCAGTAACAAGATATAAAGATGCCTTCTTAGTCCATTTCAGGTTGATCAGCTCCTTACTATCATTTTAGCTTGACAGCAAAATGTCATACTCAATCAAATATTCACATTATTTTCTGCAATTCTTCCCTCTTCTAGTCCCAGTTTTTAAAGGACCATCAATAGTTAACACATTCTCAAAAGAAGCAGTATAGGTTTAAATCCTCTATACTACTTTTAATTCATCGTGATCTTGCACAATTACTTAATGGTAAGATAGTAGCTAATGAGAAAATTCAAAAGAAATTTAACTCATTTCAAGAAATGGGATTCTATTTAACAGCATTTGATTACTTCCTTAGATCACAGACAAGAATTCAAACATTCATACCAGCAATTAATTTTTTTTTAATGTAATAAGGGCAAGCTTTTCTGAAACCAGATATTATTAAGAAAATACTTTCCTTATGAAACATTTCTTTTTTTCATTTCTGTGTGTCATGCATAGAGAAGTATCCCACTAGAATATCTGAATATAATATAACCTAAAAAATTAAATAGATGCCTTATCAATAAATATTCCACTTCATTTCTGGATGACTCTTGCAATTGTCTTTCATTTATCATCTACTATAACTTTTACACTAAAGACATTGCTTTCATCCAAATACAAAATTATTACCAAATTAATTCCCCCCCCCGGATTCTTTTGAGTTAACTGCTTCAAAAGTATATCCCATTTTTCCCACAATAATTCTAAAAAACTCCCAACATATAGAATACATTATAATAAAAAATATCACTAAACTACTACTTTTCTAATTTTTCCAGCACAAAACAAACAAACAAAAACAAACAACAAACCAAAAACCCTCAGAAAATGATTCTTAAACAATGGAGGGAAAAATCAGTAGTCTCTAAGGTCATATTATGAGAACCTATCAAATTATCCCGTTTTCCTGTCTCTGTTTTCCTTTATTCTGTAAAAGTGCTTACTTGCTGCTAAGAAAAAATAGTTTGTGCAATGCCCAGATAACTTACCAACTCCAGCTTTGCTACAGAAAGGACTGTAGTAAAAATGCCAAAAAAAATAACAACAGAAATCCTTCCATCTATTTCTTTTTATTTATCTCTCCATTATCTCTCCCTTAAGTTATCTCTAGTGACAGCACGTATGACATTAAAACTTTCCAAGAGCAGTAGCCTCAGACATTTACTAGCTCTTAACCCATTTTGTTCTTTATACTGTTCCATTAGAACCACTTCCCCAGCCTCCCCTAGAAATTCATTGTGAATTTGAAATATTGAACTTTCCAAAACTTTGAAATCCCCTGTTGTATTAGAGCTAGATATGAATTTGGGAACATCACTGCACAGCTGGCATCATAAGGTATCTTTGGAGCAAGGATTGTCCACAACTGGTACAATTTTGGGAGAAAAAATTAATTCTACATAATTTCAATACTTATTAAAGTAAGCAAAGTAAATTAAAATATTAACTGAAGCTAAATCTTAGCTATGTAAGCCTTGCAACAATACAATGCATCAGAACAAGGAGCATATTTAATCAAATCCATAAATAAATCTAATCTATTAACTTAGGCAGAATTCAAGCCATTAACAATCTATGAGGTGTGTATAAATAAATATATAACACACCTTATATATATATATATGTGTATACACACACAGTATATTACTGAATCATACAAAATGCTAATCCCAGAACTCTATCATTTTGTCTACCTCTTTGTAGGAAATTTGTTTATGGAAAGAAAAGTTTGATATCTATAACTACACGGAGTAATTCAAGGTAGTATTTGCTAGAATTTATAATACTGGAAATAAGTTTTATGGGCCAGAGGCTTTTGTCAGGACTATTGCAGAAATACACACGTGCATTATTTTGAGTTAGGCGAGATTTCAACCTACTTCCTACCAAAAATAAAAATAAAAAGTAAAAATCACAAAGAGGAAAAGCTTAACATTTTATTGCTATTACCATTGAAACATCACAGTCAAAGACTGTGTCCAAGATGATCAAATAATGCCATTATGGTAAATATCTCACATTACACACATATCTTGATAGCACTTATTTGGGAAGACTGGCATAATTTATGATGTCCTAGTCTTTCCTCTCATTTTTACTCATATCAGGACAAGCATTGCCTCAGAGAATACGATGACCTAAAGGGAACAGACCTTCAGCATTCATCTTCACTTTCATACTTACAACGTCACCTTTTGCAATTCCTATACAATCCTCTTCAAATTGGGAGCTGCAATCTTACCTCTTTTCATTAATATTTTTGATGCTACATATTTTGTTTAGAAATACAGTATTCATTCCTGAGAAGAAAGCTTGAAGTCAAAAGAGATTGTTTTGTGGAATTTTGATCCTGTCATCAGTGAGACAAGTGCCCAAGAGGGAATAAATGACAATTTCTTAAATGTTCTTGATACAATGTCCTAATCACCACTGCTCTGTCTTACTTTCATTCAGACTTATCTATCTGTCTATCTGTCCATCTATCTATCCATCCATACATCCATCATTTCATTCTCTCAGAATGTCTTAAGATTAACAGTT
The DNA here is from genome assembly GCA_013398125.1 of Aegotheles bennettii. Classification (NCBI taxonomy): domain Eukaryota; kingdom Metazoa; phylum Chordata; class Aves; order Caprimulgiformes; family Aegothelidae; genus Aegotheles; species Aegotheles bennettii. The sequence continues at coordinate 42,581 of VZRW01012686.1, read as the reverse complement.
TCATTTTACCAGCAAGTATAACAAAGGAATGAAAAGTAACTCAGCTTATCCTGTCCAGATAAAAGCTGTGCCCTGTAACGACTCAGCTACTTCTGGTTCCATTAAAATAAACAATTCATTTAAATGAAACATTTTCAGAATAAGCTTTGTACACGGTTGACCTTGGTCTCTGAAACAACCTTTTACACCGTCTTGCTTGAATTACATAAATCATCTTCTCTGTCACTTCAATTCCCAATGGTTATGCCTCTTCCTTTTCGTATCCTGTCGTTATCAGCTGCCTACCTACAAATACATCTCATAAATTATACTGTCTCAAAGGACCACAGCATAATTTTCTACTGTTGTTGTAAACTACAGGTTAAAAATACAACTAAAAAAAAAGTCCGGTAATCTAGTTATATACTAAATATTTAATTTACCTTCTTGTGAGATAATATATTTCTATGACTGAAAGATTATGGTTCTTTTAGGAATTATTTCCTCTTTTTCTTTATTCATACGCACACCCTCACCACTCCAAAATACAAAACAAAAGAGTAGGTGTACTTTAACGTAACCTAGGAAATTCAAGTTATTCCTGCTAGAAAAATTAAAGAGAAAAGCATGTATAATCCTGAAATTTAAAAGATCAATTTGACAAGTTACTCTTAATTTCAACATTTGCCACAGAAGAACATAATATATGGGTAAGTTCTATAAAAACTATATAAAACTATAAAAACTATAAAACTATAGTTTTATATAAAACTATATACAAAACTATACAAAGCCAACTTTCTACTCTAAGAGACAGTTCAACATTTTTGTGCCTTCCACTGTTAAACAAGAAGAAGCACTAACTTATTTACTAAGCATTTATACACTCTCTAACTCCTTCTCCTTAAGTGTGGTAATCACTAAAGTGTTTAGATACTAAATTACACATAATAATGATACTAAATTATACATATAATTACACATTATATAAATCTTTTCACTCACAATTCTATTTCTGCATTCAAAATCAGAAATTCCCTATGACTGCCAGCCAACAAAATTTCAAAGTAACTTCAATTCTAACAAAGTGATGTTGTTTTGGAAGGTTACAGCCATTACCTGCTGCTTGGACCCACTGTCCACCTTCAGCTTTCCAGTGCCTCCTGGTTTTCCAGCCAAAACTGATGGCGCCAGAGTCCATTTCCAATCTCACCTCTTACAGAGGCCTGACTCACTCCAACTTGCCAAGCCACACAATTCAAGTGGAAATGTGATTTGTCACACAGGACTTTTTCATGTAGTACACAGAAAGCTTAACACTGCACATTGCTGATCCAACAGAACATTGTAACATCTAACTATATAGAAGCCTGAATCCAAAAAAACCCAGAATCCTGGCTCCTGTTTACAAGCATCTGATGAGATCTTCATGCATTTGCCTATAAGTTACCATTTCCTAATATGCACCATTAGGCACAAGTGGTTGATTAGTTTTTCCCATATGCCAGCACATACATAAACTCCAATTATTAGCAGTGTTAGAACATCTGTTTACACAAATTACCTTTAAATCCAATATCTGCAATATCTTCTAGTCTGCATCTGCCAGACAACAGCATATATGTTTTGAAGGACTTTGTTAGTTCTTTGAAGAGATACATGCTTCCTGATAGAATTTAAACATCAAGTATTTAAATCATCATCCTTTGCATTACCAAGGTCTTCATTTCTTTAGCTGAAAAACTACACAATTTGTCCCTGTCTCACATATAGTAACTGAAGAGTACAATAATGCTGTTACACATATAACATTATTTTTGATCAATGCAATACTAAAATTCATGAACCTGAGATTGCAGGATGGAATTTCCAGGTAAGGCTGAATGGCACTTCCAATTTTACTGCAACAAAGTAAAAGGCACAGCATTCTTCATCTCAAATCACTTCAATTTCCATTTATTGAACTCTTACTCTTCCCTTGTGGTGTAAAACAGAAAAGCAAAAAACATACTTATAAAAAGAACCTGGTTGAAGAAAAGAGAGAGAAGGAGGAAACCAACCTTTTCTGCCTTTGTACAAAAGGTAGCAACTACTAAATATTGAAGGTTGTGCTGCCATTTAAAGAGACCTTGATAGGCTGGAGAGTTGGGCAGGGAGAAACTTAATGAAATTCAACAAGGGCAAGTGCAGAGTTTTGCATCTGGGGAAGAACAACACCATGCACCAGTACAGGCTGGGGGCTGACCTGCTGGAGAGCAGTGTAGGAGAAAGGGACCTGGGGGTCCTGGTGGACAGGAGGATGACCATGAGCCAGCAATGTGCCCTTGTGGCCAAGAAGGCCAATGGCATCCTGGGGTGCATTAGAAGGGGGGTGGTTAGTAGGTCAAGAGAGGTTCTCCTCCCCCTCTATTCTGCCCTAGTGAGGCCACATCTGGAGTATTGTGTCCAGTTCTGGGCCCCACAGTTCAAGAAGGACATGGAACTGCTTGAGAGAGTCCAGCACAGAGCCACTAAGATGATTAAGGGAATGGAACATCTCCCTTATGAGGAAAGGCTGAGGGAGCTGGGTCTCTTTAGCTTGGAAAAAAGGAGACTGAGGGGTGACCTCATCCATGGTTACAAATATGTAAAGGGTGAAGGTCAGGATGATGGAGCCAAGCTTCTTACAGTGACGACCAATGATAGGACAAGGGGCAATGGATGCAAACTGGAGCATAGGAGGTTCCATGTGAATATCAGGAAAAACTTTTTCACTGTGCGAGTGACGGAGCACTGGAACAGGCTGCCCAGAGAGGTTGTGGAGTCTCCTTGGCTGGAGACATTCAAACCCCGCCTGGATGCGTTCCTGTGTGATGTACTGTAGGTGAACCTGCTCCGGCAGGGGGGTTGGACTGGGTGATCCTTCGAGGTCCCTTCCAACCCTAGAATTCTGTGATTCTGTGTGATTCTGTGAACCGTTATGGCATGGTTTACATTTCTGTCCAGCAGATTAGCATCTGTCTATGTCTGGTCCCAACATGGTTTAGAAATACTAGCATCTGACTGCATGGTCATACCACAATGCTAAGTTCATCTTGTTGGATGAATACGTTTGCCTAAGCACAGTCTTAAGTTGTGACAATTTCTACCACTTTCAGGCCAGAAGTGTATCACCACTTCCATCCAGAAAATGAGCAGTGCCATCTGCCAGTGGGGTGATTACATCTTTCCCCTCAAACCTCGTCTTGAATTGTGTTCTGGTTTACTGTCATGGTTTGAAAGCATAATCATTGTGGAAGAACACATGAAAACAGAACCTACAAAGACTATTTGAAAATGTCATAATTCAGACAGACGTACTACCTTAACAGTTTAATCCTTATCAAAAAATAAGGAATTATATTTGATTAATGACTCCACCAGCCATGGTGGAATCCTCCAGACACAGAGCACACACTCACCTTCATACTGGTGCAATAGCTTGATTTTATAGGTAGCTACTTTTTTTTGTAATCTGGGTATTGACTCCATGGGTAATTCAGGTAGTTTGTACATGATAAAATACTCAAAACCTGCCTACAAGTAAAATATAGTCAGGTCTCCTAATGACAATTTACTTTAGAAGGTACAATGTGAAGGAAAAAGTAGTTAAAATATGCCAGCAACTGTAGAAAAGCAAATTGAAAACCTAAGTTCCCATTGACAGCCACACTATGATTTTTGAGATCTTTCATGCACGGTCTTCAGGGAGAAAAAAATAAAACCTAAGCTTCATAAAATAATCAGCAGAACAAACCAAGGTTATATATATATATATATATATTTCACTAAGGACTCTGGTATTATAAACCACTTCAGCTTTGCCTTATGCTGTGTAACTCCCACAGAAACTACCAAGTCATTGTCTTGTACTGCAGCAAAATGCATTCATATTCCCCAACAGAGCTGCTGGCTTTTTGCTGTCCTTTGCTAACCATGAAAGCCTAAGAATTAGGTAGGTATCAAGGAGACATCCGAGCAAGGCTTTGGATGGGAAGAATGTCAGTATCAGCCATGGATACACACATACTTAGTCATGCCAAAATGTTATAATGGCACTCACTACGTAACACAAAAGGAGCAATCATCTGAAATAAGGACCACACAGAAGACAATCTTGTACCCAAGGAAACAGAACAGCAAAGTATCTCATTTTTCACACCAGATTACACAAGCAGTTACAAATTCTAAAGGAAGTATGCTAAGAGGGCTACTTTCCACTAAAAGAGAAAGGATATGATTTTACAAGCCCAATATTATGTTTTCATTCATAAAATCTGGGAATAGGGCCAGACCTCACTACATCCATTCAATTTGACCTTTCTGGAACATTTATTTCACTGCAGAACCTCTACACTAATAAGTAACTTTGAACTATATCACTAATGCCAGTCACAGATATCACCTCCCAGTGAAGTAGCTGTTAATTATAAAATCCTTCTGGGACCATCACTCATAAAGTATCTGTCTTAGGGATTACACCCATGAGCCTGGTTGTCCAAAGAAAGTGACGATTTTGGATGCTGGTAATGCAATTCACTAAATTGCATTAACACAGAATCTTGTAATAACGGTAGTGACTGTGTCCAAGAAAATAAGTCCACTTTTCTATGACTGTTCAGTTCAATGATGCCCAAACTTCTCAGTCAAGGAGAATATTAGCTTACATGGTTGGCAGGAGGTGGCTGCAACTACAGCGAGATCAAACCAACCTCCTCACAGATAGAAGGCATCTTGGATAGAAGTCAAATAACTTGTGATGACTATCTGTATAGCACACACTCTACAGAGCTCACATGCAAAGATGCACCCCAGACCAGGATCCCTCGTCTTCACCCAAGTCAGAAGCTTGCAGTGAGATGTTACTAGCACAACACATCTGCCTCACACTTACCTTCTCATTTCAAGAGCAAGCTCTATCAGGGATAATTTTCCTTTTGGGTGTATGTTGGATACTTTGGGGTGTAACTTACACAGAACTGGATTAGAAGCCACAAAATTTTGTTTTAAATCCTTCCTCAGCTTTAGATTTTTTAGTAACTTCAAGATGTCTCCTCCTCTGTGCCATTCTCTTACCTTGCAATAACCAAACAGTGTTTCCTCCAGTTCACTAAAGCACTGAAAAAAACAATTTTGTGACTGTGAGACGTTGAATGATGTCAGAACCTTACAGTATTGTATTATGCAAGAAAAGAGAATACATAAAATTTAGAATGAAACTTTGCTGTACTCGAAGTAAGTGGACTTGGTCACTTGAAGGGACCACCATGCCACTCATTCAGAAACTAAAAGAGGGGCTATTAGGATTACTTTTCATTGTGTTTCAGACTTTCTAAACATCTAAACCTTTGTTAAACTCAACTTCTTTAATATTTAGTATTTTTTTCATAACAAAGAAATCTAGCATCAATTACTTTTCGAATAAGATTCTACTAGTAAAATCAATGTAAAAGTACCAGAAAATTGGAAACCTTATTTGTTTTGGTATAGTCTCTTATTCTTTTGAATGTATCACTTTTTAATAAATGACCGAAACAATGCATACAATCTATTAATTTCCTGAGCCATACCATCTCTGTAGATTCATTAAAACCTTGGCAAAATAAAATTTAAAAAATCTGACCACTTACATAGTATACAAATTTCAAAGACTAACCAGACTTTAATCGAATCTTTTTTTCCAGACTTTTTATCATGAGCCTAATGACAACCCTCAGACTCAAGTCTCAAATGGTATCTTATCATTCTTCAGATTATCTGAAATAACTTTAGTTTTCTTTTTAGGCTACACTTGCTGGTACTGCAGTCAATCCACCACATTTATATTATAATTATGATCTTGAATGCTGCAGATTAAGACAGCATTCATCAGTAGTTTGGCAATACAAAGGATTACATCAGACACAAAGGGATTAGAAGAGTGGGGATTTTTTTTCTCCCCTTAGACTAGGAGATGGGCTCCAATCCTGTTTTATCGAAACCATTAGCAATTTTTTCTATCGCTTTCAATAGGGAAAAGATTCAAGTTCCTATTATGTATGATTGATGATGACTACATTGTGACTAAAGCACCAAAAAAATTCGCAAGCATGATTTACCCCTCAGTCTTTTTGAAGACAATCAATTTTTTTTCCCTTTCCTTTTCCTCTTTCTCATTCCCCTCCTGTTTTATGCACATCTCACTGCTTTATTAATAACCTTTGCAGAATATTTCTAAATTTGGGATTTCAGCTTATTTGTCCCAATTCCTTCTTAGTGACGCTCAAAAGCTTTTCTAAAACTATCTTTTCCCAACAAGACAGTATACAAAAGACAAAAGTTGCTTTCTGTTGACCGTTTCTGATTATCAACACCATATTTTTATGTGTTTATTTGTTTTGAAGTAAATTATACACTGAACATGGTACATGGTAAGTGGTTGAAAATGAAGTTAATTCTGTACTTGTGAAAAACAAAGAAATGGGAAGGCAGATTTTGATTCATTCTTGTCCCCTTTTATAATACTAAGGTGTGTGATACACTTAGCAGAACTGAATTATGGATTTCACATAATCCTTCACAATAATCACAAGCTAGTTACAACATCCCAGATTTGAGAACCAGCGATGTGAACAATAATCAGTGTGAAATTAGTGTCAGAACTTTTGTTTACTAACTCTGGTCTAGAAAGCTCATAATGTTTTACGATGTGATTTAGGGAAAGAAAATAGTTTATTTATGAAGAAATACACATTACTGAGGACACTTGACCTAGATTCATTCATTTTAAAGTCCAGGTAAGCAACTGCTGTGCTGCTGAGCTTGAGAGGACACCAGGACGTCAAAGCCTACTCCTGGTTTTGGTCAATAACAACTTTCACTCTTCCCAGCTTTTGGGAGGCAGATAAAAAACCACTAGCTATAAAGCTAATATCTAATATGGCCTGTTATTCTATTTAGTCACATTTTCCTGGAAAATAACCTATTATATCACTACCACTGAAGGGTATAGTCAATTTGTGACCAGAATAGATAAAGCAAAAAGGGATGAGAGTGCTAGACAACCTAGAATTCAATGATTACTTTGAATACTCCCACTAAAGGGTTTACTTGTATTTTTCAAACTTTCTCAGTAATTTCTTCTGTTACTTATATACATTCTGCATACATAACAAAAACCCAGCAAAAATCAATTTCCACAGTAAATATTCCAAGGAATGCAGTTCAGCAATTCATACCATAAAATTGTATGTGTTTTGAACAATGCTTTTGTTTATCTAGATTGATTTCTTTACTGCTCTCTTTATATACTTTTACATTAAACAGGAATTTTACACAGCAAAAAGATACGGAAGCAAAGCTTCTGTTTAAGAAGCCAGAGTTTACACTTGGACTAATTGATTATTTTTTTTTTCCATATAGAATCTTTTTTAAGTTTGGAGTAGATTAGCTTTGCAAATCCTTTTGGGATTTATCCTTTTGCTCTCTCACAACAACATATTAATGCCAGCGTACTACATAGTGTATAGTCACTCTTTTAGATAAACAAATATGAAGAATTATTAGACTATAAGCCTCAAACACCTCAGATTCCAATTGTACTGTGACCACAAAAAATCTTTGTATAATCTTAGCCTCAAAACAGGGGATTTTTAGGCTCAGAACAGCAAATGACAACTTGCATTCCAAATATTCCAAAATGAGCTCATTTCAGTGGGATTATTTATTTAAGATATACCTCACTGTATTCTTCCCTATTGCAAAATATATTTTAGTTCTATTGACAAAAAAAAGGGGGTACTTCCAACTGAGAAAATTCCTATCCAACAGTGCAAAAAATCATTGCCTTTTCCTACTACAGGATTCCCCTAATTTAGGGATGAAGGCACATTTCAACAACAATTTTACCTACCCATTCATGAGAAAACTCATGCTAAATTGGTAGCCAGACCAGAGATCACAAACAGAGGACTGTAGACACCTCACATGCAATTTTTTGTTTGTTTGTTTTTACATGACCTGCATGTCCTTCTGTTGAAGCCAGCACATTCACGTGAGAACCTGTCAAAAACCTCCTTATTACCGAGTCTCATGTCACTCTTTGCAATACTGAACTTTTCTGAAGAAACCTACAATTGGAATTCAGTATTCCAACTGCCTATGTGATAAACAGGGCCTCAAAGAGCCTCAAATTAGTGCACTCGGAGCAAAATGACAACTGAAATAGCTGTTTGGAAACAGAAAAGAGTTTATCTTAAGCACATTCTCTTCAAGGCTTTAGAATCATAGAATCATCAAGGTTGGAAGAGACCTTCAAGATCATCCAGTCCAACCCCCACCTCCATCCCCACTCACCCACAGCACCCAGCGCCACATCCAGACGCCTCTTGAACACCTCCAGGGATGGGGACTCCACCACCTCCCTGGGCAACCCATTCCCACACCCAATCACCCTCACAAGGAAGGAATTGTCCCTGATGTCCAACTTGAATCTCCTCCACTGTAATTTAAAGCTATTTCCTCTCGTCCTTTCACTGTGGGCACAGCAGAAGAGACCGAACCCCCCGAACCCCAACCTCCTCTCAGGGAGCTGTAGAGAGCCATGAGGTTCCCCCTGAGCCTCCTCTTCTCCAGACTGAACACACCCAGCTCCCTCAGCCATTCCCCATAAAACATTTTCCAGTCCCTTCCCCAGCTTTAGGACGCAGCTCCAGGTGACAGCGTTGCACACAGTGATTCAGAAGGGGCAGCCCCCTCCTACAGTAATTCATCCCATCCAAAGTGGAGCCACAGTCATTCTGAATTCAGAGACATAATAAGCAGTCACGGTGTCTCATCACCCAGCTCATGGTTACAAGTCTTCATACAGACTGGGAGAAAGCTGCCTTTGGTATTTTCCTCAGCCCAGAGTCCCTATTCCCCAGGAAAGTGTCCCAAGCAACAGACCACAACCTCCCTTCCTCTACATCCCCAAGCTTTTGTGTCCTTGCTGCAGTAATAATCCTCAACTTTCCTTTTCCAGGTGTGATATTTAGAACAAAACTTCATGGAAAAATTATTAAAAAAATCTGATCTGAAAAAATAATTACAGTTAAGGATATGTGAACAACGTGATTGAAGCTACCTCAAAATTCATAACAGTCAGTCTGAGAGGTTGCTGGGTTTAGACCCTAAAGAGTGGGTGAGTTTTTTTGTTACGTTCCTTAATAGAGAATGACACTTAAATGCAAAGATTACAAAGCATCTAATGTTCCAGCAACATCTGAAGAAACAGTTAATGCTGAAAGCAAAGTCTTCAATCAAAACCAAGACAAATGGTATTCTTATAACTGAATGACCACAGCAACTGTTTTGATTAAAAGCTCACAGATAAACGTGTTCACAGTTTCATTAATGATACCGGTAATTAAGTACTGGTAGGGATAGAGAAGTGACTACAGATGTCTCAACTTTTCACAGAATAACAGAACAGCCTGAGTTGGAAGGGACCTTAAAGGTCATTTAGTCCAACCTCCCTGCCATGGGCAGGGACATCCCACACTAGACCAGGTTGCTCAAGGCCCCATCCAACCTGGCCTTGAACGTTTCCAAGGACAGGGCATCCACCTGTTCCAGTGTTTCACCACCCTCATGGTGAAAAACTTCTTCCTTATATCCAACCTAAATCTCCCCTCCTTCAGTTTAAAACCATCCCCCCTCGTCCTATCACAGCAGGCTCTGCTAAAAAGCCTGTCCCCATCTTTCTCACAGGCCTCCTTTGCTTTCGGCTGCCTTATAATTATGAAATAGTTCTATTACATTCAAATAGGATGTGTTAAACATGACAGAAACTCATGTAAACTTCAAGAGAAAGATCAAATAAAGAAATCATGGTAGAAAGGAGAAAAGGAGAGTTTGCAACATGTCTATCTGAGATGGATCAAAAAGTCATAGAAAAAAAGAAAAGAAAAATTACTGATTGAAAGAAGTACCCAAGTTTTACAAAGAACAGAGAGAAAAATCAGGGAACTTAAGAACAGGATGCTCCAAGGTGTCCATCTGCTGCTTTAACCGTTGATTTTCAAAAAAGTCACAGAACCAGGAAAATCCAAATATGTCCCAAGGTATTAAATACCAAAGGCTTTGAACTGTAAATTATTTGCATTAAAAAGTCTATAAATAACTGAGACGAAAAGAAAAAAAAAGGAAATAAAGGAAAGTTAAACATGAAAAGGCTAAGTACAGAAAGGATAACTTACATTCTCTTTAATCACATCAACCTCCCTCCCAAAAAAAAATATCAGTTACAAAAATGTATGAATGCATGTCAAAATTAAACAAAATCCTACTAGCTGTAACATCCATAAATTGAAAATACCTGGACCATCAGCAGCAACAACTACATCTCCAAAAGAAAGTAAAAATTACAGAAAGGTCAAAAAAGTCATTTGATTATCTAAAACATCTCCTTTTAATCAAGCAATCAGTTGATTACTCGAGAGTGAGAGGTCACTTAAAAATTAAACAAAACAGAAATAAACATTGACTCATCAAAGGAGTGATAAGGAGAGGCAGGATCAAATAAAAACTTTTCCAACCCCAAAAAACACTTTTAAAACTTGCTGCTCTCCAGTTTCCCAGTATGTTTTCAATACAGGAACGCACCCTTTAACCCCAGGGGGACATTTATATGCTTCAGAACCCATGTGTATACACGTTGTGGATGGTCTGAATTACTACCTTTCCATTGTGTTCCTACATCTTTTCTTCTGCCATGCTCTTGTTTCAAGGAAGAGCATGTTTGGAAAAGCTTTTCCCCAGAACCTGCTGCAGTGAGAAGAATGGAAGAAGTGGAACAGATGGTTTCTTGTCAGCAGGCAGTTTCTAACAGAGGGTTTGCAGGTAAGAGCTGAAAAACATTTTTCCACTCATATATAAACCTCTCCCTAACATACAGTATCAGTGATCAAGCTTTCCAATGTCTGGAGCTTTCATTTATCACATTTCAGAAGAAAATAGTCGGGGGGTTTTCTGTATTCTGCATAGGAGAAGCTGCTTATGGTCATAAAGGCTGCTATAGTAAAACAAACCCAAAAAACTTGTCCATAAGCAATTGAAATATGAGTGGTTACTCAAAGTCAGACACATACACACACAAAAATCTGCCTATAGCCAAATGCCAGCTGCAACTGTGCTTGCTCCATCTTCTTCATTTCTGCACAACACAGCTCTGGAGTGAAACCTGACTTCACATTCCTGAGAGCTGATTTTAAAATAATATAAAAGAGAATGTTTGTTAGCAAGCCATCAATATTACATTAAATTGAGCTTCAAAAATTAAAATTAGTGGGATATCATGTGTCACTCACTCAATGTCCTCGATACCTATTCTATAACACAAATTCTGAAATCACATGGATTTCATCCATCTGAGCAAATTAACAGGATTCTATTGTATTTTGAAGCAGAAATCACATCAGAGAATAACACTGGTTTGTGTTGTCACACACTACTTATGGTTTTTAATTACACAAGTTTTAGAACTTCCAATCAATACAGTGCACTTGTAGCTCACTAAGATGAAAACTAATGAGCAAAGATAATTTAAATTTGCCAGTTCATCAATTTATAATGAAGCTGCAGGTATTTTTTTTTCCCTTTTTTTTTTTTTAATTGCATGTCGTTGGAAACTAAAATTTTGCTTTCAGACAATTTATAATGACTGTCTTGTACAACTTAGCTAGAGGAAGTAAAAGAATACTTCATTCTGAAAATTCAATCAGTAGCCTGCTAAAAAAAACAGAAACCTTTCAGATTAGTGAAATGAAAGAAGAATTATTCAGGGAAAAAGATTCTTCTACATTTCATTATTTTACCCAGCAATACTTCTCAAAATCATGTTTGTTGGGAGTGGTTTTTTGCCATAAACACAATATTAAATTTTAAGCCAATCCTCAGTATACTTACGACCCCTATGCAAAATAAATAGAGAGATGGGTAGAGTGGAAAACTGCCCTATAATCTCTGCAGGGGCTATTAAGGTCAGAACTGAAGTTCCAGCTGCATTTTTTTAGTGCTATGCATATACTCTAAATCACAGTTGGTTTTATGTTTCTACTTTAGAAGATACTTTATATATAATATACACATACTACATAAGGCAATATTATCAAATTGGTGAAGCATTTAAAGAAAACTATCAAGGAAAAAAGTCATCATAAAGGAGTGTCGGAATGTAAACAAATTAATATTTAAATTTAACACATACAGTACATGCACTCTAAAGAAAGGCAAACTGTTGAAGTAGAGGAATTCTCTGCCTAAGTGGCTGGAGGAAAATTTTGCTCATGAGGCCAAACTTTCCAGGAGGGGCAGTGAGAAAACCATTTTTGTTTCAGTTTATCAATTTAGCCTAATTCTGTATCTTTTTCATTCAAAGTTTAGGAGCTAACAGGCACTTGAAAATGCCGGAAAGGTTTATTTCTGCTGTTCATTTGAACATTTAGAGAAAAGAAGAGAAAAAATAAATCAGTATAATAACCTGAAATCTAACAGAAATATATCATTTCTAAAATAGAAAGGATATGATGAACATACACACCAACACAAAAAAGTAAATAAAGTAATTCATAACTACAGATAACATTTATTATACTGATTTAACGGTAAGAAAAATAATGTATGCAACCTGCATATACATTTTATTGGAATAAGACCCATTTAAATGCCAATTATCTGCATTTTAATTAACATTTCTATTCAAAAGTTCAACAAAAATACCAGCCTATCAAATAAGATTATCCAGTACTCTTTAAATGTAAAGTATTATTAAAAATTAAGCAAAAGAAATTAAAAAGCTCATAAGCAGACAGGCAAAGTGAAAGACCATAGAGGAAATTCAAAAGGCAACTACGTTAGGTCAGGTTGTCAAGTTTTGACTTCCAATTTCAATTTTAATGGTAGTATTTTCCATAGCTATAACGTTTAGAACAAATTGGTTTTACAGCCGTAGACAAAAACTAATGCTTATATGTGAATATTGTGGAGCTTCCTGGCTTTATTTTGATTAGGAATGTAAATGACGGATTGTATTTAAATGTAAATCAACTCATTTTAAAGGTCACTGATCATGAAGAATGATTTGCCTCTTAGATAGATCTGTAACTGATGAGGAGAGAAATGGAACAAACTTCAAATGGTAATTTTTTTCAAAACACAATTCTTTAACACCAGCGAGAAGACAAGGAAACCATAGAACTGGAGATATCTGATGTCTTTTCAATGGTGATCTGTATTTAGAAAGTGTGGAAAAGATTTATGGAAAGAGCATTTGTGATTACAACAGGCACACATATTTGAAAACGTTAAAGGGAAAAAATCCTGCATTGTCAAGAAAATAATTTGTCCAAACTTGATAGGTCTTTTCCCACTCTAATTGCTTCGATTTTGGGACTTGCAGATCATATATTACCCCTCAGCAAAACAGAGTAAGAAGTGTTTAAGGCATAGCTCCACTGCCTAAAATGTCAGCAATAAAATACCAGAAGAGAGATGATCTCCTTTCAAATTTAAATTGTGTCTGCCAGCAGTGTGTGCTTATGTCACACAGATTCACTTATAGCATTCTTGTGCCCTTTCAAACTCCCTAATAATTTAAAACAAAAGCACATAGATATCTATTACATACTTACCTTTTCACCCAAACATGACAATATGTTCATATCAAATATGCAACAACTCTTCCATAGCTGTAAGAATACTACTAATCTAATCAAAGTGAAATGAAAAAGCTTTATCTACTGTATATGGTCTATATAGAAATATATGTAGAGAGGGAAATATGTACAGTGAAATAATTATGATGCTATAACCATTTTCAGATAGAAGTCTATGTTTTTAACTATCCACCTAAGAATATCTCTATCAAACTAAACTTAGAGATTTTCAAGTAAAAGAATTGTGTTATTGATTTATTTCCAAACATTATTCTACAATCTGGACTAGTGTTTTAGGCTTTTTCTTCAAAAGGAAAGAAATGCTTTATGACATTGTAAATGTAGTTTTAAAGCAGTCATTTGAAGCTATTCTGGATTTAAATAAGTGTAAGTGCAACAGAACTTCTTGGAAACCTAGTTGAGACAAAGATGAGAAATAAATTCAAGTCAAGGGGTTAAACATCTTTCTCATAATACCTCCAAAGCAAAGGTGGAATAAAATATCTCACTGCTGGCCTTTAATTTCAGGTCATTATAAATTTGAGTTTCGCCACTTGGAATGACATTAAGTCTTTGCCTCATGTGGATGGTTTGCATTGCTGTTTCAGAGAGTAAGGAGGAGACAGATTTTTAACAGGAATGATTCAGACGAATTCCTAAAGCAGAACCTGGGTGAAGGAGGAAAAGACCTATCCATCTAACTTCCAATAATAAGAAATTCAGTAACTCCAATGGCTGAGGCAGAAAAATCCATTTGTCCAAACATGCTGGGGCTGGGGAAGACGTCCTTTGGGCAGATCTTTCACAGGCCAGTAGATTTAGTTAGGGTGTAAGTGATATTCTCACATCCGAAAACTGAGCTTCCAATAGGGTACAAACGTAACCTCTACCTTTCCTACCAACCCTCAGCCTATTCAAGCTCTTTCACTTAATGAAGTAAGGGTGGTAAACTTGGCATCTCTTACTAAACAAAAAGGTACATGTGATGTCTCCAAATCCTCACCCTGATCTGCCTTAACTCCCTATTTAATAAAACAGGTCTCAGAACTACATTTCTACACAGCAGAATCCATGTAAACACATGTATGTTTGAAGAGAGTGTGTACACTGAAGGATGTTCTTCTGCAGTGCCAGGCTGCACATCAAAGCATCTAAACCCAGAGTGCAACAACCACGAACCAAACAGTAACATAAAGCATGGAAATTCTGCCCAACATCCAGAGGGGATGGTGCAGCGAGAGGATAATACCCTAAATGCCTGCTCTTTCCTGCTTTTCTCTGACCTCAAAAGGTGTAAATCATAGAGTCATAGAATCATTGAGGTCGGAAGAGACCTTCAAGATCATCCAGCCCAACCCCCACCTCCATCCCCACTCATCCACATCACCCAGCACCACATCCAGACACCTCTTGAACACCTCCAGGGACGGGGACTCCACCACCTCCCTGGGCAACCCATTCCCACCCCCAATCACCCTCACAGGGAAGGAATTGTCCCTGACGTCCAATCTGAATCTCCCCTGCTGCAATTTAAAGCCATTAAGTCTGTACATTGCTGGTGCTGCCTGACCTGCACAAAGACCAAAACCAGTTCCTATGAGCTGTTCTTTTACTTTTCATTTTGATCCTTATGAACCCAAGTCATTGGACTATTTTTTTTTAATTTCACTTTTTAAAAATATTTCTACAGCAATATCAGACACTCAGAGGTCAAGAAGTTACAGTGTTGAAACTAAATTCAATTCCAAAATTTCCTTTTCTGAAATTCTGGAATAATACAGGAATAAACAGAACTAAAAAAGTGATGACTAAGTTTTCCTTAATATATGAAAAACACTCTGCATCTATAAACTCTGTATTCTACAGAACTGCCAATCTTCTCAATAAACAAACCAAATGAAGAAAGAGAAAGCTGTCAGAGGAGGGACTGGTTGGAATGCCTTACAGAAAACCAAGGCTTTTCATTTTAATCCTGACAATTATAGAAATGAAATAATGCTGCCAATTGTATGATAATAATTATACACAAAAAAAGAAGCAGATGAAGGGGAATAGAATAATTTTAGCATTACTTACTAATGCTGCCTCATGAAAATACACACTTTTTTATTGTTTTTTTAAGCAGGAAATGGTAATATCAGTTTCTTTTTTTACGTGTATGGGATTATTATCCAAACAATTTGTGACATCACTTACAGATTTCTCATCTACATTTTTCAAAACCATCAGCTGCACACCCATAATAAAAATAGCAAAATTTAACACAACTGAAAAAAAAAGGTTTAAAAAACTGCTATAGCCCCAAACTCAATCCCAATCAAAAAAACCAAATCAAAACATTTTGAAGCCAAACTATCTTGATGTACTGCTTAGAAATCTAAACAGAGCTCCCACCCTCCCATGGGACTTCCCACCCTCCAGGCTTTTACAGGATATGGCAGGAAATGGGAGGGAATACTGACCCCACTTTGTTCTGCCCCCTGGATCCCTCAGGGTCCTAAACACCCTCTCTCTAGGTCTTCATATTAATACCATAAAATTTGCCTCTGCTCCCTCAAACCATGACACTTTCCCAGTCCCACAGTTCTGATTCAACATGAAGGGAACCAAGAAATCCAAATCCCTCCCTGTCTCTAAGAGCAACTGTCTTGTTTCAGCTTTGCTTTTGCAGATCCCAGATGTGATTTCTTAATCACTTAAGACAAAGAAGTTTCCCAGGCAGATGGGAAATTCAGCGTTTAGGCAAATCAAGAGTTCTTTTCAACCCAACAAATATTTCTTTATATAGAGAAATAAGTTGAGAAAAATATTATACAAATCGTCTCCCCAGTTTTTTGTTCGTTTATTACTTGTACATCATGAGCACACTATGCGGACTTTAAAAGTATTTGAGAAAGGTTTTAATACTGCAGTTCCACCATGGAAGAGCTCGACTATATTTTTATTACCTTATAAATGGAAAATTAACTCTCATAAGCTTGCCAATTCATATGATGGTTCTAAAATCTGATTATTTTTTAAAAGGCAAATTTTGACTACAGAGGAATTTTCAGCACCATTTAAGCTAACATTTAAATTCCACTAACTTTTATTTAAACTTTTGCAGCAATTCTAAGTTCTTTCAGTCTCTGAGAACATCACACAAGTATATCCGCATGAAATCTTTCATAAAATTATATATAGAGCATCCCAGATTTGGGATGCTGGGATAGGGGTGTTTAATATCAAAAATGAATTGAATATGTTAACATATCTGATGATGTATTCAGACTTTTCCTTGGGTTTCTACTAATACTGTGAACGCAGCAATAAGCAACAACTGATGTAAATTATTGAAACTATTGGTTACTGTTTATGTACATCTCCAGACAAATTCTGACTTCTGATTTCAGCCCTTCATCTATGCAGAAAGTGTGCTCAGTCTTGCAGGTAACTTCATGGAAAGTAATAAGTAATGAAATTTTTACTTGTTCCAATGTATCCTCTGCTTTAATCCAATGTTTGTCCACTCCCATCCCCGCTCCAAAAAAATCTCAATAAAATTATCTTCACTGCTACAAAAAACAGAAGTGCCTTAAGAGTATCTGCACATCAAAGTTTAACATGGAGCAGCTGGCAGAGTCTTACATCAACATTAGGTGACCAATATAAATAACCCCTTGAAAGGATGCTGTACTGCTTTACCTTCCTTTTACCATGACCAATGTGCATTGATCAAATCAAACACTTTAACTACCTGCTACAAGTCTTTTCTGGCTGATGTCTTCTGGCCATAACCAATTTATCTATCTGCCATAACAGAATCAGTTTAGATGTTGGTATGATTTCTCAGGCAGAAGAAAATTTTTCAGTGTCTTCAAGCTGGCCATCTATTACTTGAAATAAAATATTTTTCCCAAGGACCTTATATTTTCTACAGAAAAAAAAAAATAGGAAAAAAAAATAAGGAAAAAAACCAACCAGAAAAAAACCAACCAGGTAAAGTGATTAAAAATACAAACACTGCAAAGATAAACAATGAAAATAGTTCAGCCACAAAATACGAGTTATTTGGCAAACTGGGATCATTCAAGAAAACTTGCAATATAGCAAAAATGCAAAAGGATAAAGCAAGCAAGAAAAAAAAACCTGGCTACTGCTGAAGAGAGTGGGAATAATGTGAGTAGTAATGACTGAAAGGTTTTTAAGGTTGTATGGAAAGCAACAGAACTGCCATACTGCATTCAGTCCTCACATTCCAATTTTAGAGCAGTTACCAAGAAATTCGAGAAGTACAGAAGTCAGTCATGTGGCTTCTGTATCTTGTGTCTGGATAACCATATCCACAATCACAAATGAAATTACTCTGTCCTGTTATACAGGTACTATTTTTGGATTTCCTCTTACGTTGTCCAATCCAAACTACATCTAAATCTTTCAGATATTATACTAAGCTTCCTCCTCTCCTCATCTCCCACTGTGCTCAGCACTGGTGAGGTCCCACCTCAAGTGCTGGGGTCAGTTCTGGGCCCCTCACTTCAAAAAAGACATTGAGGGGCTGGGGGTGTCCAGAGAAGGGACCAGAGCTGGGGAAGGGACTGGGAAATGTCTGATGGGGAATGGCTGAGGGAGCTGGGGGTGTTCAGTCTGGAGAAGAGGAGGCTCAGGGGGGACCTCATGGCTCTCTACAACTCGCTGAGAGGAGGTTGGGGTGAGGGGGGGTCGGTCTCTTCTGCCGTGCCCACAGTGAAAGGACGAGAGGAAATGGCTTTAAATTGCAGCAGGGGAGATTCAGGTTGGACATCAGGGACAATTCCTTCCCTGTCAGGGTGATTGGGTGTGGGAATGGGTTGCCCAGGGAGGTGGTGGAGTCCCCGTCCCTGGAGGTGTTCAAGAGGTGTCTGGATGTGGTGCTGGGTGATGTGGGTGAGTGGGGATGGAAGTGGGGGTTGGACTGGATGATCTTGAAGGTCTCTTCCAACCTCAATGATTCTGTGATTCTCTTCTTGATATTATCACCTTGCGTTTCACTTTCTGTTAATGGAATCTTATTCCACCATACACTCAGGAAGCTATTACAAAGAAACTTTAGTTTTTTGTAAAGTCAGTACTTTTTCAAACTTCTTCCACTAACTAAATCACCTTGCTGCACCATACCACTCACCTTCACTGTCAAAGCTTTTTCAAACCTTACAACGGACACCTACTTGGCTGTAGTTTAATAAGCCTTTCCTTCTGCAGCAGTGATGGTTTCAGCAGCCTCCACCTAGTCCTCACAACTTCTTCCTGTCCCCTTGTTCTGCTCCAATTTCTGCTCATACAAGTACTTGTTCAGGTGCATAATGAACCAGATGAAATCCAGAAAAAAAATCCAGGTTTAAATTAAGTATTTTTTAAAAAGAAAGTTAATTTAGCACAGATCAGCTGTGCGCAAATATTACAGCATAGCTCAGGAGGTGGTGCAGAATGAGAATCACCACCAGCAGCTGCTTAAGTTAGCCCTGGAGCTAGAGAATTACTGAAAATAAGCCTTCTGCAACAGGAACTTGATTTCAGCTATAAACATCCCATAAAGCAGCTGACTAAAGTGTTAAACAGGTAACTGCATCCTCTTAAAAACCACGCTTTACACCTGCAAAGAAACTCTTCCAAAGCTCTGTCTCCTCATAGCTTTCTTTCAACCTCCTCCCTGGCTGCACCACGTATAGAAACTCAGTGGTGTTTGAGTTGGGAAGGGTTGGTGTCACCAAGCCTTACCTTGTTGATCAATACTAACTCAGTCTGTGTTTGCACTTCATCTAAATCCAGCTGTTGTCTTTCATTTGGGACAGAGACTGAGTCTGGTTTTGCTTGGAATTTACACAGCACTTAGCACAACCAGAATGGGATCTTTGTCCAAGACTCAAAATCAAAGGTAGTAAAATACATGAAAAACAGTCTCCCCCTCCCTCTCAGAGAATCATGAAACCATTACTACTCAGGTGTGCATGACAACTACAAGGTGAAGTTCTCTTGCTTGCCCTCTCCCCACACATTTTTTAAAACGGGAATTAAATCTGGAAGCACTGGCATTATGTTATGCATTATGGATCAAGTTCTTGCTATATGGACACAGATATAGGAAGCAAAATAATTAAGTGGACAATAATGAAAAAAAGAGAAAAATAATCTTTTCAGCATTTACTAAATAGATGTTAGTATTTAAATTAGATTGAATTTTAAAAAGAAACACCATGTATATGTATCTCATCATATACTGAACTTTGAAATTAATGCCTCTATAATTGTTGCCCTCTTGAAGTATATGGATGGAACTAAAAGAAAAATAATTACTGAAAAAATATTCTTGAGTCCATAAACTAAACTGTTTTTTTCTCATCATAGAGAGAACCCTAACCTGGTATTTCCTTCTCTCTGAACAAAAGGGTCTGGATTTTTTTAGTAGAATTTTCTGAAAACTACATGTCTTCCTGAACAGGTGGCAAGGCTGTTTGGAGAGCATTTTTCTGCAAATAAAATTTGATTGGTTCAACATGGACCTTCCATGTAATGTTCTCATAATGAGTAAATTAGTAGGTGATATAAAACTCTGAAAGTGGAAAGATTAATGAAAAGCTTAACACGCTTTTTACAGTAATGCTGAAAAAAGTGATGCCATGCTTAAGTTGATCATGGTTTTATTCACACCTCCAGGCAAACCAGGAAAAAGGGTATGATTTTGTTAAATATATTTATAATGAACAATTTCTTTCTCCTTTGAAAATAACTGAATTGAAGGAACACTCTGGCATAGTGACTGCCAACTGACATCTGGGTACTACGGGTTTTTCAATTCACACAGGATTTCTTATTATTGACTGAAGGTGAAAGAATCACGAACACAGAGGGAGAAGAAAAAAAAAGCAGTCTTTAGAACCCAGGAGCACATGAATTTTAAACAGATGAGAAAAGCACAGCAACTTCGTAGGAGCTGGTGGGAAGCCTGCAACACTTAGAAAGCTGTTCAAACATCCCCTCTGCTGAGCCTGTAAGAGGATGCTCGGGACACCTATTGAATTCAAAGAGATGTGCAATCATCATGGTTTAGAAACTGCCGTGATTGCATCCATTTGTACCAGAAGCAGGACAGCACTTGTCTTGTGAAAGCACGCTGTGAAATGGGAGAGAGAATATACTTGGCTTTCCAGACATAAATCTCTGCTCTCAAGAAGGATGGAGCAAAGGGGTATCAGACAAATACACAGAAGTTACTCAACTTGGTTTTGTCCTAACCACACAAAGGAATAAAGAAACTGGTTGACCCTCTTGAAAATTCAGAAAAATCCATGTGCCAGGAAATAAGCAGCATTTAAATATGGGATCTTTCTATATCTCTTACATAAAGAGGTCTGAAGAACAGTGCTTGATCCTTAAAATATCCCTCACTCTACAACTGTACTTTTTGAACCAGCAGACATATATACACACATGGATACAGGCTGTACAGTTCCAGAGAGAGAGACATTGTCAGATATTTAACCAAGAATCCTCAAAATTCATTCAGCTGGAAAAGTAACAGCCATTTCCATATGGTCAGATTACTTAAATCTGGGATGCTTTTGGTTCTGCACTACCAAGTTCTGCAAGTAGCCCTTTCAAAATTAATAGGAAAATTAAAAAAAAAATAAATCTAAAAAAAATTGGAATTTCAACATAAAAAATTCAAACATCATTACACGAGGTTCTGTGTGAGGACATTTTAAAGAAGCATTTTTTTCACTGATGCTATGGTGCTATTCTCAGGAGCCTGATTTCAGCACTAATGGATCTGAGAAGAATCTGGAGAATTAATACAGAAGAGAATAATGTCAGACCAGAAAAACAGAACCTATAGAGATATACAGATATTTAACAGCAATTAGTATTTCCCATGCCTTCAAATCCAGCACAAAATGGTACAGTGACTGAAGGGTTGTGCTTTGAATGGTTTACAAACTGTCCAGGTGATTACCAACAGTATGTGTCCTGACCACAGAGGAGAACGAAGGACGGAAAGAAGGATAGACAGAAGGATAGACAGAGAGATGATGCTTTTCCTTTTCTACCATCATTAAAACATGATGTAACTTCTTGCATAGATACATAAAAGCCTGCAAGTTATGATGGGATTAATTAATAAATGACTAGTATTTGCAGGCTAAGGGAAATGGAAGAAGTAAACAGCTGACAATGAAGCGCTGGTTCTTCAAAAAAAGCAATTTAGCTACCGTCAGATTAATTTTTCCACAGAATTTTTCATACAGTTTCCATCTTGATAGTGAAACTTTGATCAGTGTGTCTGAAAAAAATAATCTCTGTGAAGATTAAGAGAACAAAGGAACCCAGATAAACTCGAAAATGGCAATGAAACTTTTCAGGTCATCAGGTAAATAAACTACTATGGGCACCTGAATAGAATACAAACAGTTTTTATAAAGTGAAGTGGTTATAAAAAAAAAAACAAAAGACAAAATAAAGGTGAAATTGTCACCTTGTATACCTTTTCAAGCAAAATAATACATTTTGCATTAATAAATACTGGCAAGAATCAGATAATGTCAATCCAGGAATTATAAAAGACAACGCCAATCAATGCTCACTGTGGTATGAAACCCAGCACTTATCCAGTTGTTGTATCTCAGACACAGAGAGCAGCAACTGGGAGATCAATCATTAAAGAAATGAATCTATGGTGATCTAAAAAAAAAATTCCATTTTAGTGACCTGATACTATTCATTGCATCTATTTTCATTTCTAAAACAACTTTAATTAACACTTCAGACTCAGCCACTTTTCCTGTAAGCTCCTCTGTGAAAATCCTTCATAAACCATTTCACAGTTAACAAGGATGCACAGAATCTCCTGGGTTTTTCTGCTGGGTCTTGTGCTCTTTGACTCTGACTTCTCTGCCTCTCGTCTCCTGGATGCCAACTCGCTGGAACACTTCTTGCTTTGAAAGGATTTGAAAGAGATTAATAATTGGTTTTCATGTCTTGAAGATTTTTGCAGAATTATTTTTGGCGTCCCTTATAATATTTTGGGCACTGAACACTTGCATATCATGATACCTTTTAGAAGTGTTTACTTATCTAAAAATAGCTTTCTCTATTGTCCTGATTCTTCAATGTCTTTTCTTCATTTTCTCTTTTAATGAACATTATTTCTTTTCCTTACCGCCTTGAATTTTTTTAAGAACAAAAACCCAAAAGAAATTAATATGCTTTGGTATTTAGTATTCTTTTTAATTATCTTTTAAGCATGTTTTCTTTTATGTGTAGTTCCTTTTGGAGATTAACCACTATTATAGTGAATTTGGGGTTTTTTTTCCCCACCTCCTATAAGGCTTTGAACCAAAAGGTGTGTGATCTTTCTTTCAGATGTTCTCAATGGTAATGGTTTTAGACCCATGATCATTCAAAACCAAGAGTCTTACTCTTCTGTGTTCCTTGTTCTTCAGACAAGCACCTTCTGTCTCATTATCTGTGAGCTTTTCCTACTTCATCACAGAACTTCAGTCCATAAAAATATAACTAACTTGCCTATTAAAATAGTTTATCTAACTGGATTCCAAGCTTTCTGGAAGGTAAAGCATAACCTCACATCTTCCCTATATTTCTTGCATAGTATCACTAGGTCCATGGACTGAATTCCTGCCACTGCTTGGAAAAAAGGGGGTGAAGAGTGAAGTGACCATAAAAAAACCCCACCAAACAACAAAAACAACAAACCCCAGAATATACCAGTATAAGTCTCCCTACACAGAACTGCAGATCTTATCAAGCTCAGTAACCAGGGGCAAAACATGGCAGATGAAAATGCCTTTTCCACCACTGCAAACTATGTGGAATAACAAGGGAAAAACATGGGGAAAAGCATTCCTACTTCACATACAAAATGTTTGGCTTGAAGTTAGCAACTGATCTTGGAGTCACAGTTGGAAGCACTCTAAAAACCAGCAGTTCTGCACAGCTTTGATCAGGAAAATAAAAGAGGGGGTGGTGGGAATACTTGTACACCACTATATAAATATCTATTACACATATACATCTTTAATGCTATGTGCCCTTCCACCTCCAAACAGGTCTGATAGAACTAGCAGATGTATCTCTAAAGTTGCTGTGATCAGAGGCATTGAACGCTTTCCATATGAAGAGAGTCTAAACACACTTCAGTCTTCAATTTTCAGTATAAATCACAGAGAACAAATATGATTAAAAATCATGTGAATCACAGAATCCCAGACTGGTTTGGGTTGGAAGGAACCTTAAAGCTCATCCAGTCCCACTTCCTGCCATGGGCAGGGACACCTCCCACCAGACCAGGTTGCTCCAAGCCCCATCCAATCTGGCCTTGAGCACTGCAAGCGAGGGGCAGCCACAGCTTCTCTGGGCACCCTGGGCCAGGCTCTCACCAGCCTCACACCAAACAATTTCTCCCTCACATCCCATCTCCCCTCTGGCACTTGGAACCCGTTCTCCCTCATCCCATCACTCCCTGCCCTTGGCACCAGTCCCTCTCCAGCTTTCCTGGAGCCCCTTCAGGCACTGGAAGGTGCTCTAAGGTCTCCCTGGAGCCTTCTCTTCTCCAGGCTGAACACCCCCAACTCTCTCAGCCTGTCCCCAGAGCAGAGCTGCTCCAGCAGCAGACAGCACAGAGATAAATAGAACTCATAATACTTCCTATGATACAAAACCTCAAATTCTTCAGCCACCAGGTTTCTAAGTATCAAATAGACAATCCTTCTTCCCTGGGATTTGTGGAACCAATTGTAGCAGGGTGTTTCAGAGATATGGAACATTAATGAGAGAAGTTACCAAACAATAAACACATCTGTCCTCAATTTAAAACTATTGTCCATTTGGTACCCTGAGACTCAGGAACTACATCAACTGCCAGCTCTTCCACACTAGGATGGAACAACCAGGGATGAATCAACCCGTACATGTCCTCTGTCTCTAATTACCATTACAGAAAGAATACCAGATTTTGTTATTAACTTTGCCTGTTATCATCATGTTTAATATTTTCTGAGTTGCAGAAGTCTTTGTACGACATACCCTTGGACTTACTCAGACTTGGGCATTTATATATGTCATCAGATTTACTCACATTTCTGCCAAAATCCTACACCTGTTCTAACACAGGCTGCTCAATAGCCAAGGAGCTTCACCAGGTTTTTGGCCTTCAGTTCACTTCCAAACTTTTTAGACATCCTAGTGTTTGTGTGTAAGTTTAGGAATCAAAGTTCCTCAAATAGTGTCACTGGGGGCACCTTCAAAAAAATTATTCAAAATACCTTAAGCAGGTTTTTCTAGTCATAGTAAAGTTCTACCAAATCCAATTCATCCCAATATTCACAGATTTATACACGTGTAGGGCAGCACTTCTCAAGTCTAATTAAAACTTTCCTAACATCTGTTAAAAACAAAAATAAACAAATAAATAATCCCCCAAAACACAATAATAACAAACTACATGCTCTACTTCACAAAGCCAGACTTCATTTACAAATGTATCAGGTTTTCTTCTCAACAGAAGATGACTCACTGCTTGTTTGCTCCCTTCAATCTTCACACAGTTTGATAATATATGCAGGAAACACAGAGCTACAATAGTTTGCTTATGAAAAGAGAGGGTTTTTTTATAAGCTAAGAGCTTGCAAGAGATGTAAGAATTCTACTTGTATAGAAAAGAGCATTTAGCATACACTAGAATATTTAGTAACAAAGATATACTTTCATTGGGATTTATCCATGTCTCACAGAGTAAGAGAGAAATAATGAGGAATTATTACTACACAAAAGAGACATTACCAAGTACGTTCGGCCCAAACCTAGAGGGAAATATCAACCAATTATTGATAGTGATTGACTGTGATTATCGTTTTATTTACATAAGAAAGGAACAGAAATAAAGAAAGCCACAAAAGCTTACTTTTAGTCTGAATTTTATAACAATGCACTACTCCTGGCCAAAATGTAATGGAGAAGGCGAGAATGCTGAAAACAGTAAAAACCACAATTTACTCTCAGTCTTTCATCACACTCCATTTTTATGTTATTTGACAGGAAGCCACCCTAGCAGCCCCTAAAAAGTAAGAATG
Organism: Aegotheles bennettii; assembly: GCA_013398125.1. Taxonomy (NCBI): domain Eukaryota; kingdom Metazoa; phylum Chordata; class Aves; order Caprimulgiformes; family Aegothelidae; genus Aegotheles; species Aegotheles bennettii. Next base: position 16,810 of record VZRW01012686.1, on the reverse strand, counting down.
TCTCAAATCCCAGTTTTATTCTCCTTTTCATAGAAAGTTCTTCAAAAGTTCATGTTTCATATGTCTTCTTTCTCAACATTTCCTATTGCAATGTTAGCTTTTTTAAAGCACATAGGTATTTTAAACTGCCTTTCACGTTGTGTTTCCCAGCTGCACATAATAGCATCTAACCTCTCCTGCCTAAGTCAGAATTCCTTCTGCTCATTTTTATTTCTTAATGCAAGCCAGAAAAATACCTCAATTACTTTCTAACTCCCCATCCTGTGCAGAGCAGCAATCTCTGAATATCAAATCAAACAAAGGAAATAAAGACAATTGTAAGAAACAAGACAGTTTCTCACAATAACAGAAGAAACACAGACAGAGATCTCTCTTTTTCTCAGAAGCACTCGGTGAAAGACCTATGATTTTACCTCTTCTGGGGAATAAATAAACTCTGCAATCCCCTTAAATCAGGCCACAGCCTATATTTTGAAGCATAACTATTACTCAAATCTAACTGATTCCAGCCTCCACAGGCCTCCTCTTCAGTCACTGATAGTAAAAGCAGTAAGACCATTTTTCAAAGTGAAACACCATTTAACTCTCACAGTAGCAGATAAGCAAGAGCAAATTAAAACTAAGTAAAATGAACCAAACACCTTTGTAGGTCCTGCTACCCAGTGGTAACTGATAAGGCTGTACTTGTTTCTCTCAAAACTTCAGCGAACTGAGTTTACTTCTGCTTCCACAACCTGCAGAGAATGACTTCTCGAAAATCTTAGCTTAAATGTCCTTTTGATCTGCTGGCTCATAGAGTTGGCAAAAACAACCCATAAATGGGAGCATGAAATTACTATGATAAATTCAAGCTTTTTCTGTAAGTAACCTCCACCGTATTTTCTTGACAGCTGGTTTTCTAGAGCTACTTGGAAAACAACGGGAGACAGATCCCACCTGATTCTTCCTCACCTCTTACTAAATGAGTTTATGATCATATTCCATTCCAATGTCCTTTGGGGCAAAACCTGTTCTCTACAAGATCTGCGTTTCCCCACCTCAAAAGCAGTCTCAGCTAAGAGAGACATGATAGCCCAGATGCAAGGCAGGGAACTTGACATTTATGATTATTCTAAGTTCTAATAGCCTGAACCATTTACTTGATCTCCACAGCCCCCAGGTTCACATTCTTGTAAAAGATTCTGGTAGCAAACCAAATCAAACAAAAAGCCCTCTAAAAATTGTTTTCCTGTACTTCATCTTATATGGATCTATGGCTAAAAGAAAATGATTGCTATTTTCAAATAACATCTGTTTAAAATCGATCACAAGAGCTTACAATGTCCAATGAAATTACTCTCTCTTCTTTTTTTTCCCCATTTACCACTACATTACCATGGAAAAAGTCAGCTCTCTTCCTTGGGTAGCTGTTACTGCCTGACCTCTAGATGGAAATTATTTGACAGTGCTTAATGCAGGTAAGTCTCAGAAAACTGGTCACTTGAACTGCAGGCTCCCAGGTAATAAAAATCCACTCCCAAAAGGCTCTCGTTTCCTTTGCCTCTGAATTACCTCGGTCTTTGAGACAGATGCCACACAACTCTTGATGAAGCAAGAGACCTGCTGTGCTATGGGGAAAATTCAGTTTTTGCCTTAAACCACTTCAAACCATACAATAATTTAAAAATATATATATTACTTAGCCATTTCTGGTTTTTCACCTCTTGGTTTTAAATGGAAGGAGAAATACAGGTTCTTTGATCATTGCAGGATGTTTATGAAACTGCACGGAAATAATTCACAGTGCTGGACTGCTGGAAAACCAACAATAAAGGACACAGTGATTTAATTTCAAACATACCTCAGCAAACTGTGTGCAGTTGCTACTAGAAAAAGGGAGAACCATCGCTGCTGACCAGACTGCTCCAACCTCCCCGTAATCTAGGGCACCGATCTGGGCAGAAGGGCTATAAAACCCAGGAGTCATGGATAAAAAGTGACATTCTTTCTAGAGGACAGGCAGCTGTTGCTTAGAAACTGTTTACCGACAGATCCTGCTGGTGTATCTAAAAAAAATTTAGGTCATTCTCAGCTCTAGGTAGGAGAGATCTTTATTGATATAAAATCCTCTATGTCTTCTCTTTGTTTACTGTCAGTAATTAACAATGTTTTAGGAAAGCTGCTTGGATGCTCATTTTACCAATGATTCTATATTCCCAATGGCAGAGTTATCAATTTTGAAATAATCTGGTGGCTAAACAGAGTGGATTCACAGCACAGTTCACTCAGGGGGACGAGTTCAGGCTCCAGGCGTAGACTGGACCATCTTAGGAGAAGACTGGCATCAAAAGAGATATCAAAGGGGGAGGGAAGGGAGGAAGGAAGTGCAGTTAATCTTCTCATCCATCTCTCAGTTGTTGTGAGGGGGAAAAAACCAAAATCATAAAAATTAAGATAAGAACGTATCAATACCACTGGACCAGGAAAAAAAAAAAATCACGGCTCTACTTTTTAAACATATGATGAAACCAGGTCTGCTAAAAATGAAAGAGGAAAGGCCATAGCACTCTTCTCTGAAGTCATGAGGCAACAAAGTTTGCCTTGAAGAACAGAAGGTGAGGTTTGAACCTGATCATTTTATCAAGGGAAATGGTACAAGGAGTTCCTGAGTGTCTAAAACAAAGTCACAAGCATATCGAGCACTCACTGCACAGAGAAAACAAATTAGTTCAGAAAAGATGGGAAAGAAAAATTATATCAATCCAGAGCCAGTTTTCTCCCCTGCATAAATAATCCATGCTTGAACAGTTTCTCCTCATATAAATAACTACATTTATAACAAGCCTCAAGTAAGAAGGCTCTTATATCATTATTCACTTAAAAGCCACTCCAAAAATTCAGACAAATCACTGCTTTCTAACTAAAAGAAAATAAAATGCACAGCTTGTGCTAATAAACAGCTCATTGTCATCGTTCCAGAGAAAGTCACTTTTTTCTCTTCACTTAAAAATAAATGTAATATGGGCTTGTTTTCTTATATTAAGCAAATCACATCAAACAAATACAAGGAGAATAAGGACCACCACGTGGCACCTAAGGTAGCGAAGGTCCAGATGTGGTAGCGATAGCCCCGAAACCCAGAGCTGGTGTTTTAGAACAAGTGCCTCTGGTTTAAACTTCAGGGATGGATCTCAAATGCAGTTAACAAAGCACACATTCTCTGTAGTGTCAACATAAGGTCACCAGACCATTCTTCAAGCGGGAGAAGTAACGATCACGAAAGCATGTGTAATTTAATCACTGCTGCTTAATTCAAAGGACAAACACGAGCCTGTGTTCTGGTGCTGAGTGACAAAGCAGCTCTCTTAAGATGACTTGTGGAAACCATAGGTGGAGTTAACATATAAGCAACATGTTTGGGTTTCAAGGGTTATCACAATGTAACACAAGTTCAAAGTGTGTAAAATCTGCTTAACTCCCTCCTTCAGTGCATGGCTTCCCACAGAAGGAAGGTGGCTGATCGGGCAAGATCCCACTCTGCTATTCAGAAACACAGACAAAAACAACAACAAAAAAAGGCTCTAAAGAACTACTTTTATTATTATCCACAAATTAATCTAGAAATATACTTTTAATAAAAATAATCACCCTGAGAACGTTAATTGTTTACAAAAATTGAAGATAACGTGGCCTCTTCCCAAAGGTTAACCAAGCCACACAGGAGACTTCTGAAGCGTGGCGGAAAGGCCAACCCAATTTTTATTCCTGTGTTTCTCAGCTTATCTACATGGAAAACAGAATTATTTTCTATTTAGCCCTCTGTCAGGTTTTTCGGGTTTTAAAATAATTGTTAATGAAATCACAAGCCTTCACCACAAAAAGCAGTGACAAAAATAGCAATGGGACAGGAAATATCGGGATGTAGCAGCTCTGAGCAAGTGTGTAGGAAAAAAGTATCACCTTACATTCAGTTGTCTTGAAATGAAACACAAGGAATAATAGATTACTCTCTACTGATGCCTCAGTGCAATGATAAGCATTTGCTAACAGTTTTCACAAAAACACAGCTATTAAAAACTGTTTTTTTCCTTTTGGCTTAAGAACATAACTTAGCATAAAACAGTGGAACTGTTCATTACATCAACACATAAGATACCCAGAAACCACACGAAGCATGCATAATTTATTGTAATATAAAATAAAGTTATCTATTTTTCATCTTTTTTCCCCAGTATTCTGCAAAATTCAACTTTAACACATTCAAATCTTTTTAACTTTAAAAATGCCACCAACACATAAATGTCATTAAATTATTCAGAACTATATGGACATAGATGTTTTGGACAGAAGTTTGGACTAAAGTTCAGGATTGACAACAGATAAAACATTGAATCATCAAGGTTGGAAGAGACCTTCAAGATCACCCAGTCCAACCCCTACCTCCATCCCCACTCACCCACATCACCCAGCACCACATCCAGACACCTCTTGAACACCTCCAGGGATGGTGACTCCACCACCTCCCTGGGCAACCTATTCCAACACCAATCACCTTTACAGTGAAAAAATTTCTCCTAACGTCCAAAATACTTTCTTTAACAGAATTAAAATTGGGTGTTTGTTTTGGGTTTTTTTCCCTATTTTGCTTTGCACTTCCAAATGAGAGGGCCCTGATAAATATGGCTCAAAACCAACACTTTCTTCAGCACAAGGACTGCACATGGTAGTATCACTATTGCGACAGAGAAAATCAAAGTGATTACAAAAGTTCATCTATTTTATTTAGTGGGATCCAAAAATGAAAATGCAATAGTAGTCCTCCAGACACCAAAATATCCTTGGAGAAACAAATAATGAAGTCTTTCTCACATATTGACTATGATCATCATCCTTGATATATCTTGCATCTCACCTTGTAATATTTTCCATCATACTCTCTCTAAAACACAAACCCACAATGAACTTATATCTTTCATACAGAATATTCTGCATGAGATACATACACCTATAATACATATCATTTTAAGACAACATTCATATTTCTCCCTTTTTCCACTTATCCAAAGTATCTCTGAAATGTCAGTACCCTCACCAAATTTAATAATTATTTAACGTACCTTGCCACACTGAAGACTAACCAAGAATTGTGGGTCCTCCATGGTGCTCTTCCACCATTTAGCACCATTTGAGAGAAATGCAACAAAACTCATCGAGTAACTCAATGGTCTGATACGTTTGGAGCTTTTTTCATCATTGTGATGAGTTATAACCCAGGACACTGTGTAGATGCAGGACAGCAGTGACAGATATGACAGAGAACCTGTATGAGACCCATGATCTAACTGAAGAGCAAGCTGAATACTGTAAGGTGTCTAAATTGGTGGTCTAAGAGCTCGTGTTTAGGTAACTGAGTCCATCTGTACTGTTTTGTTCAACTGGCCCAACTTGACAGAACAAGTTTCTCACTTCAGAGGAAAAAGCTATCTTTAGATCAACACAGGAAAAAAACAGCTCATTAAAATAAAAGTTTGAGCCATGTATTGTGTACATGCAGTAGATGAGAACAACATCTGATGAGAGCAACAGGATGGACCTCACGCCATCTCCAACACAGAGAGAGCAAAAAGAAGAGATCCTTATTTTTACATCATTTTGGAAAACTGATTAAAAAACAAACAAAAAAAAGGAATTCACATCTCTAGTGTTTCCCCTTCCTCTTGACTGATATTTTTATGGAAAACCAGCCAAGAAGCTGTTCTTGGGCTATATATTTTTTTCGGTTTCTTTTGGCTGACTGTCAACCACCCAGCAAAAATAAACTCATTAAGCTGACAGGAGACCTAAACACACTCACGTTGTCAGTGCATCTCAGCATCATTCCCATGAACCCAAAAGCCATGGAACAATTAAAATAAAGTTAATCTGGCTCCACCCTTAGGATGCAATCAAGTTTAGAAGGATCTGTCAGTCACTCACAGCATCTGAGCTAAGGGGTACAACCTCAGCACCTGTCAAGCCAAAGCAGTTCTAAGGCCAGCAGCAAGCAAGGAGAACATGAAGTGTGGAGCCTCAAGAGAGCATTTGTGTCATCATTGCAGCTTTCAGCCTAATTTTGTTCGCAAGCCTGCTGTTTTGGCATCCAAACCACACTGCTTTTCATGTGTTGAATCTGTCCACCCATCTATGATTTTTCTTTTGCTGCCACCAACTTTGTAGCTTGCTGAACACATACCCACCTTAAGGCTCACATGAAGGCTTGTAATCAGTGGTATTTCTACTTAAACAACAAAAAAAGTCACCATAGCTACTACAGTCACTCATCCTTCTCAACTATTTCAAGACATTAATTCTGAAGGCTTTTTGGCTATGTTTGTACAAAATGTATGCTTCCATATTACTCTGTCATGTAAATTAGGTTACACTGCAGTGTTTGAGATCACCTGGGACTATGCAATACCTCTGGCTGGCATTTCGAGAAGACTCTGCAAGAAGTAAGGTGATAGTTTACCTGATGAAATTAAGGAATTAATAATTAAACATAATAAAATTTAATAATAAAATGCTATTTCTTACCCTGCCAATTGAAGATAAATACTGAACATAAACACTCTCTATATTTACTGGTTCTTAGGTTGAATTTGTAAACAAAAATGCTGTTGGTAGTAAATACAGAATTAGAACAAGGCAAGCCAAAAAGTATTTGTAAGGCTGTAGAAAATGCTCTGGAAATGCACTGAAGTTATTTACGAGATGAGGAAAGCACGCAGGGGAATGATAAAATTTATACAAGGTTTGATGCTTGCTTTCACACAAACAGAGCACGACTAGAGGACAATCCTGCTCAGGATTCCTGTCCCGACTGCTCTTTAGCACCTAGAAAGCACCTGTACAGTTCTATTACTCTGACCTGCACTGACCCAATATTCCCTGGGCTCAGGCCTGAATGCAAGGGTTTGAATTGGAGTATAAAAGAAAAAACTTTGTTCAAGGATTTAAGTCACCTAAAAACTTTGTAGTGTGCAAGAGCAGATTAAAGCATCCAGGGATTCAGTGTGCTAGCTGTCTTAGCCATGCACTGAATTCTCCCTAAGCCATGCGAGTAAAATCAAATTGTAAGACAGCAGTGTCTCCTTTCCTTTCCTTTCCTTTCCTTTCCTTTCCTTTCCTTTCCTTTCCTTTCCTTTCCTTTCCCTTCCTTTCCTTTCCCTTCCCTCTTCTCATGTTCCTGTTCTGATATCAGATGTGACCCCAAAACAATATTCAGCAAGTCCAAAAGTCCAAAACATTTTGACAGCTGAATGAAATAGGCTGGAGTTTTACAGAAGGCATGGGCAGCCCACCCAAGTACAAGTGACACCGTTGCATGTTGCTGAGGCCTCTGACTACTGCTCCCAGTTGACTAGAATATTTCTTTCCATCTATTTATTCCTATTCTACCCCTACACAGCCTCATCCTCCTTCATTCATAGACTTCCTGACAATTTCTTGTTCTTAGAAGCATTTCTGCGTAGCATCCAAGCACTGGAAGTGTAGATTACAGAGATAATGGATGTGTTTAAAATTAGACTAAGCAGCTGTAATTTTGAATTTGCATTTCTGACTTGATTATAGTAAGCACTCAAGACTATTTGTATAAGAACTAGAAATGAGTTCGTATGCTGCAATGAAAGTACATGAATCTCTCTCACTTTGACCCCAATCAAAAAAAAATTAAAAAAATTGGTAACAAATGGCAGTTTTTTCTTTCTAACTGGTAACAAATGGAAGCTGTTTCTTTTCAATTCTGTAACTTCATTTTAAAGATTCACCTGTGGATTTTAATTGGAAGAATTTAATTAGCTGGCTTTCCTACAGTTTACAAATTGAATAACTATTCTCTTACTTACTCTGGGTTTTTCTGACTTCAAATTTTAGTCGTTATCTATTTTATACCTTTCCTTGAAAGGCTGAACAGTCTTTTTTCATCTAAACAGTCAACACTTGTAACCACCAGATAACCATTTACAAAGTGTTTTGTTAAATTCTCTATCAAAATCAAGCACAGATGACAAGACTTTATTTTACTTAAATATTCTAGCACAATTAAAAACAAGTTTTAAATCAATCCTTTAATATTTTAGTAAAAACTGAAATAACCATTTTCATCATACGACTTTTTACAGAGATGCAGAAAAAAAACCCCAACAAACAAACAAAAAAGTCATTGAGTTCTATATTCAAAGTTTCTCAATAAATATAGTGGCATATGTTGAAGCAAGTGCAGCTTTTGTGTCCAGGAGTTTAAGCTTGAGATCTAGTCATCGTAATAGGAAATATGTATTATGGTTCTTCTATCTAACAAAATAACCAGTTTTATTATAATGAGTTTTATTCCAAAAAAACAAAATAATAAGTTTTATTACACAACACCAGCCATAAAAGACCCTCACCTCTGTGCATTAGCCCCATCTTGCTTACAGATGCAATATTGCATCCAGTGGGGGATATGTAATGGTTCAGACATCAACTCACATGAAAAATTAACCATGGATAACTAATCACAGCTGATCATCATTTATATCAGAAAGGAAAATCATTCAATAAATGTTTAAGGAAGATAATATTTAATGTCAGAGAACAGCACACCTATTCTCTATTTATTTATATTTATTCATTTACTTAATACTATTTATTTACAGAAATCTCTAAATTGACCCAAAAGTTACAGAACAACTTTAAAGAGGATATCTTACTAGACCAAGCAGCAAAAGCTGAAAAGTTTTCTCAAAGGTAGCAAAAGAGCAAAAAAACCCATCTCATCAGATAATTTTGTCTGTCTCGGATTATTTAAACAAGTCAAAACTGCAAATCTTTCTATACCACTTCTCAAGAGGTTTTATTCATGTTTGTTGGCATGGTTCCTTTGCATAGGACACAACTACTGCTACTAACATTATGATACTACAATAGAAGTAAAACCAGTGCTTATGAAATTTTTGGATCAGTATTTCTGCTCCAAGATCTAACACGAAAGTTAAATCTTTAGGAAGAGGTCTTTTGGAGTTTCTTATCACAGAATCATTATGACTGGAAGAGACCTTTAAGACCATCAAGTCCAAGCATCTACCCAGCACTGCCATAACAATCCCTGAAACACTAAAGCATATCACTCAGTGCCTCACCCAGGCACTTCTTATATTATAATAAATTATGTATTCAAAATAAAGTTATCTATTTTTCATCTTTTTTCCCAGTATTCTGCAAAATTCAACTTTAACACATTCAAATAGTTTTAACTTTAAAAATACTACCAACACATAATTGTCATTAAATTGGGCAACTTGTTCCAATCTCTAATCATCCTAACAGTGAACATTTTTTTCTAATATCCAATCTGAACCTCCCCTGTTGTAACTTAAGACCATTTCCCCTCATTTGTTTGAAAAGATTTAGAGAACGGATAAAAGTAGTTTTCTCAGCTCTGCACAGGATGGACACAGTTTCTGCACTTAAAAGGAATAAAATATTTCCAACTGATCCATTTCTTATAAGTAAAACTTTGGGAACTGAGAGATTTGGCTGTCCCTGCTGTGCTGAATGGGCTTTAATGGAGAATTTCCATAAAGACAGAGTCAATTGAATATAGAGGGGTGCCTTTTGTTAGTAAATAATAGAGCATTAAAAATTAAAGTTTATTAGTTGTAGAAGAGGACAAACTGATTAATCCATTTATAAGAAGCCTTAAGTAACTTAAAAGCTTAAGCCCCATTTGCAGAAGTCACCAGGACAACTGGGAGCCTGGTGTGACCAAAACCACTTCCACTTTCTGCTTATAAAAGCGTATTTAGAATTAAGTTCCACCTATATTCAAATTGTCTTCTCTTCTAGTATTCTTGTTTACTTTAAGCATAATGTAACATATACTTGTTTTTAAAACACATAGCTTCAAAGGAAAAGGAAAGTACACAGGGGAGAGAAATGTCACATAATAGTTATTATAAAACCAGTGACAACAACAATAGGAGCATCTATAAAAAGAGCTTTAAAATACTCTAAATAGAGTTTCTTTTGTATAACTGCAAAATCTACTGTTTTTCTTACCTCTCAAATTAAAACCCTGTGAGATGTTCTTTCTGTTACAGGATTCAGCTCCACTTAACCGAATAATTCTCATTACTTAAGAAGCCTGAAAACTTGGGCAGTCTCTGCAGCAATACTGAAAATGTTCCTCTACTGTTCTCAATCCTAGAATACTAATGCAAGGGGTGATGTGACTGAAAAGTGTAGCTAGCCAAAAATATTACAAAGGGGGGGAAATAAAACAAAACAATTTGCTGTCGGAACTGCCGATTCAGCAGAGTGAAAGTACCTCAAAGAAACGTGTGCTTTGTCAACACAGCCCATGAAAAAGTATTGAAAAGCTTTCCTCCTGCTCCCCATAAAGTTAAAATGCTGTGTCTGGTGCCAGGATATGAAATTTGAAACAGAATATGAATATCAGAGATTGCTGGGGGGTGGTGATATCCTTACTCGGGGAAATAGTTTTCATTTTGCTGGAAATTTTAAACATCACCACCTTGCTACAACCCCAAATAAAACATTATTCCCAAAGATGAGGATTTTCACACAAAAATTCTGATTTTCAAGTAACTGTACTGGTAAATGATGCTCAAAACAGGTTCATTTCATAGAGCAGCTGATGGTTTGCTATGTAAACATGACTTCAACCTATGTATGTTTGAAAACTTTCAAGAATGCCTTCTTGTATACAACCCTTGTTTGCAATCAGATGTCTCAGTAGTCTCTCCATGGCTCACATATGATGTTGGGGAACTCATTTAGAAAACCGAGATGTAAAGCTTTTATCCAGAAACCTGAGACAAAACTCATTTACACCCATGAGTGCTGAGCCTGCCCAACTGAAGACTCAATGCAATAGTGCTAACACTCTTTGATATATATTTAGATGTATTATGAATTCCCACTAGACAGTAAGAGGCTGGAATACAAGAACAACTCAGTTAACAACCACTTCTTTTAATAGGCCAAAACTTGGTTTCTACTCTTTGTTGTCATGTCTTCAGCTTATGTGATACAGCAGTCTGAAACAGTTTTGTCTCTTTAGTTCCCAACAATGCTCAAAGCATGCTAGACCTAGAAGTAGTTTGATCACAGCCAGGTTCATGGTGTTGTTGATACAGCTGGGGGATCTTACCCATCATTAACGAAGCTCCACAGAGGAACCGGAGTCTCAGCCACCTCTGCTTCCTGCAGAAGCCTGCTGTGTTGGAAGCCGTGCCTTGGGAAAGTTCTCACTGGTGGACTGATACACTTCACTGTTTATCTGATTCCTCAAGAAAGTTTATCCTAACAAATGTTCTGTTTATATAAAATAAACAAGTTTATTTTAGCCAAGAAGCAGCTCTTAGCCAGCCCCTAAAACACAACTTTCCTTTTGTCACTTTCACCTTCCCTTCCAACTCTGTTCTTTTTAGATCTTTTTCTTGCATCTTACTTCAAATCAGCTCCAGGGGAACAACTTCTACAGACCTGAAGCCACAAAAAGTCCAATCAAGTTACGACCTCAGTCTGCTACTATAATTACTATTAGGTTAATGTTGTTATTCTTTATTTCTGTATGCCTGCCCTTCCTATTTCCAACTACATATTGTATTATTTATTGCTGTATTTGTTGCCCTTAGTATCTCCACTACCATTTGGTATTACATCTAAAACCAAAGTATGTCCTATTCTTTGCGCTGCCTACAATGAAGCATGGAGAAAATAAATAAAGAGCTTAGCTTTCTTTAGCCAAGCCTTGAAACATGCTGTATGAAAAGCAAAAGCCTCCTCCTGCTCCAAAATGTAATAAATTGTACGTCTCTGTGATTGTACACGGGAAAAAGAAATAAAAATCTCATACTCACATGTTCAGACAGCATGTAATACCTATAAGGCATTGTCATAACTACTACAATCTGGCAACAAAACAGGTTTCAAGAAATACTGCTACTGGAAGTAAAAAGCTATACTTAACAAGAAAAAAAAGTATTAAGGGATAACAAATCACACACTTTCTGAATCAGTAAGTGTAAAAAATTGATAGGTGAGGATGAAGACATTTCTTGGCAACAGGAAAAAAAAACGGGGGCAGGGGATTTATAAGAGCTAAAGAAATCCTATCCCTCACACAGCTGTGCTACTAAACAGGGACTCTGAGCTACACTAATAGTGCAAGAGGGCAGATACAGTCAATAAGTAACTCTGCACTTGTAAAGAAGTGAGGTGATTTGCCAGTACCTCCTGAGAAATGATGAATTACCTCTTCCATCCATTACACGTACCACATGAAAACAATATCACTTTGCAATAAACATTTTTGGTCAGCAGGACCAAAGATCACCATAGAAGAGCGTTCCCACAGAGGCGTCCAAGGAGATGTCTATCCCACCAACATGAATTTTTAACAATTCTGAACAGACGGGGAAAATTTCAGAAGCCTGAATGAACACTGTTACAACTACTCTACAAGAGCTATGAGCCAGTGCTTCTGGGTGTAGGGAGGTTAGAATGATGCCAGCCCGAGTAAAACAATAATATCAATACAAAAAATAAATTCAACTGATATATTAGAGTTATACAACAAATAATAGGAAGCAAAATTAATGAAAATAGATCTTCTCAACTGAATGTGGGTTTATTCTTTGATACAATGGATGCTTCCAATTGGTAAAAATATCTGTATGCGTGTATAAACTTACATGGCACTTGGTGTAGTAGTCTGTGACAGCCTGACCACAAAACAGCACCAATTAAACAGGTCAAGAACCAGCTAAGTGATATTTCAAAAAGAAACCAAGAGCTTTCAAGGAGAAGACATCACAACATAACACAGGTTAACATGGAGTTCCCCAAAGGTGGAGCCACGGTCACGAAACACTTTATCATTTATTTGCAAGCCTGTGTGATCAATCGTGACAAAATCTGCCTGAGTTATAAACTGATAGATTGCTCCATCAATGCTACAATCAATGCTTATCTGAGATAAATCAGTGACATAAAGCAATCAGGAGTGTTTGGTATATCCAGCCTGTGCTAGAAACAAAACATCCTTAAAAAAGCCATGTACAAAGTTATGAAGCTACAATTAAGAAACACATGCCAGTCTACAGAACCATGAACTCTTGTGGAAAGAAAAGGTCCTGCAAAGGGTTTGCCATGGTGAGTGCACCCACTGCAGATGAAGGGTTAACATCTAAATGCCATGTATAAACAGGAGAGTAACACCAGAGAGGTAACATTTTTACTCTCCAAACACTCCTGAGAGGAGGCATCGGCATGCTGTATCCAGCTCACGTTTTCACAAAAAGGCTGGAAAAGTGGATTTGGAAAAAAAGCCACAGAAACTGAGCTATGGGGAAAAAGCATGCAGTGTAGTATTTTCATCCACTTGTTGGGTTTGTTTTTTTTTCAAATAGGAAAGAGAGGGATGCCTAGGTTACAGCAGGAAAACACCTCCATGGTAAGAAAACACTTTGAGCTCTTTAGCATAGTGGAGAAAGGCACATCACTAACCAGGGACTGGAAGCTGAAGCCAAATAACTTCATCAAGAGCAGATTCTCCACCTCCTCCTGTCTTCTGAATAAAATCCCAATTTTTCTGGAAAATGTGTTTCAGCTAAATACAAGTTATTGCACTCCAAAGTAACTGGATAAAATCCAACTGACTAGAATAGACGAGGGGTCAGAGCAGAAGATCTAATTGCTTCCTTTGGCTCCACAGTCTCAGTCTGTGAATACTCTTGGTTTCCAGTGGTTCAAATGCATTTCAGCAGTGCCATACATTAATATTAAAGATTGAGCTTTCAGAAATCTGCATAAATTAGGGTTGCATTTCCATTTAAGGACTCAAGTGACACCGGAGCTTTCCTGTTGAACCGTTTGTCACCAACAGAGCCCATTAATGGAATTACAGCTCTCTTGTACACAGCTGAGGTGGTATTTCTGTAAACAATGATTTACACAATCGAGTGCAAAAGTTCAGCCTTCAAGTCAGTACTTTCTCCCCTCTGTAAAGAATTCTGTTTGATCTGGAGTATAAAAAGCCTGATACAATACACAGTATCAATCATAGGCACTATAGATAACAAGGAAAACCAGCAGCATTGTAATAGCCACAAAGCCAGAAGGATCTGTTGTTCACAACAGCATCATTTAAGACTACCCCTGTTTATGCTACTCATCTACCTTGTACTCACACAAAGCACCCGCTGCAATCTTCAACAGAATCAACACTTTTTAGGGAATATGTGCCAAGATAGTGCATAACATGTGTTTCTATTATTCAGGCTGATAGAGTTCTGCTATGGTATCGGCAGCTGTGGTATCTGTAGATTTCTAAAATAAGAGGGGTTTTGAAACATATCTATCCCGGTGAAGTATAAACAAACTTCTAATTCAGCAAACCCAAGCTTAAAAAGGCTGAAATTGTCACGGTAACACTCAAATAAATGTTCTGCCACTACACAACTGATGGAGAGGAAAATACAACGACCAGCTGATGATTGCAACTAAGGGAGCATCGCCTTGAAAGAAAACAGGCGCCGCACAGAGCCGGCGAGGCACCGAGGAGTGCATTCACCCCTGGTCTATGGAGAAGCAGGTGTGTGGTACCTACTCCTCACGCTACACCCCGGTGTAAATACGTAAAAGTTACTTTCCCGACCCCTCGGTGCATGGGCGCTCCCCCAAGCACAGCATCCACGCCAACTCCCAGGCGGGCAAAGCAGCCAGGGAAGTCTGGCAGCAGCGACGCCGCTCCCCACCACCACCACCACCACCAC
>VZRW01012685.1:0-18442 GCA_013398125.1 Aegotheles bennettii | reverse complement strand
CCCAGCTCCCTCAGCCTTTCCTCATAAGGGAGATGTTCCACTCCCTTAATCATCTTCGTGGCTCTGCGCTGGACTCTCTCAAGCAGTTCCCTGTCCTTCTTGAACTGTGGGGCCCAGAACTGGACACAATACTCCAGATGTGGCCTCACCGAGGCAGAATAGAGGGGGAGGAGAACCTCTCTTGACCTACTAACCACCCCCTTTCTAATGCACCCCAGGATGCCATTGGCCTTCTTGGCCACAAGGGCACATTGCTGGCTCATGGTCATCCTTGTGTCCACCAGGACCCCCAGGTCCCTTTCTCCTACACTGCTCTCCAGCAGGTCAGCCCCCAGCCTGTACTGGTGCATGGTGTTGTTCTGCCCCAGATGCAAAACTCTGCACTTGCCCTTGTTGAATTTCATTAATCAGCTCTCAGATTCTTCTCCGCTGTTTCTGAACAGAGCTGAATCCCTCCATAGCCTATGATTAACTAGACTTGCTTGGTTCCCTTCCTTGACTCTAGATTTCTAGCCACCCCTAATCTACTGAGCCCTCTTTTTGGCTGAAGCACTGTTCAGGCTGAGTTGTTACCTGAGAATACCTGGGGATGGCTTCTAAAGTTTGTATTGTAAGTGTTGTTTCTACATTTACGAGTGATGCTATCCTCACGCTATGGCACTACCAGCTATAGTCCTTTGTGTGTCCCTAGAAGGACTCTGCAGGAAACTAGGGGTGTGGAATGAGAACAGCACCCCAAGCAAGAGGTGGACACAACTGCTGTGTCTTAAATCTTGGAAGAAATATGCTTGAGGTGCTCAAAACTGTCATGAATTCCTGAGGCAGATCTTCAGGAAAAAAGGTAAGTTGAAAACCGAGATGCATGGGAGATGAGTGGCATGCGAGGCTGGGAGTTAGGGATGCCAAAGTCCCATTTTGGGTCTCGGACTGAAAAGCCATTTTCCTGTGTTCTGCTTACAAAGCCTGGGAAGCACTGTGGTGAGTGAAGCATCAAATCTGCTGCGATAACTGTGGGAAGGTATATAGTAGAAAAGTCTTTTAGTATTCTTGCATGTTCTGTAGGGGTATTAGTGGTGTTTGCCACAAGCTGTTCATCCAGTCAGCATTGCCATTTTATCTGTTTGTTTTCTTCTGGTGAGTTGCTAAAAGAGGCTCAGAACAAATGGTTGCTGTGCAGGGAGCAATACAGTGGATGGGGAAGACAAATCTGTTTAGCCATTCCTGTAAATGCTAATGAGTTCAGCTAGATAATACTTTAGTTTTTAATTCAGATGTACTGTTATATGCTGGTTCCCTGAGCACTACTTGTACAAATTTTATCTGTCTTGGTAATAAAACAGACAGTAAAACGAGTGTTCTACTTGTCAAATTGCTACAACTGCTGCTGTAACAACTGAATTGCAGCAGGTACAAATGATGGTGTGTGCTGGCATGGCTACCCGAGCTTTGTAACTCTCTCAGACACAGAAGCAAGGTGCCAGAAAGCCAGTGGTTTCACCTAGTTCTACAGCTGCACATAAAATACCAGATACCCTCTTGTTATTTAAAGTAGAAGTAAAATAATCCAATTAAAAGGATTATTGAAAATTGGCAGTGAAATCATCCAGGTTGGAAAACCTTTGTTCATCCCTCTATGTACATAATTTTAAATGGAATCTGGATTGTGCCATGTTTCTCATGTGAATTTCAGAAATTACATCCTCCCCCTTGATTAGCCCTGTGTGCAGCAAAACCTCAACTTTAGAAACAAATCAAAATAAAAAGGACCAGGACACAATTCCCAAGTTTGTCTTAAAATAGACAAATTGTTTAAGTCAATGTTCCTGCTAGCTGTGGATGTTTTGAAGCCTAATTGTGCAGCCAGAGATGTCTACAATCTTGCTGACAGCAGTAGGGTTGTACAACAAGCAGCACTTTGTGAGGTTCTCTAGTCTTTTTTCCCTGTCCGCAAAGAAAAGATTGAGCTGACTTAACTTAGCTGAATTTTTTTTTTATGAAAGTTCATTCTCTGAAAGATAATGTCATGGTCATTATAGATCCAGGCTGAAGGTGCCAAATCCTAATTTCAATTTAATTAAATTTTTCTGGAAGGGGAAGATGCAAGGTGAGAGAAATGAGTTTTCACTTGCAGCTGTTCAGTGGTTTCAGCCTTTGGGTGAGAAGGGAAGCCTCAGGCTCTATTCCTAGCCCAGCCACTAAATCTCTCTTTTTGCTGGGAAGCAATGGGAGGAGGATGCACCGTGGTGGGGCTTGTCCACAAGGTGGGCATGAGGCCTGCTTCCCAGCAGAAAAAGCCGGCAGATGTCCCTGCTGGCAGCATTATGGCAGTGCCTTCAGTAAGGGGCAGCCCTGGCCCTGTGGACTGCTGCTCTTCTGAGCCACACAAATATGTGGCCACTTGAATATATATCTGCATGTTTGAACAGAGGGTGATGAGATCCCTCTGCGTGTGGCTGTGTGCAGGGATTGGGGGACAAAGTCATGCATCTGTAGGGGAGGAGGGCTTAGGTGAGCGAAAAGACAGGGCACTATGGTCTGGGGAGGGGTTGTGTCCACCCAAAGCAAGTGGGGTGGTCAGTGAAGGGAGAAGTAGCCTCGTGTCTTCTTCACAGCCCCTATTCTCTCCCCTTCCCTTCCTGTCTGCATGTAGCTATGGGTTTCTGTAGTGTTATTTCAAGTGCATCTAGTATTGTCCATTTTGAACTGAATGAAAAATTAAATTCAACCAAACATATTTTTGTTGTTATTTCAGCAAGAAAAGGGAGGGGTGTTTGTGTTGTTTATTTTTGTGGCTTGATATATAACGATTTCTCCCCTGTTCTCCCTCTTTCATGCACTTACTTGATGAGCTTACAAAGTAAAAAAGTAAAAGTAAAATACGAAGCATCTACAGCTCCACTTGCTATTGGCTGGGGGTGGTCCACACCTCTGGAGTCCTGGTGTGTAGGGATCCCATACTGCAGTGATTCTCAAACCATCAGTGAATGCATCTCACATTGAGCCTTCACAGCTGTTCCTCAATTTTACTATCCAAAAAATGAAGATAAAGTATCATATAGATGGAAAAGGATTTTTGACAGCTTTCATTAGAAAGCACTAATAAATCAGTGTTTCCTACCTTTGTTTTTTCTGCTAACTAAAACAGAGAGACTTGTTTTCAAACTTACTGTTACTTTTTTCCAGCCTTCATTCCCCTTCTCAACCATTTTAGCCTGAGTATGAAAGAGGCAGGTGTAACATCCTGGTTAAAGTATTTTCATAACCATATGAGAAATAATGTTGAAAACTATTAAAATGAAGGACACACATTGTACACCTAACTGCCAGGTCAAGGCCAGAGCTACTGGAAACTTTAACATAAATATTAATATAGCAGGCACTTTAATTAGCTGTGCCCTTCAATCACTGGTTGTTTGGCCCCTTGGTCTCCATCTTGAGGCTTCATAGAATAAGATGACCCCTGCTTGTCAAGTCAGATTTCATTCAATTTATCTAATTACTTTTGGGACCGTTTTAATACATACTCCACAGAGTGCAGATTGCCCAGCTCTGGCTCCATTCCTGGACTCAAATCTGTAATACAGGACACAAAATGCACATCAGAACTTCATCTTAACATATGCACAGCCCACTTCAAGCTGCAGCTCTTATTAGCAATTCCTCGCTTCCAGTCAATGGAAATAGCTGGGAGCAACTGGACTTCATTTTTCTCCTGTTAATGCTTTGTCTTTTTATTTCTGTCTCCCTCCCTCCAAGACTACTTTTGCTCCAGAGTTAATGGAAGGAGAACTGAAAAAATTGGCTGTGAGTGTATCACTGAAGTGTAACATTTAGGCAGGTGCTGGTACTGGTGCAAAACCACTCCTGTAGAGCTGATCTTGTTGCTTGGCAGTGATACCCCAATGGGTAAGCTGCAGTCACAGTCCCACTGATGGTCTTTCCCAGCTTGTGGATGCCTCACTGCTCTCTAGTAGCAGTGTACATTTCAAATTAAAAGAAAAATAAGGTCATTTTTCTTACACATTGTGCAAATTCCTTAGTGCTAGTCCACAGACTTCCAGCTCTCTGTAAATTGTGTCTCGAGTTGGATCTCCTATAAAGTGAAATACTAGGACCTTATTCACCCTTCAGATTTAAAACACCATTCTGTGATTTAGTCTCAGATGAAAACCAACTGATATAATATGCTGAGTTGTGACAGTACACCCAAACACCGTTGACTTTAATAAAGTTTTCAGACCCAACTTTGTCTATTTTCTAATCTTCTTCCTTACAGAAGGCTAGAGCTGTTTTTAAGACAGGCCTAGTGTGGCCAAAGTAGTGGTGGGAGATGAAAGGGAGAGGTGAAGACAGTGGAAAGGTAAATGAATCAGATTCACCACAAGAGTTAAAAAATAAACCTTGAGAAAAAAGTGTGATGTCTTGTGATATGCAACATCTCTTTTTTTAATCCAAAAGCTCTTGTTTCTAAAAATAACTAGTATTGGAAGGAGAACAATTTGATTGCTATGAGGGGAAATAGACCATCTGCTTAACAGGACATGGCAATTCTAAACAGTCCTAATCAGGAGGGGAAGCAGAACATGCTACTCAGAAGAAGTTCAAGGGCAATTTATAGAGGTAGAAAATAAAATCTGTTACTCTAAACAGAACATTGCTAAATTATAAGGGATTATACCTTGAGCGTGTGAAAAAAAGTTCCAATAGAGTTACTGGAACCTGGTTATAATTAGTTGGAAGTTCATAGCTCTTTTCTGGATCCTTTTGTTTCATTTAATGTTTTAATTGGTTCATGTGAAATTTGAGGCTCTCAGCTGCACTGAGTGGTATTGATTGAGATGCTGGGCTTGCTTGGACCAATGAAATAACCAAAGTCACTTCCTGCAAAGGTTTCTGCAACCCTTGCAACCTTTCTGCCTGTGTAATTAGTGAGATTGGGTGTCCTCATATCTCTGCATGTTATAATTGTGGTCCTACTATTTACAGTAATTAAGAGAAAACAGCAATGTTTAAATATATTATTTGCTCTATTCCTCTCCAAAAAGTTTGGGTTTTTTGCCTCCTTTCCCCTCTTTTTGCAGCCCCCCCATGCCAGTTACACACACACACGTAATGTGTAACTGCAAATCTCTACACTAATATTCTTTACAGGATATAGCTTTGGGAAGTGGTTGAACATTGAGAAACTGAAATTGAAATGGTACAAATTCCTGCAAGTGAGGCACAGGAATCTGCAAAACATATGAACTATGATCTAAGAAATCTCTGGTATCAAAGCCTGTGGGCATCTCTCTTAAACATGGTATCACTTCTGCTTTCTTTTGATGCTTTATATTGCTTTAATGCTTTTTTCCCTGGTGCATTAGCGGAGTAGAAGAAACTGAGAGTAACATCAAGAAAGAATATACAAACTGTCTTTTCAATTCCTAGCTACGTAGGATGGGTTTCTGTTGTGATGTTGCTATGTGTATGTCGTCATATTTAGGTTGGTATCATAACTATGAGTATTTTTTATGAATTTACTGAATATAGTGCACAGACCATACTTGAATGTATGCATATTTTTGCCTGAAACTTTTGCTGAAGTAGTTCTGATATTACACTCTGCATTCAGACAGTCCCACAGGTCTTTCTAAGGGCAAAAAGGGGAGGGGAGGGTGATGGGAAGGCATTATTATGTGATCCCTACAGATAAATTTTTGGATAGATCTTTTCTTCAGCTGAAATTTCTTGAGATGTAGAATAACAGAGTAAAATTGAAAGAATAGTTTTCTAAAGTTTGATTGAGAAAAAAAATACTGTTTTCTGTGGAAAAGTGTTGGCCTTTTAAAAATTCAACAAACTGAGAGCTTTTCTTTTTCCAAAAAAACCTAGAAATATTGCTGTGTTGTTTTATGAGATACTTGAACTTTTGTGTTGTCCTCCTCTGTAAGTCAGTGACTCCTCTTCTGTCTGCAGCTCTTGATGTACTTTGGTGTAGCAGTATCCAAAGGGAAGGTACTGTCAGCTCAGTTAACAGAAAACAGACTTGTCAGGGACTCCAGCACATGAAAGATGAAGGGTACAAAGAAGTATTTGAATTGGTCATTGAGACATGTTTCCACACTACCTTTTTTAAGTTTGTGTTCATTTTCAGCCTACTACTAAGAATATTTTCTGAAAGATGGAAACAACATCCAAACGGTAGACTCATTTATTCTCCTACCAAAGCTGTGGTAAAACCTTTGGAACGAGAGCAGATTTCATAGGGTCTGATTCAGTTGATTTAGCAGGAGCTAGATCAGGCCCTTAGTTAAAAGCTTTGAGCCTTTTCAGTGCTAAGGAAATCAGTCGCCTGTAAAGAGCTTGCAATTGCGTCATGCATGTGTTCTGCACAAAGGCGAACTTTGCTTTTCCTTCAAAGCTGCAAGTGAAATCGTCAAATTCCAGGCACAAAAAGTTTCAAAATGATCCATCCTCTGCCATTTTATGGAGTGCTGCTAATACGATGGAATGGGCACGGGGAGACTTCCCTGTGCCAACTTGAACACAAAGGTTTTGGCTGACTTTCAGGCTGAAAATAGTAGGTGCTTACATTTTTAATCACAGAATGAGCAAGAGCTCACGTACACACGTATACCCATGCACACAGCACACATGCACACTGACGTGTGAGTGCGAGTCTGGAGGTTTGTTGTTGACAGCAGGAACACATTCAACAGTGGCTGTCTGATTAAACAAAAGTAGGCTACAGCATGGCAAACAAATTGTGCTCTGAGTTTCTGATCTATCAGCAGCCTTGCCAAAATGCCAGCTAGCTGAAAAGGAGATTTCATTGTTTCTAATGAAACATGCTGTGCTTGCTTGTCTAGTGCGTGCTTTAGGAAGCAAATGCAAGTGGACCCCTTTCATTTGCACTGCTCCCTCTGCACTGCTGCTGCCACTTCCTCCTCCTCCTCCTCACACATTGAATAACTGCATTAGATGCTTTCCCAGTAGCTTTAGGTATAGTTTAATCTTTGAGTGTGGTAAAGTAACTGTTTTGTCCTACAGACAAGATGTGCTGATTTCTGTGCAATTTGTGATTACAGAAATGCTAATTTCTTGGGAAGTGAGAAATCTAAAAGGAAGCATTGTATCCTCCTAAGTAGCCTGCATTATTATCTTAAAAACAATTCCTTGCACACATAGACATAAATCTATGTGTATGGACTTAATGTCTCAAGATTCCTAGGTAGTATAGGATGAGTACAGCTGATTATTGTTGGAATATTTTTGTTGCCTGAATGCAAATGAGATGGTGGCACTTTATGCTACCATAATGTACAGCTCCCTGAGAAGAGACCTGTTGTAAACCAACACTCTTACGCTTAATACAGCGGATGAGAATGTTGTTAATTGAAGTGATTCTTATTTAACTGTGGAGTATGTCAGATATCACAGAAAAGGCATGATCAGATCTCCCTGTGGCCTCCAGGCTTTGATGACTCTTTTCTAATTAGACAAGGGATTACTGGAGAGAGTACAGTGAAGGGCTACAAAGATGAGGAGGAGACTGGAGCATTTCTTTTATGAGGAAAGGCTGAGAGACCTGGGTCTGTTTAGCCTGGGAAGAGAAGACTGAGAGGGGATCTTATCAATGCTTACAAATATCCAAAGGGCGAGTGTCAAGAGGATGGTGCCCAGTGACAGGACAAGGGGCGATGGACAAACTGGAACCCAGGAAGTTACACTTAAACATGAGAAAAAACTTCTTTACTTTGAGGGTGAAAGAGCACTGGAACAGGCTGCCCAGAGAGGTTATGGAGTCTCCTTCTCTGGAGACATTCAAACCCCCCCTTGATGCGATCCTGTACCCCCTGCTCTAGGTGAACCTGCTCTAACAGGGGGGTTGGACTAGATGATCTCCAGAGGTCCCTTCCAACCCTGACCATTCTGTAATTCTCTGATTCTAAACCCTAGAAATTCTAGATGGGGAAGTAGATAAGGAGCAAGCATGCAGGAACAGTAGATGATACCAGAAGATCTTGTGAACAGGGTCTGTCCTTATATGCACTGAACAACTGACATATGTGTGTGTGGGAAGATCAACAGTGATCAGAGAAGGATAGCAAGAACTTTCAGAGGTTTAGAAACCATGACCTGTGTGGAAAGTCTGAAAGAGCTGAGGCTGTCTAATCTAGAGGAATGAGTAACAACCTTCAGGTAGGTTTAACATGGTGCAAGTGCAGAGGGGAGGGACCAGCACACGTCTCTGTCTGCTGCAGCAGTGTTGCTAAAGCCCAGCAAGGTGTTCTTGTACTAGACATTAAAGCTATTTTTCACACTATGAGATAGTTAAGTTCTGGAATAGATTCTGTGCGGTCACTGTCACTGGAGGTTTTAAAAGCAGTTTTACAAGCAGTTTTAGAGTCCCATAAAGAAATAGACTGACCATACTGGAACAGAGGAAAGGGTATGAACTAAATGTCCTCTTAAGAAGCTCCTGGTTGGGAATGGGACTGTGATTTATACCTGGTGTTCATGTGATTGCTACAGCTGTTGCTATCACAGCAAAAGGATCAGAGTCAATCGTCTTTCCCAGTTGTACCATAGAGGTGTTTCCAAGTCAAAGAGCATCTTTAACACTTTCCTTCAGAAGAATAACAAATGCTGCTCAAAGTGGCAGCCTGTGGCAGATGGTTGGTTCCTAGAGGTGACTGCAGAAAAAGATCAATCTCTGTCTTTACTGGAGGGGCTTTAAGAATTACAAACAAATCAATTGCTAGTAAATGTTAGTGATGTGGAAAATGTACATATTCAGGGGTCACCTTTTAGGATTGTTTTCCTCCAGCAGATGGGCATCTTTTTAAGAAACCTACTGATACCCAGCAAAATTCACAGGGACAGCACAATACAGCACTTCCCTAACTATTAACCTTTGTGGCTGATTCTGCCTTCAGCTGATGCTGTTGAAGAGTCATCCTGTGGTTCGTTACATGATCAGGTAAACCTGGTAAACCTATCAGGATATTTTCAAAGCTGTGTGTCATTTTGTCAAATGCAGTGTATTCCATAAGTGTATTAGTTTTAGTAAGGTTGGAGAGATGACTTTTTTCTAGTGTATTACAGTGGAGTAATAAAGACAATGGCCTGAGATGTGAGAGACCATTTCTTGGGAATGAGCTGCTGAGAGATATGAACTTGGCTCAGCAACCTTGCAGGACATACCCCTAAGCAAATGGCTTCTTCTGTGTTTTTTTTCTGGGTGAGTGTCATGGGTTTGGCCAATAACCAGGTGACAGATCCTCTGTTATCCCCCCACCACCCTCCCAGGGGAAGATCACAGGGGAATAAGGGGGAGAGACTTTGAGGTTGGAATAAAACCTAGACCAGTTTTAATGAAGCAGAAAATAATAACAATAACAATAATAAAGATGGTGAATTATATACAAATATGTAAATATATGCAAATATTGAAATGAAAATGAAAATATGGAGCCTGCACTTCCCTGATGGTAATCATGTCCAGACCAGAAAAATTGCAAACTAGACTCAGCAGTGGATGGGGGTACCAGGGCCCAGTGTCTCCAATTGCAATCTGCAAAACCTCGGAATGTCTGTGCCACTCCTACTCGAGGAGGCAGGGGAAGGCGACCTGTGTCTGTGCACAATGTTCTCCTCCAGCAAGAAAGCAGGATGAAGGAACACCAGCAGTGCAGGGGTCAATGACACGAGACAAGACTGATCCTGTGGGTGTGACAGGAGCCAGAGGCCGGCTCTCTGAGGAGCTATTTCGTACTGAGCACCACGGGCAGGAGGTGTGTGTGGGGGAAGTTGCCATTGCAACTTGGCTCAAAGCTTGTGGGGATGGGAAAATGACAGGGCTCCTTGTCCGCCCTCGCCTCCCATCCCACATGTGACTTAGGCCACAGGCTGTCGAAGGCCCTGTTTCTAATGCTCCTGTGACTGAACTGAGACTACACACTCCACACATACTTTTATTAACACATTATATGCTCAAGTTTAATTAGGATACATATTTTAATTCAGTTTATTCTTCTTTCTGTATCAAAGAGATACTGAGTTGCTGTACATTTGGGATGTCACTGTGGCACCTGCAACAGCACAACAGTATACCTGAAACTGGAGGTGAAAAGGAATAACAATCATGCTACACTTTGGCACAAAGGGCTTTATAAAGTCCCTCCTAAGTGAGAGTTTAAAACTCTACCCTTCTGCCTGTATCAAGCAGAAATGTATCTGCTTCTTACCTTTATCCCCTGCTGACTTTTTTTTTCTAGGCTGTGGCTGTTTTCGAAAGTGGAAACCTCTTTGGAATGTAGAATGCCCAGACATTATATACTATACTTTTTTTTTTGTGTGTGTAAATCTATTCAACCATGTTGTAACTCGGGATTCTGAATAATATTCCTTCATTTATTGGTATAGAGAACTGGTGTTCCACACTGTTTTGTAGTGTACTGTCACAGGAAGGGTTTTGTTATTTATTTAATTTCTTACTTACTGAATAAACATTAAAATCCAACAAAGGAAGTATTACTGTAGAGATAGGCAAGTGATGTTCACAATAAATATATTGCCTGCAGGTCACCATTCGGGTCATTGTTTTAATGTTAGTTTTTTTCCTGACTTTAGGAATAAAATATTATTTCAAGAAGATTTTAATTAATTTTCTTCTTTTCTTTCTCTTATTATGTAGGACTAGTCTACACATAAGCTGATACCAAGAGCATTAGAAGTATTTTGGTGTTAAGTCTGCTTATACATTGGTCTTTCCTCTTAGCTTTGAAGTCTTGCCTATACAAAGAAAACTACTGTTGATAGCCTCTGAGCAATGTATGCAGTTGAGATGATAATGAACATAACTCATCTGCAAGTGTCAACCAGGGTAAGCCATACTCTACTCCTTACAGGAATTGTGGCTGAAATACAGTTAAAACCAGAGATTCCTTAGTACAGGCTTTACAAGCTTTGTTTTCTAACTGCAGACATTTGAGGACCATCTGCTTTTCCCATGAGACCTTGCTTTCTCTATGTCCTCTCATGCTGTTAGGGAAGTGTAGTGGTCTCCAAAGCCCTTGGGTCTTTCCAGTGCTGCAAACACCACTGCACAGGCTGGGGTGGGAGGTGATGTTCCTTGCTCTACAGGCAGACATCCCAAAGCTGATAAGAACCATGTCCCCTTGAGACTGCACTTGCATTGTTTGGGCAATCCATTTTCTAAGGTTGCTCTGGCAGCCCAGGTATGCATGAACAAAAAATATGGTTCTTTCTCATTATACGTATTTGGTTGCCTTGGCAACCAGAGAATAATTCATCTGAAATGCAACTGGATAGGATAATTGATATATTTTGAGGAATGCCTACAGGCAATAATAGGGATTTGTCTGCCACCAACTGTTCCAGGCTTCAGAAAAAATAAGGTTAGGCTCTGAAACAGGAACAAGTGTGTTTTCTACAAGTCTGGATGTAAAGGTAATGCTGCCCTTCCTCATTCCTGTGAGAGATCCTTGATGGACTTCTCTGCAACTTCAGTACAGATCAAACTGCATCTATGATTCCTTTTGAATATTTATTTTAGACAATCCAAAGAGTTTATAAAACCTCTGAAGTAATGAGTTCCCACTGTTGTTTTGTTTCTTAGTTCTACAAATGAAATGCCTTGCAGCAATCTTGGAGGCTCCTGTACAGGAAATTCACATTGACATTGATAACCCATTATTATAGATACTAATGACTGACTATCAGGCATTAGGGCCCCTCGTTGATAAACTGTCTCACTGTACTCCAGTCTCCACAGAGAGTTTATGAATCTTGATCATCCAGTACCTGACATTTACTTAAACCACCTCCTGTTTTCAGCACCTTGTTAGCTTTTCTCCACCCCATGTGTAGGACACAGTGTAAGACCTGCTTCCCAGCAAATGAGGGGTTAAAATCTGACTCACTTTCATCTCCTTCTGTGCAGAGGCTGACAGGAAGGGGTGTAAGAATGGCATGGGAAAACAGATGGTGAGAGTGCCTGTGGGAAGTTGGAACAGATGACCCCAGGGTCCTGAGACTCACTGGGTACATGCTGGAGCAAAAGTCTATCTGACTTCATAGCTAGCTGATTTTCTTCTTGAAACACTAACCTCTCAAGACTAATGTTTTTCCTATTAAACTGTTCTTCCAGTGGACTTTGTTCTCTCACCTGACTTAAAGTCTGCCCCTCCATGACTGGTTTGAGGCTTCTTGCTGGACAGTGTAGGAATGTCTGGGCTTCTCCCAGTAGTTTTTTTCTGCTCCCAAACAAGAGATAAAGCTGGCATCTAACTTGAATGAGGAATGTTCAGTCTGGTTTTAAGTCTGCTTATGTGAATTCATCAGAAGCTTGAGAGTTTAATAACATTTCTGGGATATAATATCAATTACCTCTGACACTTTATTAATTTCACTATTTTCATTTTTGATACAGAATCTGATACCAAGAAAATTCTCCATTCATTTTAAACTAGCTCTGAATCAGGTAGAGCTCAGAAAGATATCTGTATTCCTGGAGAGGGAAAATATAACTTCTCAGAGTTTCCTAGGAATATAAATTCCAGTAGTGATTGATCACAAGGTCAATATGATTAGAAAAAGAAAATATTTACTTTACTACAGCAAGGCACCAATTGGTGTCTGCTTTCACCTTGAGGACCCTAGAAGGAAAATGTTTCCAGAAAAAGAAAAGTTAGAGCCCTAATGAAAGCAGAAATATTTTTCATTCCCTCAAGACACTGTTTATTGTGTTAGTATACAATCCATCAACAGCAGTAAATAGACTCAATAAATAAGGTAGTCCTCTAACACACTTGGAGATTTTGTACTAAGGGAAATATGATTTTCTTTATAGCACAAGACAAGATCCTTCTTTAGTCACAGAGGAGGACAGAATGAATGGATAATATCTGGTTTTGAATCCTTGTAATAAAATTTACAACTGGTCAGCCGTTAAAAATCCTTCCAAAATTATCTGTGCAGGGCTACAAACTACAAGAGCCTGAAAACTCATGACTTGTAGAATTCACAAGTAACGTGTCAAGCCATGCCAATAGGTTATATTTTTTCCTTTATCAGGTAAAATCTTCATTTCACTCTGGTTGAACAATTATGAGTTTATCAGTAAACAATAGTAATAAAAAAAACTATCTCCACTGAGGAGTTCTAATACCATAAAAATCTCTCAAACTAGTACAGAGGTAATAAAAATGCAAAAATAATCTAACCAATCTGAAAACAAATAAGCTTCTTGTGCAGATTAATTATTAAAATTTGTTTATTTTTGTTCACATTTTCCATTCCTCAACACTCAGCCAGTTTTCAATAAAGAGAGGAATAAGAGAAAAGTGGAAGAGGAAATAATATTAATATTAAAAAGTCAGAGCTGGATCTAGGCACTATTAAAATAATCAAAGAGAAGGTAACTCAATGATCGCATATACATATTTTTGCTAGGAAAGATGTCTGGAGCTTTGCAATCTTGCTGACATAAGTAACAAGATGCGGTGGCTGGAAGTTGAAGTTAAACAGATTTAGCCTTTAAATTAGGTGTAGTTCTTTGACTGGGAAGGTAACATAATAGTTGAACTGCTGTCCAAAGGAAGTCTGGAGTCACCAGACTTTACTATTTTTAAAATGGACTACACAGGCTTTAATTCAGGTTCTGGCAGACATTCTACAGTTTCTCTGCATGGATATAAGCTGAATACCTGCATAGGCAAAGTTGTCCAGTCTGGCCTGAGAGACTCTGAAGTTGTGTTTCTGGCATTCTGAGAAGGAGATGAGGGGGAGGAACCCTCTGCACTTCTCTCAACATCCTTCAACCCTTGTAGCTTTACAGGACAACTATCATCAAACCTCATCATTCAGACTTTCACACATCACCTGCCTAGGTCTGGGGAAAGGAGGAGATCGGCTTGCCGTTGCTTTTCCTTCTCATGTACAGGTGGCTTGAATGTACTCTGGAGTTAAGTTTCTTTGTTTGAATTATTAGAGATTTCCTGGACTGTGGTGAGCACTAATGCAGTAAATTGTGGCCATGGGGCCTTGCAGCTGCCTGCCTTGTCTTGTTCACATGTTCAGGGTCATGCTGAGTGTCAGACTTAGGGAATTTTTCCACAAGCTGGATTATCTGGGGCTTTGGATTTTTTCCCTATTCTGCTACATGTTGGATGATTTACCTGTCAGATCATTGACTACATGTTGCTTAAGCAATTCCTTGCAGGTTGCCACATGTTTTTTGGACCCAGGTTTGTTTTTTTCCTTTACCTGTAGTACACAAGCTAAGCTGAAGAAGAGTAAAAGGTTTAGGTTTAACTAAAGTTTTGGGGTTTAGTACAGGGTATGTATGCGTGTGAAACATTAAGCTGTGTGGGGCTCAAGAGGCCAGATTAAGCAGTCTAATTGTTCTCTGCAGATTTAAACTTCAGTAAGGTGTAAATGCTCTGTACAATATGCTTTTCCGAGCTGGGGTGCCAGGCAGGCAGATGTCTAGGCACTGCAGTCCATCCAGATCTTCTCCGTCTGATAGAGAAAACACCACTACAAATAGGGTTTGCTCTGCTCTGAGCTGCCATAACTGCTACAGATAAATCACTCACAGGGATGCAACCTTCATTTATTTCTGTTGATTTTTCCCTTGAGTTGAAATAAATGAAGAGGCTGCCTCTTACTGCTGTTGAATCGCTCCATTATGGAGACACTTGGGAACAGCAATTCTTCTAACAACTCTAGATGTTTTTCCAGAAGATAAGGTAATCTGGGAAGAGAGAAAGTAAGTGCTAGATCTAGTGACTCTGAACACAAGAGGGGACATAAAAGAGAGGAAAGCTTTGCCATTATTTTTTCAGGCCCCATTTTTTTTGCTGAAAACCCCTCACTCAATCAGTGTGTCAATCACCCCTCACTCATCAGTGTGTCAATCACTGCTCACAACCATTGTATAGTAGAGTGGAAAAGAATTTTTCTTAGCCTTGTGGGCAAGGAGGGAGGAGACCTGTGACAGGGATAATGACCAAGGGGTATGGAAAGCAACATGTATTTTCAAAGAGCTTCTGCCTATATGGGTTTCTGACTGGCTGCACAGTAGGACACAAGAAAAAGTAATTAACCTTTTTAAAAATTTGCTCTCAACATAGGGGAACTTGGTTCTTCTGGATATGATGCACCATTAGCCTAGCCTGTGTCTAATCTTTTAGACAGAGTTTGATTTTATATTTCTGCTGGAAGAATGAGTAAATAAAGGGCCAATTTTAATTGATGAAGTAATTTCATATCACTGTAGTCATATGCAACGTCACAATCTACAGTATCTAAACTTGTCCAGGCTCTCCTCATAATCAGTGGGGGGAGGCATGAGCATTTGTAATGCACAATTCATTTGTTCTTGAAAAATCTACTTTAGGATTATTTGTACACTAGAAATGATGTGTTTTTCATTAGCCATAAGAATAATTTACTTAAGAAACCCGAATGTGAATGTCTGTACTGTAAAGAGTTGCATTTGATCACGTGAAACGCCTCCTTGGAAATACCAGTACAGTATAGTGTGATGCAGACATTAAGGAGGGTGGTATTTTCACTGTCTGTGCCCATAGTTTTGATATAGCAATAGGATTAGTTGCTGATTGTCTCTTGCCTCAATAAAAGTTACATACCTTCCTGTTAAGCATCATGGTGTACCTGGCTGAATCTGGACACAAAATACTTACCAGATGTCTGCTGGAAATACAATACAGCAGAGAGGAAACAGTCTAGGAAGTTCCTGGAGTGTGTGGAAGATAACTTCCAGACACAGTTGATGAGGGAGCCAACTAGGGAAGACACCCCACTGAACCTGTTGTTTGAAAACAGAGAAGGACTTGTAGGTGATGTGGTGATTTGAGGCCATTTTGGGCACAGTGGTCATGAAATGATAGTTTTCAGTTCTTGGAGAAGGAAGGAGTGAGGTCAGCAGAACTGCCACCTTGGACTTTCAGGGGACAGACTTTGGCCTCTTTAGGGGCCTGATTGACAGAATCCTTTGGAAGGCAGCACTGAAGGGTAAAGGAGACCAGGAGGGCTGGACATTGTTGAAGAAAGAATTCTTGAAGGCACAGGAGCAGGCTGTCTTCAATGTACCCAAAGATGAGTCAATGGGGAAGACCACTCTGGCTGACCAGAAAGCTATGGCTGGAACTCAGAAAAAAAAGAGGATTTATGACCTTTGGAAGAAGGAGTAGGCAATTCAGGGAGACTAAAAGGATGTTGTGAGGTTATGCAGGGGAAAATAAGGACCAAAGCTGGATGGGATCCACACAAGTGTACTGAGGGAGCTGGCAGAAATGCTCACCAAGACACTTTCCATCATCTATCCACAGTCCTGGCTAACCAGGGAGGTCCCAGTTGACTGGAGGTTAGCAAATGTGATGCCCAACTGCAGGAGGATCCAGGGAACTGCAGACTTGTCAGTCTGACCTTGGTGCCAGGGAAGGTTATGGAGCAGATCATCTTGAGTGCCATCACGCAGCACATGCAGGACAACAAGGTGATAGGGCCCAGTCAGCATGGGTTTATGAAAGGCAGGTCCTTCTTGATTAACCTGATCTCCCTCTATGACAAGGTGACCTGCTTAGGGGACAAGGGAAAGGCTGTGGATGGTGTCTACCTAAACTTTAGTAAAGCCTTTGACACTATTTCCCACAGCATTCTGTTGGAGAAACTGGCTCCTCATGGCTTGGATGGATGTACACTTCACTGGGTAAAAAACTGGCTGGATGGCCAGGCCCAAAGAGTTGTGAATGGAGTTAAATCCTGTTGGCAACCAGTCACAAGTGGTGTTCCCCAGGACTCAGTACTGGGGCCAGTTCTCTTTAATATCTTCATCAATGATCTGGATGAGGGGATCAATTGCACCCTCAGTACGTTTGCAGACAACACCAAGCTGGGTGGGAGTGTTGATCTGCCTGAGGGTAGGAAGGTTCTACAGAGGGATCTGGACAGGCTGAATTGGTGGACTGAGGCCAATCATATGAAATTCAACAAGGCCGAGTGCCAGGTCCTGCACGTGGACCACAGCAACCTCATATAACACTACAGGCTTGGGGAAGAGTGACTGGAAAGCTGCCTGGTGGAATATGGCCTCGGGATGTGGGTCAATACCTGGCTGAATATGAGCCAGCAGTGTGCCCAGATGGCCAAGACAGCCAACACATTCTGGCTTGTATCAGAAATAGTGTGACCCGCAGGACTAGGGAAGTGATTGTCCCCCTGTACTCAGCATTTGTGAGGCCACACCATGAATACTGTGTTCAGTTTTGGGCCCCTCACTACAAGAAAGATATTGAGGTGCTGGAGCATGTCCAAAGAAGAGCAACGCAGCTGGTGAAGGGTCTGGAGCACAAGTCTTATGAGGAGCAGCTGAGGGAACCAGGGTTGTTTAGCCTGGAGAGGGGAGACCTTATCGCTCTCTCCAAATACCTGAAAGGAGGTTGTAACAAGGTAGGTACCAGCCTCTTGTCCCAAGTAGCAAGGCATAGGACAAGAGGAACTGGCCTCAAGCTGTGCCAGGGGAGGTTTAGATTGGGTATTAGGAAAAATTTCTTCACTGAAAGAGTTTGTCAAACATTAGAACAGGCTGCCCAGTGAAGTGGTTGACTCACCATCCCTATAGCTATTTGAGAGACTTAGATTAGGACCAGGGCAATCCCAAGCACAAATACAGGCTAGGAGGAGAATGGATTGAGAACAGCCCTGAGGAGAAGGACTTGGAGGTGTACATTGCTGAAAAGCTCAACATGAGTCCACAATGTATGCTTGCAGCCCGGAAAGCCAATAGTAGGCTTTTGAGAAGCCTGACCAGCAGATTGAGGGAGGTGATTCTCCCCTTTTACCCTGCTCTTGTGAGACCCCACCTGGAGTACTGTGTTCAGTTCTGGGGCCCCCAGCATAAGGAGGACATGGAGCTGTAGGAGTGAGTCCAGGGGAGGGTCATGATGATAGATGATCAGAGGGCTGGAACACCTCTCCTATGAAGACAAGCTGTGAGAGTTGGCATTGTTCAACCTGGAGAAGTCCCTGAGGAGACCTTATATCCTGAAGGGGACCTACAGGAAAGCTGAAAAGAGACTTTTTACAAAGGCATATAGTGATAGGACAAGGGGAAACAGTTTTAGGCTGGAAGAGGGTAGATTTAGATTAGCTATTAGGAAGAAATTCTTTCCTGAGAGGGTGGTGAGACACTGGCACAGGTTGTCAAGCGAAATTGTGGCTGCCCCCTCCCTGGCAGTGTTCAAGGCCAGGTTGGATGAGGCTTTGAACAACCTGGTTTAGTGGGAGGTGTCCCTGCCTATGGCAGAGGGGTTGGAACTAGNCTAGGTGATCTCTAAGGTCTCTTCCAACCCAAACCATTCTATGGTTCTAGATGTGGTGCCTACGGACATGGTTTAGTGGTGGATGT
>VZRW01012684.1:404418-432362 GCA_013398125.1 Aegotheles bennettii | reverse complement strand
CTGAGGAACACCATTTGTCACTGATCTCCACTTGGCATTGAGCTGTTGACCACAGCTCTTTGAGTGTGACCATCCAGCTAATTCCTTATCCACCAAGTGGACCATCCATCAAGTCCATGTCTCTCCAATTTAGAGACAAGGATGTCATGCAGGATAGTGTCAAATGCTTCACACAAGTCCAGGTAGGTGTCATCAGTTGCTCTTCCCTTATCCACCAATGCTGTAGCTCCATCAGAGAAGGCCACCAAATATGTAAGGCATTATTTGCCCTTAGTGAAGCCATATTGGTTGTCACCAACCTCCCCTTTATTCCCATGTGCCTTTGCAGAGCTTCCAGGAGGACCTGGTCTATGATCTTACTTGGCACAGAGATGAGACTGACTGGCCTGTAGTTCCTTGGGTCTTCTTTTTTTTCCCGTTTTAAAAATGGGGGTTATGTTTCCCTTCTTCCAGTCAGTGGGAACTTCACCAGACCGCCACAACTTCTCAAATATGATGGATAGTGGCTTAGCAACTTCATCTGCCAGTTCCCTCCGGATCTGAGGATGCATCTTGTCAGGTCCCATGGACTTGTGCACATTCAGGTTCCTTAGATGGTCTCAAACCTGAGCTTCCCCTACCATGGATGGTTCTTCATTCTGCCAGTCCCTGCCTTTGCCTTCCGTGACTTGGGCAGTGTGGCTTGAGCACTTGCCAGAGAAAACTGAGGCAAAATAGTAATTGAGTACCTCAGCCTTCTCCGTATCCTGGGTGACCAAATCTCCCGTTTCCTTCTGGAGAAGGCCCACATTTTCCCTAGACTTCCTTTTATCACTGATACATCTATAAATGTTCTTCTTGTTGTTCTTGATATCCTTGGCCATATTTAATTTGATCAGGGGTTTAGCTTTCCTGACCTGATCTCTGGTTGCTCAGTCAATTTCTCTATATTCCTCCCAGGCTACCTGTCTTTGCTTCCACCCTCTGTAGGCTTCCTTTTTGTGTTTGAGGTTGCCCAGGAGCAACTTGTTCATCCATGAAGGCCTCCTGACATTTTTGTCTGACTTCCTCTTCATTGGGATGCAACGGTCCTCAGCTTGGAGGAGGTGATCCTTGAATATTTACCAGATTTATTTGGCCCCTTTTCCCTCCAGGGCTTATTCCCATGGTACACTATCAAGGAGGTCCCCAAAGAGGCTAAAGTCCGGTCTCCTGAAGTCCAGGGTAGAGAGCTTGGTATGCGCCCTTCTTGCTGCCCTAAGGATCTTGAACTCCGTCATCTCGTGGTCACTGCAACCAAGGCTTCCCTTCAGCTTCACCTTCCCCACCAGCCCCTCCTTGTTGTTGAGAACAAGGGTCAACATAACACCTCCTCTCATTGACTCCTCTATCGCTTGAAGAAGGAAGTTATCATCAGCGCATTCTAAGAACCTCTTGGATTGCTTGTGCCTTGATGTGTTCTCCCTTCCACAAATATTAGGGTGATTGTAGTCCCCCATGAAGACCAGGACTTGTGAATGTGAGGTTACTCCTATCTGTCTATAAAGGGCCTCATCTGCTTGGTCCTCCTGATTGTGTGGCCTTTAGTGGACCCCCGCTATAATGTCCCTTGTCCTCCCCTTAATCCTGACCCATAAGCTCTCAGCCAGTTCTTCATCCAACCCCAGGTGGAGCTCCATGCACTCCAGATGGTCATTGACATAGAGCGCAACACCCCCTCCTCGTCTCCTCTGCCTGTCCTTCCTAAAGAGACTGTATCCTTCTATTCCAACACTCTAGTCATAGGAATCATCCCACCAGGTCTCCATGATGCCAATAAAATCACAGCTCTGTAGACATGTGCACATCTCTAACTCCTCCTGTTTATCCCCCATGCTGCATGCATTTGCATAGAGGTGTTTCAGCTGCGCCCCCGATAGAGCTGAGTTAGTGGCTGGAGTGGCTGGAATTCCTTTGAGACCCTACCTCGCACCCTGTCACTCTAACCTTGGCGTGTTGTCCCCCAGCTTTTCACAAGGAAACTTGGTATTGTCCCCCTTCCCCTTCAAATTTTTTAAAACCCTGCCAATAAGCCCCACAAGCTCCCATGCAAACACCCTCTTCCCCCTTTGAGAAAAGTGAGTGCCATCCTATGACAGCAAGCCTGGTGCAGTGTAGGCCATCCCATTACCAAAAAACCCAAAGTTATGGCTGTGACACCAGCCACAGACCCATGTGTTAGTAGACTGGATGTGTCTGTTTCTTCCAGTGTCACTGCCTTCTACTGGAAGGATTGAAGAAAAAATAACCTGTGCCCCAACTCCCTTAAACAACTGCTGCAAGGTCCCTTTTGATTTCCCCAGGTCTACATGTTGCAACTTCATCACCGCCTACATGAAGAAGCAGTAGCGAATAATGGTTTGAAGGCTGCACTAGGCTAGGAAATTTCCTAGTAATATTTTTAACCCTGGCCCCAGAGAGACAACAGACTTTCCTGAGAGGAGGGTCCTTCTGACATATTGGACCCCTGCTCCTTTCAGAAGGGAGTCACTTGCCACTATCATCCTTCTTTTCCTCCTAGTTGAGGTGATTGTACTACAGGGAGTAGACCTTACTGCCTGTGGTGATGCCTTTGATGCAGGTGGGACATCACCCCCATTATCCCTACTGGGATTCCCCACCAAGAGACTCATATGTGTTATGCAGAAACACTTGGGGAGACAAGGTTGGCAAGGTGGGAGCCTGTCTATGGCTCCGAGCAATGACTTGCCTCCATTTACTACTTACATTTAAGTTGTTGCTACCTGGCTGATGGGGGAAGGGTAGTCAGGACTTGTTTGGCATGTATAGGTATCTTCCAGAAAAGAAATTGCATTTAATGAATTGCATTCCTGCAGAAAACCTCCTCCCTCCAAATCAGTCACTCTCTCTTCTTCCTGCACAACTGCTGAGAAAAGAGGGAATGAAAAATACTGTGAGCCAGCCACAGCCATCCATTGCTAGGCTTAATCATCAGCAATTGTGTCCCAAAGCAAAACCTGGAGCTCAGTAACTCGCATTATGCATTCAAAGTGAACTTTAAAATGGAGGTTGCAAGAGTGTGTCAGAGATCTCCCAATGCCCCTGTCTTGTCAGATTTCAGATTTTCTCCATGTTCAAGGACTTGGTAAGGAGCTGTTTAATACCAGCTTTACCCCTTAGTTCTTCCTCTCTGAAGGAAGCTGCAACATATTGCCATGTGGGCTATAAATACACTTTTGTCCCTGCAACCAAAAAGATCTGATTTCTGTTTCTGTCACTACGGCATAACACAAGCAGACAGGGGTTTGGCTTTATTGTTTTTTTGTTCTTTGAGCTTGGCATATTTAAATATTATTGAATAATGAAATCAGAAAACAAATTCCAACTACATTAAAAGTATACATTGATTTATCTCTTAAGTGATATGAAAAAGAAATAGGGAGGCTTGTCTAGATTTTAAAGGTGAGAAAAAAAATTTTAAAAATGCTGCTAATAAATACAACTGGCAATTTAGCCACATCACTGAATCCTACCCATGACAAAAGGCAGTCTCACAATAGTCAGTAAATGCATATACTTACATTTCTTACGCACATAAATAAAAATAAAATCACAATGGCATACTAGCTGGTATGCCGTAACCATTAAAATTTTAACTTATGCTCCAGAATTACTTTTAAAAATAGATTATAAATGATATCACACTTGGAGGCAATGAACATGAATTGGAGCCTAGAGTCAATGCCCTAATTGGTGAGATCACTGCAGCAAATCAGAGCAAAAAAATGAAGACAATAGGAAAATGCTACCTGATAGGAATAGAGATTTTAAGAGTAGCCTGAAAGATTTTCTGTGTTGGACAGAATCAAAAGCAACAGGAAGAAGAAATAGCAGCCAAAACACAGGAAGTATTGAGCAAGATGTTTTGAAATACCGTGACAAAAATGTGTATTGTCTGCTAACAGTGTTTACTTAGATATTCACACATTAAATGTTCAATTAGAATAATAAGATCAAAGAAGATGGAAAGTAGTGCAGGAAGTGCCAAATGTGTGAATTCTTTATGCTCTCTCAGATGACTGGCCACCCAGCTCAATAGCCAGTCTTCAGAAGTGGTCAGCTACTGGTGCTTCGAGGGAAGGCTAATAAACAGAACAGAGGCAAAACAGAAGTGATGTTGTGGGAAAGAAATCCTCTTTAGCTTTTTCAAGACATTGAATGAAACTCTGGAACTTGAAGTTTAGTTATAATATTTGTTTTAACATAGACCTACCAGAGTCAGGAGCGTGTTAGGAGCTCCAAAAGAGATGGATGAACATGGGAACTCAAAATCTGACATCTCAAGCCCAGATAGACCATGATTATTATTTAAGCTCTCTCCCAACACATTTCTCCACACACAGGTTGGAGAAATACATACTCCATCCATGCCTCTCTGCCCAAACAAAGAACACACTGAAGACCTTTCTAAAAACTGCTATTTCAATCTAAGGATTTTCAGTCATGGCCTATTCACCACTGTCCGTGGTTAAACTAGATGAATATTAAACCAGATTAGTTTCCATAGCTTCTAGTTGCAGCAGCTGGATCTTCTCATCAGCTCATCAGACACTTAAGATTTCATCTTTGACACAGACAAGTTTTTATCACACCTTGTATGATGGAAAATTTCTCAGCTTCTTCATCTTTTCCACGTTTGACAAGTAATCTAATGTACCTCAATTTTATATAACACCTACACAGTTATTTAGAACCTAAAAATGTTTATTCTTTGCAAATAGTCACCAAATCTAAGGCCAATTTGAGGTAATTTATTCTAACACACTTCTCCTGAAGATGTTATGTTGGTTAGACGTTTCTAAGTAGATATGTTACATTTCACTGAAGAGTCTACAATAAAGTCAGACTGCAAATGTTTAATCATCCTAATTTTATTTAGTCTCCGTAGTTTAATAGATAACTTCCTCCTTTTCCTTCCAGCTAAACTATGAATGCTAAATAGCTAGCCAGATTAGAAGCAGCTACAACCATAAGCAAAGCTGATTTTAATTATTCAGAATGTTAAGAAAATATAGACAAGAGAAGACTACTGTAAGAAGATGTGAACCTTCACTTACTAAGGCAAAACGGTCTAATAATCAGAGTTGATTCAATAGACCATGACTACAACATGACTATAGTCAGAACAACATTATAGCTTGTTGTTTAGGGCAGTCACTTGGGAAAGGGAAAATTTGAGTTTCAAGTCACTTCTAGAATTACCACTTCACGTAAATACTTTAATGTAACATCAGAGGCTGGAAGCCTCTCACATGTTCTTTTAGGATACTTTTTTTTTTTGCTGGAAAATTCTTGTGGATTTTTTTCTTCTTTTTGATAGGATTTTTTGCCCATCAAAGCAGCTTTTTTCCTCCTACTAGTTACATTATACTTTACAATGAACTTTTTTTGACTTAACTATTTGTCTTTCTGAGCATGGATAATCTGGATTTCAGACTTGTGGCCTCAGGGATGTTCATGAGGAGTCAGGACATGAAAAGTGGCTGGGAAGGAAAAGGGCACACAGTGGAAAATAATGTTAGTAATTCTGAAAACTTAGAAAATTTAGCCTCTTTGTGTGTGGACTCTGTAAGTGGTGACGGTGGCATATGGTGGCAGAAAAGGAAAGCAAAACATGTCCAGGAGAAGCAATGAAAATTATGAAGACATGCATCAGTCAACTAACTGATTATGTATTTGAATAATATACTGTTGTGAATATTGCTATTCCAGGAAACTGCGATTTCGAAAATAACATTTAAGGTTTTCTGTACTTACAGCTTTCTGACGAAATTACTGTGGGCCAAACATATATCCAATTACTAAACTACATCTGACTGTGTATGACATGGTACATTAGCATCAAGAACAACTGAGGTCAGAAATGCAAAACAATGTAATATATGTGAAAACTCTTATGTTACTAGTTTTCACATGTATTGTTACTAGTTTTCACATGTATTGCATGATGTTGTTACTACTATTGTTACTAAATATCATAATAAAATAGATTTATTTAGCTCAGTCCTTTGTATAGATTTTTTTGCATAAATTATTAAAACTCTACAATCCATTTGAGTAATATCTACATCAGAGATGTATAGAATTAAGAGTATATTTCACCTTTAGCAACTATTTCTGGAGGATAATACCAATAAGTATAATAAATACAGCTTTAATATGCTGAAATAGGGAATGGATTTTCAAACTAGCAAAGAACTCTTACAGAAAGATATGGTTCATTCATTTTTCATTTTACATGAATTCTTCCTCTAACGGGATCTGTATGAATTATAGTATCTTACTTGAGAGAATTCCCATTTTTAGAGGATTTATTTAATTTAAATAACTCTGCACATAGAGTGCACTACATTTAATTCATTTTCCTAGAAAAAAAATAACATTTACTAATAACTCCTGAATTTTTTAGTTTTCATGGAAGTTGGCAGAAGCACTAATTGCCAGTGAGGTCTGTGAAGGAGTGTTCCTCAAAATGTTTTAAAAAGGGAAACATCATACCTAACACGGCTTCACCAAAGGCAAATCATGCCTGACTAACCTAGCAGTGGTTTATGATGAAGTGTCTGTACTGGTGGATAGAGGAAGATCAACTGCTGTCATCTATCTTGACTTCTGTAGGGCCTTTGATATGGTCTCACACAGCATCCTGTAGCTAAGTTGGAAAGATATGGGTTTGATGGATGGACTGTTAGATGGGTAAGAATTTGGCTGGATGGTCATGTTCAAAGAGTTACCATCAATGGCTCAGTACCCAAGTGGAAATCAGTAACAAGTGTTGTCCCTTAAGGACTGGACTGGGACGAATTTTATCTGATATCTTCATAAATGACATAGACAGTAGGATTTAGTGCACCTTCAGCAAGTTTTCAGGTGACACCAAGTTGAGTGATGCAGTTATAATGCTGGATGGAAGAGATGCCATCCAGAGGGACCTTGACAAGCTGGAGGAGTGGGCTCATGTGAATTTCATGAAGTTCAAGTGCAAGGTCGTGCACTTGAGTTGGGTCAGTCTTCAATATCAATGCAGGCTGAGATTGAATTGATTGAGAAAAGCTCTGCAGAGAGGATCTGGGCATACTGGTGGATGAAAAATTGTACAAAAGCAGACAATGTGCACTCTCAGCACAGAAAACTAATCAGATCCTGAGCTGCATAGAAACAAGTGTCGTCATCAGGTCCCCCACTACTCTCAGGAGAGCCCGCTTGGAGTACTGTCTCCAGCTCTGTGGTCTTCAGTACCAGAAATACATGGACCTGTTAGAACGGGACCAGAGAAAGGCGACGAAAATGATCTGAAGAGTGGAACAGCTCTCCTGTGATGAAAGGCTGAGAAAGTTGGTGTTGTTCAGCCTGGAAAAAAGAAGGCTCCAGGGAGACCTTATAACAACCTTTAACTATATAAAGAGGGCTTATAAAAAAAGATGGAAAAAGACTATTTACCAAGAACTGTAGAGACATGACAAAGGGCAACAGTTTTAAACTAAAAGAGGGTAGGCTTAGATTGGACATAAGGAACAAATTTTTTACGATGAGAGTGGTGAGACACTGAAACAGTTTGCCCAGAGAAGTTGTGGACGCCTCATCTCTGGACATGTTCAAGGTCAGGCTGGATGGGGTTTTGAGTAACCTGATCTAGTAAATGTTATCCCTTCCCACAGAAGTGGGGAGGATGGACTAGATGATCTTTAAATGTTCCTTCCAACCCAAACCATTCTATGGTTCTATGATTCTAAAGGAAATACAGACTTCAAAAATTAAAAAAAAACCCAAACAACACAAAACCCCCCAAAACCCCCAGATAACAACCATAATAACCTACCCTCTATTAACCAGAGATATTGATTTTTCTACCTTCAGCTCTAACATCAGGACTAAATTTTTACTGCTCAACACCATAATATAAATTAGCCGAAGAAGACATTTCATTAGTAGCTCAGACCTTTAGGCTATTGCACACCCTGAACCCCCAGAGCCTTAGATTTGTAAAATTTGGTTTCTAAGCTGCAAGTCAGTCAGCCTCATTAATTTTAATCTCTGGTGAAATCATGGAGAGTGTCGCCTTGGAACGTATTTCTGGACATTTGATGAAGATGATGGAGAGGAGTCTTCATGGCTCTACCAAGGGTGGGTGTCACCTTAGCAGCCTGACTGCCCTTGGTAATACAATGACTGTCTAAACAGGTGGGGGCTGGACAACAGAGATCATTTATGTTACTTTAGCAGAGATTTTGTCACTTTGTTCTGCATTGTTCTTATATCTAAGTTAGGCTGTTACAGTCTGAATGGAGGGCCACCAGGATGGTTGGGGCTAAAGCATTTGTCCTGTAGGTTGAGGTTGAGGTTGAGGGACTGGGGCTGGTTTATCCTGGAGACAAGAAGGCTTTGGAGGCAACTAACTGCTGTCCCCAGTATGTATGGGGTTACCCAGAAAACAAACCCAATCTCTTCACAGTGGCACATGGTGGGAGGATGAGAGACAACGGACATAAATGAAAAAAAGAGGGGTTCAGGCTGGGTTTAAGGAGAGTTTTCAGCCTGAGGACAGTCAGCCAGGGGCACAGGTTTCACAGGGAGGCTGTGCAGTCTCTATCCTTGGAGGCTTTCAAGGTCCGACTGGTCAAAACCCTCAGCAACCTGGTTGGATATCACAGCTGACCCTGCTTAGAGCAGAAGGCTGGACCAGAGACCTTCCAAGGTGTCTTCCCACCAGATTAAAATTGATATATAGCTGTTTAAAATATCCACTATAACTGCAAAAAATATTTTGAGAAATTCTGTTCTCTCAAGGCTGTGAAGGAAAGATGGTACTTGAAAAGGGTCTTGTTGCTTTCTAAGACTAGTGTAATATCTGCAGCTTGATCTCTAGCAATTGTAGATAGCTAGCTTTGATATAAATACAGTAATCAGAATTCATTCATCTGAGAGTGTAACACGACATTTCATTTTACAGAACAAAAAAAAAGAAAATATTTCCAAAGGAAACAGAAATCTTTTACTTCTCCAGAAAATGAGCACAGGCTGACACTCACAATCACAGCTTTAAATTAAGTGGAACAGTTTTACAGATAAAGGGGTGCTAGTGTCACAGTGAAATTTCTAAAGGTTTTTTCTTTTATTTGGAACTCAGTAAAAAGGGAGAATAAGCCTGAAGAAAAGTGGACAGATTTTCAAGCATATACTTAATTGTTTGCCTGACTCCTTTCATGATCTCTCAAACATAGGTGCACACAACAGGCACTACATGTGCTGCTGGGTTCTGCACATGCAGGGCAGGCACTCATTTAGCTGAAGTACTGTCAGTCTTGTCAGCATATGTGAAAACGTGAGAATAAATGGGAAAAGCATATGTGGATTCAGTGTGTGAGCCTTGGAAAAATGTCTTAGTCTGCATGCAATGG
Organism: Aegotheles bennettii; assembly: GCA_013398125.1. Classification (NCBI taxonomy): domain Eukaryota; kingdom Metazoa; phylum Chordata; class Aves; order Caprimulgiformes; family Aegothelidae; genus Aegotheles; species Aegotheles bennettii. The sequence continues at coordinate 422,925 of VZRW01012684.1, read as the reverse complement.
GCTTACGCTAAATCATTGAGAGTCAGACTGACATCTGTCTACTCAAATAAAACTTTGTGAATGCTGCGCTGTGGCAGGAAGTATGCTGGTGACCATACCACTGTGGCATTATAAAATACGGGCCAGTGCTGACTCTTAGTCTTCCAGCACTAAATAACTGCCTCCAGGAAAGCATGGGCCACACAGTTCTCTATTGTTCTCTCTCTTTTCAAGCCTGTAAGTGGCACTAATTGTTTTTGGCCAAGAAAGAATAGTTAACAGTTTTCAGCTCAATGAACCAGTCTTGGTGGGGAACTGCAGTTTGGAAAAATATTAAGTCTGTAGTATTTTCACCAGTTGCTAACCTGCTAAGTAGGCAAATGGGCTAACAGATTGAACTCTGAAGCTATCATGGGGTTATAATCACAAGACTACCAAACCAGTCACACAGCATTACTGGTACTTTGCTGCCAAAGAGCCCAGTAATGCCAAGTATCTGTGTTTGGTGCCAGATATATTAACAAGCCGTAGCTGTGCTAGTTTTGTTTTTATATAGCATGCAGGAAAAGTATCACGAATAACAGCTAAGCCATTTTACAAGAGTAACATTAATACTTTAAGCTTCTGTTAACATAGATACACTGAGCGAAATGGGATGTTAAATACTCCATGAAAGACGGCTGCTTCACAAAAATCTGTTCTGCATTCTAAGTTCCCTCTGACGATACAAAGCTGAAATGTTGCGCGTATATGTAGAACTTTAGACATTTGAACATTGTTTATCATTGTTCCAGGGTTGTAGAAGTGACCTTAGGGTAAACATGAAGGAGATGGCTGACAAGCTGTACAGCAGGGCTAATTTTGATTCAAACAAGGTTCTTAAATATGAATTCATGTAGTCGAGAGCAGTTCTACATATGCTATTCTTTAACAAAATTAGCCCTGCTATAACATTTTGGGCATATCAATCTGTAACTACATATTCACTTTTTAACAAACTAACAGAAAAATGTGATATTATGAGCAACTGATGGATTCTATCCATATTAAAAACTAGCCAAAGCTATAACAATAAACATAAGGAAAGCATATTAGTACCTTCAACATTTTCTTGGTTTCATTTACTGAATCTCTCCAAGGAAGTTATTTTCCATTTTATAAACAAGAGTCACGTAAGAAGTGAATCCTGAATGGATTGAAGTCCATGACAAAACTTTGAATTACTTCAAAAGGATCAGAATTCCACCCATGCTTATATTACAGGTTTGGTGGAAAGATTTCCAAAAGATACTGAGAAAAAAGCCTAAGAATTATGAACTGTGATTGTAGACATCCTTCTGCAAAAAAGGCTGAAGGATTGCATATCATATTCAGCAGTGAGTTCCAAGAACCTCACATTTATTCATGAGTCTAAACAGTCAATAAGGCTGTATTAATGTGATTATTACAAATGCATGCTGTTTTCTTATTTAGAAGAAACTGAATTTTAATCAGAAATATACTATGACAGTTAATGACATTTTAGAGCATATATTCCTCAGTAGATTTCTGTGTTGAATATCACAGCATAGCACATAGTCTTCTAATTCCACTCTTCTTTTATCAGTTCTGTTATTATTTGCTATTAATGGCAAAAACTTCCAACAAAAGACAAAACCTAAATGGCCTCATAGGAGACAACACCAAATTATTCTGTTCTTAAATATCTTAGTTGTCAAGATTGTCAGACTCCTCCTTCCTTCTATAGACAGAAGAAGAATACTTGGCCAGTGAACTGACTAAATGGCCAGTGAAACTTTGTTTGAACATGTGTAGTTCAGTAGATGCTGAGAAGTGATTTTAAATTTGATTTAGATTAAAAAGTATTTTCAAATGTTGCTGAAAATCTCTAGCAGTATGGCTTTGTATTTTCAGAGATATACTGGAGAGAAAATTAGGCTGTATGTATTGAGCGATTATTAGCGAACTGTATGAAGAGGAGCATAGAAAAAAGAAAAGACAGTGCCATGACAGAAATCATTGGCATATTTTCAGAGTTAATAAACTATATATAATATTGGTCACTGCATCAAAAACAACCCCAAAAGAAGCAGAATCAGCCCAGAAGCTCTGACAGAAAAATTACAGCTCTAGAGATTCTTGATATAAAAAGATGAGATAAAGACCAGCAACATCTCGTTTTGAAACAATGCATATGAGGTGATGTGACAGATACCTAGGAAAATGCATATTACTTCATCTGTCATTCAGATGTCCTGGAAATACAGAAATGTGAAAGCCCATGAAGAAATAGAAAGGAAGGCAGGAAGGCAAGTTCTCATTAATGAAATGTATAAATATGAGGAAGAAGTAGATGAGAAGATTAGGAAAGAGAATAATTCTTAACGTTCCTAATGATAACCATAGCAAAGGCAAGAGTATCTTTTCTCCTTGAGTGATTTTTTGAATGAAGTGACCTTTCCACAAGCCCTGGCATAGTGCTTGAATAGCTCTGAGCCACCCTCTACCCACCCTTAGAGCTTCTGCTCAGTTCTGTCCCAAATTCAGCCTCTTGATCCCAGAGGTGGCTTCTCTGACCAGGGACACGGTGCCAGTCTGCAGCTGTTCTTGGGGCCAGACTGTGTCACTAGTGGATCTGCTGTCAGTCACCACTCTTGGGACTAGCAAAGATGAAATCACAGCAGGTGCTTGGAGGGTGAGAAGAAATAATGCATCTGAACCCCCAGCTTCACAGCTCTCCAGTTCTAGATAATGAGCGAGAATAGTTTCAGACTGCTAAAACTCACCTCCAGCAGCCTATCACCCACCAGGACAATTTGGGTAGCCAAGAACAGATATAGCATGAGGGCCTTTGACTTTACCTTTTCTGCCTCAGCCTTGCTATTTGATATGTCACCCACTGGTTCCATTTACACACGGGAAGTCCTCTAATATCAAGTTCAGCTGTCTGTCTGATTGCTTCACTGGGTAAGCAGCAGGCTCCAATCCTCTACGCTGACATAGATTTTCCTGTATCTATTGTACTACCCCTAGGGAAATCTTTTGTTCTACTTTTCATCTTCCTTTTTGATGGCTTTAGTCAGGATTTCTTGTTGTATCTTGTCTTCAATTTGGTCCACAGTCTGAGTGATAATAATCATTTGCAGTATATCTGTATCCCACCGACTCCTATTAAAATTCTACAAATTTCTTGGGATCTGACTAGCAGACTCCTCCTCTCTCCAACAGCAACATTTGTAACGCATTGGGAACTTTTATAGACCTATCAGCAGAAAATATATAGTATAAACAACTGCACTGTGCAATCTCAACATCCAGGCCTCAGCCTAGCATCCACTGTGTGCTGAAATCTTGTACACAGGTGATTCTGAGCCTCTGTGGTATTTTTAAAGTAAAACAAGTAATAACTTTTTTTTTATTTTAAACAAAAAAAATTATCAGGGTAATTGCATTGAAATAAGTTACATGAAAGTTGATTTTTTTTTGTTTCAGGGTGTTAGTATCTATCACTAAACAGCACACGTTATCCATTACAGGACAAAAACAATCCTATGTTCTGTTAGCTAAGGTAAACGTGACAAGTATACATGCTCAGTGATTCTGAACTTGTTGCAAAGAATGCAGGCACTGGGTCCCTTCTCTCTTTTTTCCTCTTCTCTTCATTATTGCTTTTTCAGACCTACTTCAGGCTGAAATTATGTAAATGCTTTTGGAAGCAGAGGAACCTAAAGCAACGAATTAGCTTTGACTTGTGATGTTCAAATTTTAATTTTTCACAAAGGAAATTTATTTATTATTATATTACTGCAGAAACATCCATGAATATCCATGCAGATTGCTACTCTTATTCAGAAAATCTATATTGAGAGAAAATAGGAGGTCACTGATTTGTATCTCAATACAAATGCTAGATGTAAATGGCTTTGATTTTGAAAGACAAAAAAAAATCTGAAGATATCAAGAGCTTTTGCAACCATGTGGCTTGACTCTCTTTTGGTATTTATGCAGGTGGTTTATGTTAATCAGCTCTTGATGAAACTTTATGCAAGGTTACTGGTGAAACAAAAAAGATTCTGTTATGAGTGATCACATCTTGTAGGTTGGAGAATTGCAGAGTAGAAAGTAAAGCAGAAAGCAGAACCAAACAAATAGTTCAGCAGCCATGAGCTTTGTGGATTTTGCTGTCTTGGAAGGCTTTCAAAGTAGGCACATTCAGACTGTGTCAGGATGCCAGCTTGTTTCACTTAGTGTTAGATGTGGAGAGGAGAGGCAGAAGGGAGGGAGGGTGCTACATGCTGGCATTTCTTCTCAGGTGTCTGTTTCCTGTAAAACACACATATTACATTATGACTTCCAGATCATGGCGCTAGAGCCTAGCTCCTCCTGTTTTCTGCTGTGGATAGCACTCACCTCTTATTTTCCTTAGTGCAAGGAAATATCCCAGTATATATTCAGGAATTTTTATACATACATATGTCTGTATGTGTGTGTGGAATTTGAGAAAAAACCTAGACAGCCCTCTACAGAAATAACTCTTAAGAATAACCTTGATAAATCTTGTGCAACCCGGTGGGTGTGACAAGCCCACTTATTTATTGCAAGATGCATCCTGAACAGGGGGCCTCGCGGAGGCAGGGACCCTTGCTCTGATCAGCAAGATAAAACTTAGGTAGTTCTTTGCGTCTGTCAGAGGCCTATATTGTCCAATGGTGACCTTTTCCTTATTACCTGCAAAATGCATATTAAAGTTGACACCCCCGTCTATGTTAATGAAGATTTTAGCAAACATGCTATACATGTATGACCATAGCACTTGTCTCTCCATCCAAATCCTACTACATATCACCTGAGGGTGAGAACCTTGTAGATTTAGGGATAAAATTCTGAGAAAAATATCATTGAGGAGAGAGAAGAACTGAAAGACAGACAAACCAGTCGACTGGTGGTGTTCTCTTCCTCCACCCCAGGCAGGGATGCCTCTCCGGGTAAGTGCTGCACCTTTCACTTTCTGAGTGGAAGTATCCCCGGGTTGTAGTATTACCATTTGTTGCTAGGAATATTATTAGTAGTGTTTGTGCAGTCAGTGCATTTATCAATGGCAATTCCAAACTTGTTGTATCTGTCACTTTAATAAACTCTATTTTTACAACTTTATGCATCTGTTTTGGTGCAAGTCCTTGGTGGGACTCTGAGACAGACAAAGTTGTCTCTGAATATGTTTCAGTGCAAGTCTTTTGTGAGACTCTGAAATAGGCAAACATTGACTCTGACAGATGGCTGTACACACACATGTAACCCTTTAGGTATGAACTGTTGACCAAGTCTGGGACTAGGACTAGATCCAGCCACACCTAGACTCCTCTCTGAGACAGAGTTTAGAATGCAAGGGGGTCTGGTCTGAACCTTGGGACTCAACAGGAGGGCTTTCCCCCAGCCACTCTGCAGAGGCTTTTACCTTTCCCCTTTTATGTGACAGTGTGTACCTAAAAGACATGTACGTATACACATATATTATATCCCTTTAAAATCCTTTTTATGGAGTGTGGCATTCACTTTTATCTCTTGTAATGGTTTTTGTTACCCAGTGATTGACTGCATGCCTATATGTGTGAGTGTGTGTGCACATAGACACAGGGAATGGGCGGGACCGAGTGTGAGAGCACAATGGAATAGCAGTGACATTTTAACACCTGTGTTTGATGTGTGCTGCATTTGAGCACTGGCACCATATCCTTTTGAAATATTGCCTGCTTCATGACTTGTTGCACTTGCTTAATTCGTTTTTTGCTGCATTTTTCCAACTTATTAACTGAAGAAGAAAAGAAATAAAATAAATGCCAGCCTAAGGGAAGATTTTCTGTGTACATAGTAACATTTTCTATCCTTTTAATCTTAATGATAAAATTATCATTTGTACTAGACAAATGGAATATCTCTTTTTTTTTTTTTTTTACTTTTGAAGTAGCATGGAATCTCAAAAATACCCAAACAAACAATTTAGTTTTTCTGGGAGAGAATAAGATCACTTTCACAGGCAGTTGCATGGATTATACCTTCCCTTCCTGCAGCCAGAATTTGCTCTTTTCTTACATATAGCTATTTCATACTCAAAGTACACAGCCCAGAAACAGACAAGCTTTTATTCATGGTATTAATATTGCAAAAATTAATTGGTGGTTGTCCTAGATGTTCAGACAGGTGCAAGCTTTCAAGGATTAAGCCCCAGAATTATGTGTTTGCTTTATTCCCAGCACATTTCTGAAGTAAAAAGTGAGAGAAAACTGCAGAAAGGATTACATGGAAATATTAAAACTGTAGAAATATTTTACTGGTGTTTTCCTGTCAAGCTAAAAAGTTTGAAGGGAAATAATTGCAAATGTCTCTACTGGATGGAGAACATATATCAAAAGTTACATGCAGGAAAGATACCTTATCTCATGCTTAGCATCAGACTCAAGAGCAATACTTTTTACTTTAGTGGAATATGCAACACTTTGGTTTTCTGAATACTTTAATGATATTTGAAAATGCCGGATGGATTCTAGCCTTTGAAGTAGAGAGATTCTCGTCCGTAACACCGTTAGTCAGCAAAACTCATTGTTAGGCAAAGTCATGCAAAATGACACTGAGATTTAGTTTTGTTTACAATGGAAACATCAAAGCAAGTTCCATGCCTGAGAGCATACTATCAGCTGTTTTTCTTAAAAAAAATTGAATTTCCATTTCAGCTGACAGACACTATGCTGCATATTTTCACTCTCTTCTTTGTGAAAGATTTTAGGGCACGATGAAATGTAAAAGTAAGAAGGTAAGTGATAGATTCTAAGGAGGTACAAGAATAGATGCCAAGAAAGACCTGGTGTTTACTTCTTCTTCAGGACAACATATGTATGTAAAGTCGAGGGCTCACAATATCACATCTTTACTTTGTTGCAACCAGAAAACAACTGACTCAAAATATGTTTATACATTTGAATTTATAGTAGATAATTTCAAAAGAGGCCATAAGCATTCTTTTCATTGAAAATAAACAGGCTTATATAATGCCAGTTTAGTATTTCTGATGTTCACTGAATTTTACGATTCATGTTCTGATATTGATTTTTTAAAGTACTTTCTCCTCATTGTTTTTCAGTCAGGCACTTGGACAATTGCAATAGGTTCATAAATTCTGTGTGTTGTTTTTCCATGGATACCTGCAGCAAGAATGGTTTTGGAAACTGGGCTATGAGTCAACACACATATAACTGAGGTCTGGATGGGCGTTGATTCACCTGGCACTGCAAATTATATTCAACCATCTTATAGCAGAAAGTTTCATGAACTTCTCATTCTGTTCTCTGTTGAGGGTCTGCCATAGTAATTAGTCACAACAGGCTTCGCTTTTTTCAATACAGAAGTGATAATTTTGAAAACAAATACAGATGGAGAGAACTACAGAAAAGGCAAGGATGCATGTGTATGTATGTTCATATTAATAAAGGTATTCAGTTTAAAAATGAGTAGTTAGTGTCCTTAAAGCGAAGCATCATCATATGTGGTATGAACATACATGGTCTCTTTAATTAAGTATTAATCCCATTCAGATTAGTTGCCTTTAAATAAAAAAACCAATTTTTTAACACATGCAGTGTGGTCAAGTAGATTTTTTTACTGAAAACTGGACTTCTGGTAGTGTAAGAGTTCTTCACACAGAACAACCCTCCTCCGAGTTTAAAATTACAAAGTATCGGTTCATTCAGCTTTAATAATTAAAGAAAATATACAGTTTCCACAGTTAGGTGGCACTGTTTCCTTTTTTCTTATTAAAGCTTTTAAGCCTTTGGAGACTGAGCTTCAGAAACACCAAAAAAGTGAAAACTTCGCTCTGAAAAGGAACTGGACGAACATCAGCCTGTCTCACGGGTCTGTAATTATTCCCTCCCTTCTCTTTGAAGCTGACACGTATTTCCTACTGTCTTTGTCTATCAGCTTTTATAATTTGCTACAATTACTGTGGATATTTGCTAGCTTGGAGAAATACTTGTGGGTGAAATTTCCATCCTTCCCAGGTGCCCTGGACTTACTGCTGTGCGCTCATTTCCCTTACCCTGCAGCACCACAAGAGCTGTATATTCAACACATGCGTATCAGCTGTGTTGAGAATCCTCAATAGCAAAAAAAATGCCATTTCCAAAAGACCATGACTGCAGTAAAATTATGGTGTTGAGGAGAAGAGGTGGCTCCACTTTATCCTTATGGTTTTGGCACGATCCATCCTTGTAAAAGGCAAAACTATATGCTTTTCAAACTGAACTGTCTTGAAAAGAAAGGGGAGACTACTGTACCGCAAGAAGAAACAATCAAAATCCTTTCAGATCCCCACCGAAACAATTTTGATCTGCAAAACTCAAATTTTTGCTCTAAAATATCCAGTTCAGGCATGATTAGGAACTAGGCTGTCAACAATGCCAAGAAGATAAATCAGACACCCATTGAAACTAGAATATGAGAAACTCTGTGGATATAATAAGTCACAAAGAAGTGTTAATGATATTATCAGAACCCACTGTATTTAAAATAAGCTGTAGCTACAGTATCAACCACTGCCTCATGTTATTTCACCAGAATTTCAGAATTCTCACTGTATTGTCTATTATTTTTTTCAAATGACTTGATAAAATGTTTAATTGTGCCAAAATCAGATTTTGTTAAGGCAGGGACTGGTAGCTATGATCCTTTGGCACTATACAAAGAAGTCAAAGGGAGATCATGGTATTCATTAAGACAGAAATGTGGTTAAAATATTGATGAAGTGGGCTGAAATATGTTAGGAAGTATTGTCTTCCCTGAAACACTATGGTTTTATCCCAGCATTCATAAGAGAAGTTGAAGTGAGCAAGTGTCAAAGTTTGCACCTTTGGAGCTCTGCTCCATATTTTCTATATTACAGCCTGATGCAATGTCTTAAAACATTAAAAACTGCTAAACATTAAAAAGTGCTAAAATTGAAAACTGTTAAAAAATGCACTAAATACTCAGCAGGTTCCTTCTTTTTATTTTCTAGGCAGTTCCGACAATGACAACACTGCAGAGTTGTTCCTGGGCTTCTCTAATTATACCTGAGCTTCAGTTTATGTGTCACCCAGAAGGCTCAGTTATGTGCTAGACTGAGCCTGTGGAAAATAACAATGCTTTGCAATTTCTGAGTTGTTTTCTCATACCATGATTCTAGTATGGTTTATGGTTAACTGATATAAATCAGGCAACCTCTGAAAATTTGCTTAGCCTTATAGTGGTCTCTCCTACTTGATATAATTTTACAATATTATACTTTAATAAAATTGCACTATTGAGTCATTGTTTGCCTTTCTGAAAAGCTATCTTTTTGGATATAGTTTGTTCTGCTATATAATTTAATGTTGGGGTTTTTTTAAGTGTAAGCTAAATGAACTATGGCTTTACTGTGAAGTCTGAGTGTTCTACTCTCCATTTCCTATTCAATGTTTTCCACAAAGCTTTCTTCTGTTCTTTAATTGACAAGTCTATAGTGTTACTAGAGACTTTATGAACTTGAGAAGTTACCAGCTATTAATATACTACAAGTTACTGAACATCATCAAGAATGTATTTGCTATTCTAACACCCTATCGGTGAAAGCAAACACCAGGGAATGCCAGAGATCTACTAAGGGATGCAGCTTTTGCTACTATTTTCTATTTGATTCCCTCCCTCTCTATAGACATTTAACTTAACTAGAGGGAAATTTTCACAGATTTTGACCGTGTTGAAGCTGTTGGCTAAATTTTCTCTTACTTAGTAGAGGCTTACTGTGTAAAAAACAAGCTAAAAACAAAATAACCCCCCCCAGATTGCTGACAGATCTGTAAGACATCCTTTTTTGAGGATGTCTGCAGAGATTTCTGTTAGAAAACCTGAAAGAATGAAGAGATTTAAAGTTGGGTATTTCTCCTTACTCAAAGGCAGCACCTATTTGGGGTTAGCAGGCAGCAGCCCCAAAATTTTTGTTCAAGCAATCTTCTGAACTCTGAGGGAGTAACAACAGCTCTGGGGCATCTCTACTTATGGATCTCTACTTATTTGGTAAGATCCACTGATCAAGCTTACTCCTCAACACAACTCTTTCTCTTTGCATAACAAAACAAAGAAAGGAAGACTCACCCTGCAAGTGAAATTTGTTGGACTTTCTGTTCTGTTTGCTGGAAAATTTGTAGGGAATTTGTGTGCCTTGGGAAGGTCAAAAAGGAAGTTCTTAGCTACAGCAGTATTCATTTGGAAATCCCTCAGTAATGTTATAATTAAACAGTAGAACATTTTTTCTCCAGAAAGGATACCAAATTTTACTTATAATTAAGTGAATATAATAAAACCAAATACTTCTCCTGAAATATTCATCTAAATACTTAGCTTCAAAATGTCAGGTAGGGAATACTACAGGATTTGAAATGGGTTTCCAGTCTTTCTAAATCCCAAATTAGTATCTACACTGAATATATTATATGTTATATACTATTTAAAACAGATGTTCTTCCTAACAACTGTTGGATAGCAAAACAAAAAGAAATCATAATGCATATCAAAAGATATATATATAACATTATCACAATTCCATTTTAATCTGTCCATAAATATTACTATATCTGCAATACTGCTGAGCTCTGTGTAATGTGTATAGCAGATACACAGGTCTGTTCTTGTCCTTTATTCACAGTTTCACTGGTTTACTGTACCTTAAGAAATTATTCCTTATGCCTGTATGAAACATCTGACACAGAGGAGTCGAAATATTAGGTAAAATGCAGCAATTTATAAAATAAATAATCCTTAGGTCTATTGTGGTTAGCTCTCAACATGCTCTGAGGTCCTATATAATTACAATCCTGTTTTGTTCTTGTCTGATTCTGTTGCTGTTTCTTGAGATCTGTATGCACATAAATTAATGTAATTCATCAATATGACAGCTGAATTTTAAATTTGATGTTCTTATTTTTTCAACAGTTCAGCTGTTCACTTTAACATCAACAGTGATGGAGGCTTTACATTATGTACTTTTGGACATCTTTAATTCCAGATGCATGTGGCATAGTTGTAGAGGAATATATATATTCCTCAGTGGAGTAGACATTTTTATTTTCTATAGATCTCCCTCAAACAACACTGTAAGCCCTTCTGAAGTCATGAGACCATCCGTGTTTAACTTCATCTCTACTGGGTCATCAAAGTGACATGGGAGTTACTCTAAGAGCTGGAAAGACATGCCTCTGCTTCTGTTCCCTGCCAGCAGCCCTGCCTCAAGACAGAGGTTCAAAACTGTATTAATGACCTGAATCCCTCTGCTTCTGTATGTTTTTCTTCTAAGTGAGTATGTGAAAAGCATACTTGCTCATTGTCGGACACAGGCTGACAAGAGTTTTCTCTTTTTTTGTAAATATTAGCTGTTGGACCTCTATTGTTATGCCTCCCTCCCCCCACCCCCCACCCCCCAAAAAAAAAGGAAAAAATTAGGTTATGAAAGCCATTGAGAAAAATCTTATTTAAACCAATGTTTTTAGTATTTATGTAACAGAATTGCCTGTAACATTTTGCAATATGCTTTTGCTGAATTTTTTCCTCAGCAAAGAGAAGAATGGAATTTGTATGGCCTGTTATTTTCCTCTTTAACCTGTTATTAACCTCTTAGAAAAAAATGCAGGTACCAATTTGAAACCTCTGGTTTAACCAAATGAAAGCCCAGCTCTTTTTGCCTTCCTGAGAGCAAGGTCTGGCCAATTGTCCCGAGAATCTTAATTTGCTGCAGGACCTAGATCATAACGACATCACTGGATTGCAAACTCCTTTTTGATTTTTCAGTGGAAGCTGCTGGGCAACAAATTATATCAGCTTTCTGTTTTGAGTACCACCTTTTCTTCATTTCCATTTCACTGAATCTGCAGCAGAGGCACAGCACGGTGCTACCAGTAATTTTAAAAGAACTAACTTTCCACAAAACAACAGCTGTCAGCCTTACCATATGGAAAAAACCCAAACAACTGCAAAACAAATCCACAACAGAAAATGTATCCAAACTTGGTACAAACAAGCTGATAATAAGGTAGCAACAATAAGAAACCAGTTTGATAGTATGCTAAGAAAAGAAAAAAGCTACAAAATTAATTATCAATATAAAGAATATTTTTATTTTAATGTACTGAATACTTTATTTTTTTTTTGAAAGAATCTGTATTTGGCCTAGGAAATTGATTCCTGATTTTAGAGTCCTGTACAAAAAAGCACCTTACAATGTTCAGACAAGATGTCTTCAATTAATGACAACGGCCATGCTGTGCATGTCCTTATGAATTTCGCTATGAAATACACAATGTAACTAGTTGTAATTAAATATATGCAGATATCACAATAGTAAGAGCTTGATTAACTCCATTCTATAGGAAGTTGCCTATTAATTTCTATAATACTTAAAATTAGATGAGTTCCATCTGAATTTTAACATTTTTCCTTGCCAAATGAACATGCTAATCACACCATTCAAATATTTGAAGAGAGAATTGGGAAGCTTAGTGCAGACAAAAAATCTATAGCATTACCATTTTAACAATACTCATGTGCCCAACTTAACCAATCACGAATGAAGCCCTTTTACTTAAATATTTGGGAAATGCTTAGTACATCTCAACAAACCAAAATCTTTTATATTCATCTGCAGAGAATTAAAATTGAATGGATGCTTTCTAAACAGATTACCATGGTATTTATTCTTCTTGAGAGAGAATGTCAGCACATTTTTCTTGAATATAATATTAGCTGAATTTTAAAAGATGTTTATCTAAATCTTACTTTGCAGAAAACACACACATTTGGATGTATTGACTATTATTGACTTTTTATTTTTTGACGCTAAAGTTTGTTCTACATCTGTATGTTGGATCATCCACATACAAACAATTATTTGATCAAGCCAACTCATGATTATAACAATCAGCACAGCACTAGAATCAAGATCCATTTTCTAACAAAAAGATGCTAGTTTCCCGTGTTTTCCCTTTGGTTTCTCTAAGTTCTTGTAGCTAAATTACAAATATAGCACACAGCTTGTTTCTAATCCGGCTTTTGGGGATGGGCTGAGCTTGAGGATTTTTCCTGCTTAAAATTGAGTCTACTAGCTGTAAAGAGCTACTGCTACTTTGAAGACCTTTTCAATTCTGGTACTGAGGGAAATATCCCAGCCAATTTCATTCCCAGCAGATGTCATAGGGTTAAGCACCTCAGGGCAGTGAAGTGTTGTTTTATTTCTTCTGGAGTTACTAGTCCAAATATATAGTGTTGCTAAGTAATGTCCAATGAGAAGCCCGTGATGATTCCTTAGTGTAACAACAAATTAACCAATGAATGTTAGAGGAAAGATATCGTGACAGCAGTAGAGAATCTATGGTTTGCTCTTAGTCAAGCTTCTCACCCAACAAACTACAGCTGGTTTTAATCTTATTATTTTAAGCTTCAAAGCCTTTTAGGGTGCTGGTTTCATTTACACCTTAGTTTCCTGCTAAGAGAGATGGCATGATGCATAAAGCACTATTTGAGAGGACATAGCAATGATCGCAACCCACTACAGAGCAGACCAATTTTTTTTCTACTCCTCCGTTCCTCCTGGATGATATTTCAGCTTACTGATTTTAGGATATCATCAAGTGCCAGCCATTCATTTAAAAATAACCATGTCTGAACAAGAGCAATGCCACACAAATGCTATAAAAATTACACAGGCTTTAGCTAGATTTTTATCACTGAATTTTTGAACAGACTGATGATGACAGCTATCATACTAAAAAAGTCATAATTTATGACACACAGTATGTGTGCTCTGAAAAACTGTAAACCACTACTTCTGCTTTTACTAGGTATTTAGGATGTAAACTGCAATTTTTGTGTAATTATGGCTGCCACAGCAGATTAAACTTGTACTAAAATTATAGATCACTAAACACGAAATGTGGACTGTTTTCATTGTTTTTTCTACCTTCTATCTCTATTTAATCCATATTTAATTCCCTTTTGGTTGTTCTGCCTCCATTCTCTTTCCCATTTGTTCTTTGTTTTGTTCTATTTTCCTTCACGTCTTTTTCATTTCCCCTGACCCTGTATTTCTAAACCATTATTTATTGAAGAGAAGAAAAGCGCTTTTTAGCTTTTTTTTTTTTCTGATTTAGCATCATTCACATTTCCTTTTGCTTGTCTTCTTTGTTTCTTGATATTAATTGAATCTCTGCATTTCACCTCTCTGCAGTTTGAAGTTCTTCCCTTTTCCAGAATTTCTGGTTTTCTATGCTTCCTCCAGTCACTTATTTTGCTGCTTCTTCTATCCATTGATTACATGGTCTTCTGCTTCCTTTCAATAAAATGTGTGTTTTTTTTCAAAATAGTATGTCGCTCATCATTTAAAGCAAAGCTCGAATAGCCTAGAATGCCTGATACCAGATTGGGTGCACCTGTAAAAATCCAGAAGCAAACCACAAGCATGTATCCAGTATTCCACAGGTCTGGTCAGTGAAAAGCAACAGTAGGCTGCAGGTTTTGATGAAGAAAAGCTAAGGAAAAGCTTGCTGATACTGTTCAAATAAAACGAGGCTTCAGCATAAGCAGAAAAGCAAAGCTCTTATGAGAAGCTCTTAAATTTCTGTTCTTATCAGAGCAGGTGGACTTTGGATCCAGTCTTCACCTAAGCTTTCTTAAATTTATAAGTATTTAGAATGTTTCCTTCAAGACCCTATCTAATCAGCCTTTTCTTTATTGTTTCAACTCCTGCCCTTGAGCCTAAACGGGGTGTTAGATTAACCTTCTTAGGCCTTTAGTTTATATATTATTTAAATGTATCTAATTATCATTTCACTGTCTTGATAAGGTATTTACAGTTTGCTTACTATTTTTAAAGAACATCAAGATTATCTGATTAAAGATAATTTAAATGCAAATTATTATTTTAATTATTATAATTTCCAGTAGAACCTGTGCCCTCAAAATTAAGTAGCTTATTACTCACTTAATAATGTATCCCTCAAAGTCATTTGTGTTAGAAAAATCTATTTTTGCTTTAGGTATTGCATTTACATGACAGAAAATTACTTTGTTACTTGTCAACTTGTTATTTGTATGTCATATACCAATTCTGAAATATCAACTTTTTGTTAAGCGATTGTTAAACAGGAGAAGAAACAAACGATTGCAAAAATTATACAAGTTTCAAGTCTTGTCTTGTGATTCTCTTACTTCATGCACTGCCTGCTTGTTGAAGCACAGAAGGTACAGTGGCTGATTTGCTACCTAGAAGAAATCCACAAATCAAGTAAAACTTTCAGTCTCTGGTAGGCACTGGCAATCTGCTGTGACTGACTGCAATATGAACAGTCTGGTAGCTGAGCAACAGAGTCACTAATAAAGTCTTGCATCCTGCACTGACTTCTTATTAGCAGTTTGAAAAAAATCTGTTAGTATAATCTCTGTTTTAAGACTACAATATTGAAAATCTTGGCTATGAATATTTAATGTTGCTTAATTAATTTAAATTGTACCAACCATTATCTTGTGAAGTCATTCAATGAAGACTGAGCTACCAAGGGCCTCATAAGTAGCAATTAAGAGTGTTCAATGGGAGCTGTGATCATGAAAGTAGCTTGCTGGTGCCTCCATCTCCATGTTCACTGCAGCACTGCAGCATCATTTGGTAATATGTTTGAAGCAACAGATGATAGTAGATCCACATCATACAAGATGTGACATTTTGTTTTAATTGAAGGCCTTTCGGCCTGCCTTATACTCCTGACCAGGATAATGGCTCCACTTGGCTGCTGTACATCCAAGCAGTCCTGGTAGTGGTGCTCAGTGCAATTTTTAACACTTTTATAATACAGACACCTAGTTGTCCTGCTAGGATCAGCAAAGGCAAGGTGCCCCAGCCACCACACAGCAATCTCATCCTAAACCATGCACCACAGGGCAGATGAACTGCCACCTAAAACTGTAGTGCTTCCTCTATAAGGATGGTTGCCTTCTAAACATACTTAAATATAGATCAGAAGCAGCTTACCCCTAAAGCCAGCCTCTATTCCCAAGGCTTCAGTTATTTCAACAGTTGAAGGAGGCAAAGGGTGAGGACAAAGGAAATGTTAATATTCTGCTAACATGGCACTGAGGTCTGGATAAAGCCTAAATCTCAGATCCTCAAAGGATTTTGTACACCTCAGTCAGGTTCAGCAGCCACCCTTGCAGCTGTTTGGTGTCTGTCAGCCCAAAACTGCCTATCTGCCTGATGACACAAGGCAACTGAAACACAGAAGAGATTGTAGCATTGAAACTCTCAGCTCATTCACCATCTTCATCTGTTAGATGGCCAGGATATAATGAAATAACTTTTGCAAAATATGAATATCTGTTCCATAGTCTGTTATACCATCTATTTCAAGTTTGAGAAACCAAACATAGACGTTGTTATGCATGTAACATTGGTTTTGTGAGGGAAAATAAAGATTTCAATTTTGTAAAAGCAACTGAAGAACAATAAGAATATAGTGATCAATTCAAAACCCTTCTAAATGAGTAAATAGATGAGTTTGCCTTAGTTGAGTTCAAAACTTGATGAGAATTCAACTCATAACTAATTTTTTTAGTTGCTGACAATAACTGCTGCATGCTTATGGAACTTTAATTGCTCAAGAGCTGATGTTATTATTTCTATACCTCTCCCATCTTCATTAATAGCAAAAGGTGTCCTCATGATTGAATATTTATCAAGTATAACCAATGTATGGACATAGTTTATATTTTGAAATTATTTTTTTAGTAAGTTCTATGTGGAAAAAAACAATCAAAAGAAAAATAATAAATAAATTGATAGTACACCTTTACCTTTTTTTTACATTTTGTTTGAAATGTTGCTTGATAAACATGAATAATTTTAACAAATTTTGCCAATTGTAAGATCAGCCCATAGATGTTATCTAACCGTGGCCTTGAATTACTGTCATCCTCATTTTCTCTGTTGTGCCATATGCTTTCAAACTTTAGAGTATGTCAGAGCTAAAAGAAACCAAATTACTGCAGAATACAAAGGGGTTCAGTCATGCTCAGGATGTTCCAGATGGATTCAGGGTAGGAGTATCTGACCATACATGTAAAAAGCCTAGAGCAATTTTGCTTCTCAAAGCCTTGAAATAGGTATAATTTAAGCAGCTTGGTGTTCTTCTGCTAACCTCTTTGAAGTAGTGTACCTTTATCCATTGGCACAACAGCAATAATTACATTCCATATGACACAGAAGAACTTTATGCAGAGGTAAACCAAAGTCAGTGAACTTTGTTCAGAGATGACAATAAGGGTCCAAAAATCCTTTCTCTGAAATTAAATTTTCTGTGCTAGACCAGGAGTTTAGCTACATTCCTCCCTCCAAAATATTTGTATGACAGTAGATTCTTTCTGGGTTAACTGTAGAGTTGGTTTTAGATTTTAAAAAAAATGTTGGCTTGCTATAATTACTTATATTCTATGTACAAATTGATATACAGGTACTAACTATTATTCCTTTTTAAAAAGCTCTGATGTATTATCTAGGGGGGTAAAAAAATCACATCCTAAGAAGGTCACTGTTATAGCATGTTTTCAACTTTTGTTGCATCAATACAGCATTTGTCTCACTGTTATCTTTTATTATTCCCTTCAGTCTCACGCAGAAAGACAACTTCCAGATCATTTAGCTGTCAAATAACTTTCCTGAAAGCAGCACAATAACCAAAGAAATCATGGCACATGGGACTGGAAAGGCCCCCAAGAGGTCTTTCAATTTGTGAAAGTTGGTCCAAGGCAGGGTCAGCTGCTCCTTAATCACATCACACAGATATCTATCTCTTAATCTTAACAGATATCTTTTTCTGGAAGCCTAAAATGATGGCTCTGTATCAAGGTAGACATTAGGAATTTGTTTCTAACCGTAAGAATAGTGAAGCAAGAACTCAGCTGCCTGAGAACCTGCCAGATGGGAGGTTTTTAACTGCAGGTAAGACAAACATTAGCCAGGAATGATGGAGTCAGTGATGGCTGAGCCTGCCTTTGGGGGAGGAGATAGATTGGATGACCTTGTCAAAACAGAAAACAGAAACTGTCTGACTTTGCACAGCATTCCCCTTGAGCAGCTCTCAGCAATCTCAATGCCATGTACCAGGTAGCATGTCTTTTTCTCAAGTGGCTGCGTGTCATCCAGATCACTTCTGCTGCCTTTCTCCACGTGTTTTACCAATGAAGTGACAACACCTTCAAGCCAGTATGTTGCTGCTGTAGCTGAGACTTGGGGTAAGCGTATGCTTACTTTTGAAAACATAGCAAAACTAGCTCTACATCAGGTTGCTTAGGCCCTGCTAACATGTCCCAAATATGATTATGACTGCAGCTGCAGTATATTTTCCCTGATATCCAAGCCAGTAAGGTTAAACCTATTTGTGCTACTGAACACAAGGCAGCAGTGTACTCCTACAAGGAAAGCTAAAA
>VZRW01012684.1:364129-404355 GCA_013398125.1 Aegotheles bennettii | reverse complement strand
GGGAGGGTGGGGGGCTTTGGTAGCAGGGGAGGGAGACACAGGAGTGGCTCCTGTGAGAAGTTGCTGGAAGTTCCCCCAGCTCCAAGTCAGACCCACTTCTGTCCAAGGCCAAACCCATCAGTTACAGTGAATGCACCTCTGTGATTAACATATTTAAGAAGGGGAAAAGAAAGTGCTAAAGGACCTGCAGGATAGAAGAGGGGAAGGTGAGAGCAATACCTGAGTAGAGGCCAAGGTCAGTGAGGGAGGAGGGGGAGGAGGTGTGCTGGAGCAGAGGTTCCCCTGCAGCTTGTGGAGGATCACCGTGGAGCAGCCTGTGAAGGACCATAGAGGAGCAGATATGGACCTGCAGCCATGGACGATCCCACATAAGGGAAGGTCACTGTGCCTGAAGAAGGCCATGACAATGTGGGAAGGCTGCACTGGAGCAGTCTTTTCCTGAAGGACTTCACCTTGTGGGAGGGACTCATGTAGGAAAAATTAATGAAGGACTCTCTCCTATGGGAGGGACCCCATGCTGGATCAAAGAAAGAGGGTGAGGAATCCTCCCTCTGAGGAAGAAGGAGACAATGTGTGACAAACTGACCACAACCCTCATTCTCTGTCCCACTGCCCTGCTGGGGGGTAGGAGGTAGAGAAATCCTGAGTGAAGTAATTTGGGTCTGGGAAGAAGGGAGGGGTGGAGGAAGGTGTCTTTAAGATCTGATTTTGTTTCTCTTTGTCCTGCTCTGATTTGGTTGGTGACAAATTAAACTGATTTGTTTCCCCAAGTTGAGACTGTTTTGGCCATGAACATAATTGCTGAGTGATCCCTCCCTGTCCTTGTCTTAACCCACAAACTTTTTGTTATATTTTCTCCTGAGCATCCAACTGGGGGGGGAATGACCAAGCACCTGTGTGGTGCTTTGTTGCTGGCTGAGCCTAAACCAGGACGGTGGCATCAACAGCAGCATAAGCAGCAGTTTGAGGTCAGTGATTATTGCCTTTTGTCTAGCACTGTGGTGAGGCTGCACATTCAGCATTGCAACCTGCTTTTGATCCTCCCTCACCAGTGCAAGAGGAATATCAACAAACTAGAGAGAGACAAGGAGACAGCCACCAGCATGCTTAGGGGCATGAAGCATGTATCCTACAAAATGAAGTTGAGGGAGCTGGGTTTGTTCATCTGGAAGAAAATAGGTTCAGGGAAAATCTAATTACTGTCTTCAAGGGGACCTACAAGAGAGTTGGAGAGGGACTTTTTGCAAGGTCGTATAGCTATAGGATAAGGGGAATGGTTTCAAACTGAAAGAGGGCAGATTTAGATTGGATATTAGAAAGAAATCCTTTCCTGTGTGGGTGGTGAGACACTGGCACAGGTTTCCCAGAGGATTTGTGACTGGCCCCTCGCTGGCAGTGTTCAAGGCCAGATTGGATGGGGCTTGGAGCAACCTGGTCTGGTGGGAGGTGTCCCTGCCCGTGGCAGGGGGGTTGGAACTAGGTGATCTTTAAGGTCCCTTCCAAGTACCTAGAAAGGAGTTATAGCAAAGATGAATCCAGAGTCTTCTCAGAAATGCACAGTGGAAGAATGAGGCAATGGTCACAAGTCGCAGTAAAAGAAATTCCTACTGGATATAAATTAAATAAATCAGATAGTGGTGAAGCTCAACATGGTGAGGCAGTGAAATTTGCTTTTTTTGATATTTTCTAAACTTAACTGGACAAGGTCCTGAGAAACATGATCTTAGCCCTGCTGCTAACACAAGGTTGGCCTAGACAACATTCCAGAATTGCCTTCCAACCCAAATCTTTCTGTAATTCTGATTCTACCCCTGTATTGTGCACTGTATTTACTCCCGGACCTTCACAGAAGAAGTGTCTTATAGAGTCATAAAACAGCCCAGGTTGAAAAGGATCTTAAAAGATCATCTGGTCTAACCTTTCACGGGAAAGTGAGCCTAGATGAGAATATCTAACACCATCAATGGGGACTTTACCACATCCCTGGTGAAGTTGATTGCTCTCACTGTATTAATGATTGTTCTCACTGTAAAAAATGTCTTTCTTAGACCAAGATGAAATCTCTTCTGCTACAACTTGTGCCTTTTGCCCCTTGTCTTCACCATGTTGCTCCAAGTGAAGACATGTCCTCTGACCCCTTTGTAGTTGACCTTTTAGTACTGGAATACTGTGAATACTACTGAATACTACTCCCTGGAGAAGAGACCTAACTCCTTCAGTTTTTCCTTATGCAGCAGGTTCTCCAGCCCTTTAATCACATTTGTGGCCCTCCTTTGAACCCTCTCCAGTCTGTCCACATCTTTTTTGGTTTATGGGGACAAGAACTGGACACAGCACTCCAGGTGCAGCCTGACCAGTGCTGAGTAGCATGGCTGCCATCGCTCTCTCTTCTAGTAATGCCCTTGTGGATGCAACCAAGGATCCAATTTGCCTTTTGCGCTGCAGCAGTGCTCTGCTGCCTCATGTTCAGCTTGTTATCCACCAGGATTCCTCAGCCCCTTTGAGCAAGGTTGCTGCCCAGCCACACAGATCCAAACCTGTCTGGACTCTACAGTTATGTCATCCCAGTTGCAGGACTTTGGTAAATGGCCTTAGCAAAATCAAAAATGTAGGCTCTTTTGTATATGAGAGTGTTTTAGCTGGGTATGTGTGGGAGGAGAAAACATGGGATGACTATGTCTCCATATTGGAGCATACAATAGGCTCCAATAACTCCCAGGACTCCTGGAGTGTACTGCACGATATGATTATTAATAACAATAACTCCTGTAACATTCTGTTAAGATCACATTTGTCCTCCATAGAATAATAATAGCTGTGTTAGGCTAATTTTGAAAGGATTTGATTTGATCTGGGTATGAGCTAAGAAACTGTGGTTAGGCCAGAGGAAATGAGAAATCAGTCTTTTTAAGAAAACTCCACTAAGCAAATGATCCAGAGTTCAAACGACAGTTCACTTTATTTTCTTGAATTCTTAGTCTTTTCTCTGTGTCATATTTTATTAGGAAAAGGCAAATGGCTTTTTCCTTACTGAGCAAGTTAATGAACAAATGTGGTACATACAAGTTTTGAAACAAAATTGTAAATATTTGTGTCTATTATCAAACAGAAGCTGTATCACTCTTCAGTGTTGTAATCATTATCCTTTGAAGCTTCAAGTCCCATAATTAACCACTAAAAAATCAGTTCTGATCTACTTTTGCTTTAATGTGAAAAGTTATGTCAATGACACTACTTTTAGCAGTTATGCTACTCCCACTCCAGAGCATATATGTAAATATTGAACATATTTTAAGTTTCTGTACTAAAGAGAATAAAAAATCTCTTAAAAAATACTTTTCTTTTCTTTTTTTTCACAAAGAGGTCAATCTGTACTACTATAATATAGCCTAATTGGTGCTGCAACTAATGACATAGCAAAATTAAATGCATAGATCAGCGTATTACACACATACGAACACCAAAAACATCTATTACATTTAAAGTAATTAGTTAACTAGTGTGTTTACTGGGAACAAGGAAAGAATTTTTAACAAAAATGACAATATAAAAGTTGAATGTATGTTTATAATGTTTATATTTTATGGGCTAGACTGTGCATATATAGCCTGATTGATATAAAACTAGCATTTAGTCTTGCAGTTTTCAAATGGAATAGGGACTTCTGTACTACTGTCCTAATTCTAGGTCAAAATAATGTACAAAGTACATGTCCTTTCACACTGGTTCAGATGTGCTGAACACACTGTGCACCCACCTCACTGTCTGCAAACCATCTGTCCTTGTTTGCTGAAAAGTTTTGGGTAAAGACCCCATTCGGGGCATGACACTGTTCAGTCTTCCTTCCCTTTACTGATGGTGTGTAATTGAAGAGACAGTTTTGCCGCATACCTACTTTACCTTCCATATACCTTTGACAACCAAGAAACATTTCTAGAAGCTGACACATTATTTTTTCCGCACTGCACAAACAGATCTTTCACAATTTTTCCTCATAAACATTTAAAATATTTGCCATTTTAATCAGTGCAATAGTTTTCAAGTTGATGATTTTTGTGGTAAAATAAACAGCATATTTTTTTATACTCCTGTCTCCAACAAAAGTTGCCCATTTTATCTGAGAATCTTTGGCATTCCTGCAGTGAAAACCGTTTATCTCCTCTGAAAATTGCTTTTGGTTTGTTGAAGAAGTTAAATGAAGCTGAAAAGGTTCAGTTGCACTGAGAATTGGCAGAAATATTTTTCATTTGCTTAGATATTTGAATTTTCTACATGTTTCTGACAACATAGGCAAAACAGTAAGTATAAAAAAGGCATATATACTATATTTGTAACCTCAGCTTACCACCTGAGACAGCAAACCCAAAATCTAATGCATTTATTATTTGATACCTTTTCAATTTGCAATAAATATCTTGTGGTCTTTGCTTCCTGCTGAAATTTATAAGGACAGCTGGAAAACTGCAATTCCCAAGAGGCAGTAGTTAAACCAATATGATGCAGTGCCAGCTCACAGGTTCCAGGACTGAGCTGATGTTTGGATTCTGCTGACGTTATACAACTAGGAAAATTAATAATATTACACCGGAGGAAATTATGTCTAATATTTCCAAGTGTCAAGTAGTTGGACAGGTACTTGAGTCACTCAGTGGTTTGGGGTTTGTGTCTGCTTCTGCAAAAAGCTGAAACACAAACACACAGATTTTGGCCTCCAGACCAGCAGGATCATTGCTAGTATTTCAGTAGCGTTTGCAACACTGATCTGGGTCTCGATAAGATGGTGGTCCTGTTCCATGCTCCCTAAAATAACAAATACAGTAATTTCTAGTTGTTGTTTGGCCCGGGGTGGGAGAAAAAAATACAGTGGCAGGAGATAAATGATAATTTTTCCCATTCTCCAGATGTTGTAGTTTATAAACTCAGATATATTACAAAGAGATGTACACATATGGAATTCTATATGGAAGATTTACTTTTAATGAGCATGTGTGTGTGCACTTCCACATATTTTATTGTGACAATTTCCAGCAAGTTATCTAAAGAAAAATGTATCTCTAAGCCTGTGAACAATCCATCTTATTTCAGCAGCAGAATTTAAATGCAGACTATCAGGTTCATCGCCACATCCTTCACAATAGTGGGCTCTTAGAATGCAACACAATGCCGGTTGAACCCATCAAAGAATTGTTGACTGATGCCAGTGGTTTTGAGTCACACCTGCTCACTGTGATTTGTGATTTTTGTCCAGTCTGTCTGGTAAAGGGTTGAACAACCAGCAGTGATCTGGAGGCATACTGAGCACCTATGACAACCTGCATCCTGATGAGCTGTTTCCAGACTGCAGAAGCGCCGCAGCTGTACAGCCTCAAAGAGGGTTTAATTTTGCCTCAGCTGGGCCAGCGGCGCAGCCATAGAAACAAGTGGTCTCATGGGGGGGACAGATGCCTGTGAGCTAATGTCACCTGTTATCCAGAGATGAGGGCAGATTCAAACTTGGATTAGAGGCGAGAGAGTGCATGAGTGCAGGGCAAGAGCTAAACTGGTTAAATCTATATGCGCCTCAGTAGCCCTCTCACTCATCACCCTGTACAGATATCAACTTAATGAGGCAGTTTGTAAAGCAATAGGAATATCCTCTGCCCTTTGTCCTTGTCCTTCAAATATATTATTTGAAGATTATTTGAAGCAAGTTGAAAAGAGCTCTTTCAGGGAATCCTGAACTTCATTCAATTGGGATAGAATGGTGTTAGTGGATATTCCAGGGAAAAGACTGGTAAGTTGCTCAGAACTGCTAAAATTGGGAAACAGCACTGGCTATAAATTGATTATTCATGCAAAGTTGGTATAGTCATAAAAGATGTTAATATCTCACATAGTAAGAAGAACTAAGAAGTTTCTTAATATAATCCACCAATATTTTTGATTAAATCCTTTATGTTGATACAATCTGACTTGTGTTCTATTAATAAATAACTCTTTGCCCATGCATTAGTGGAGAATGTGAACAATTTTCTTATTTCTACTTAGAAGAATGAGGTGAAATCTGATTTCAACCACCCTTTCTTCTCTTATTACAACATGAAATGTTAAAAATTCATTGACCAAACTAGCTATGTTTTCTTCCCAATTTAGTACTCAGCAGTCTGGGTGGTTCATTCAAAAGGATACACCATTGACAATGATAACTGTCCTAACTTCTTTATTATAATAACATAACAAACTGTATGTAGCACTTACACACCATAGAAACAAGTCTTTAGTCTGGATATTGAAGAGACTTAACTGAAACTTCTTAAAAATACAAGCATGGACATTATGTTCTGGAATGCCCCATCCCTATTCATATGAAGAAAGGCTGATGCCCATAAATGCTTTTGAGTTACTGATGCTTGAATTATTCAGAGATGCTAAAGGAGGCTGCTTGTTTGCCAGCTCTACTGAAATGTTTTCCTACTAATAAATATACCAGTGACACTTATGCAATTAAAATAGGCAATAGACATCAAGAAATTGATCAATATGTAGAAAATATACTTTTTTTTCCCTGAAGCCTATCACTCTTTTTGCCAAATTCATACACATCTTTTATTATTTTATAGCTTCAGATTTTAAAGTGAGTTCTGATGAAAACAGAGAGAGACAGTGCCAAGTCCACCACTTGCTGCATAAACTGCAGGACTTCTTTCCAAAGTAATTATTTGTTATAAATGGCAAAATCACTGTTCAGTAGCTAGATGTGAGAGTTCTAGCCAAGTTGCAGGGCTTCCTCAGATTTCATGTTGCATATTCCAATGTCTGGTGTAACCATGAAGAAAATGAACGCCTAACAAATTATTATTTTCCATGGATAGCTTAAATAAATATACCCTAAAAGTTACAAAAATGTAACAAATATATTTTATATTTGCCTAAATATGTCCGTATTAGTGACTGAATATGAAGATGAGAAAGGTACATTTTCTTTTCTGGTGAGAAGGCAGTCATAACTATTTTTTTTTCCAAACAGTTAATACATGAGATCTTAATGGATATTCAGAAATTAAGTCAAGTCTGAAATTTGCCATCTCTACCATATATTAAAGTAGATTTCTCCTAAAATCCTATCACTCTACCCATCATTAACTTCAGTGTCTTAAAGTAGGTTGTAATTGAATTACTTTATTGTATCATTTCATCACATTGTATTCACTTAAAAAAATGTTAAAACCTCTCCATTTCACCTTAATTTGCCTTTTGAGATTCTCCTTTGTTCTGTTCACCTCTGGCTTTGTGTTTGCAGCCGACTCCTTGTGGTCAGTGGACTGTGCTTTGCAGAACTTTTAGTAGAGATGGAGAGTGATGGGCAGGTTGCAGGCAGGCTTTCCTGGCCTGGGTGCTCTCCTTTGCTTCACAAATGGCTTGAACGGAGCTGAAGTTGAAAACAAAGTCCTTGCAATGACCATGCAAAATGTCAAAATTTCTTGCCACCATATTAAAGAAATGTATCTCCATATTGGATGAAAATGTCTTTCAAGCATCTTCTGGTGTCAATTTTGCCTGGCTGCATTCTCTAATTGCACTTGCTTGTGCAACAGGGCATGGCATAGCATAGCATATCATAGCATAGCATAGCATAGCATAGCCATCTTTGTTTTCAAACTTCTTTTCTGTATTCATCTACATATAACAGACACACATTTGGTTTCAGTCTTTCTAAAGTGTAACTCAGTAGGTATCTAAAAGCCGCTACAAGTTATGAACAGCAAGCTTTCAAACTCAGGGGTTTTACTCAGGTAACTGCATCTCACAGAGTAGTCTGTGTACCATCTTCAAAGCTCATTTCTTCCACTCAAGAAATAAAGTTTAGACTTTCTATCCATTTTCCATATCCATTTTCTGTTATGACGAACTGGGGACAAAAGTTCAGACTGTTTCACAGTAGTGTTTTCCACTTTGCTTGTTTAAAATTCAAACCTTCTACTTGGGATACTTGGGTGACTATTCTGACTCTAACATTTTTATTTTCAGAGGATTTTGAACTAAATTATCATATTGTTCCAGTCTCTAGGGATTGTCCCTCAGATACCAAAACAAACGTGCTGTATTTTGTGTCAGGGCAGGCATTGCTTTCTGCACCTGCACTGAAGTCAAAGGAAGAACTTGATTTAAAGTATAGAAATACTTAATCAAATAAGCTTTGTCCTTGTTTTCAGAGTGTCAGCACTCATTATTTTTTCCTCTTTCTTCCTTTTTTTGGCTGAAAGGATTTTCTAGTGCCTTGGGAAAAAAAAAAAAGATCACGGGTATTATGCAGCTGTCACAAAAAGATTTCCTCATAAACTATCCTAGCTGAGGTATTTCCATCTCAATCACAGAATAAAGAAGAAAAACAAACTTGAAACTGAAAACATATTTCTCTGCAGCTATCACCAATGGGTGAGATGGTGATCCCTCTTGGTACCCTTGTTTCCTTAATGTGCGTGAAGAGCTCTCCCAATGCCCACAACACTGTTTCATCAAGGAGCAAGAGGTTGACAGATATTTCTATGTCTCTTGGCTATGAGTTGGAAAGGCTGAGTTTCCTGGCAGTGATTATTTGTGTCAAGACATTGAAGGCTCAGAGAAATAGGTCCTGTATTGTGAGAACAACCCTGTGGTCAGAACCCAGGGTTAGGTTCATAAAGATACTGTTCTGCCTCCCACTCAGCCTCATGATGCATGCTTCTTTGGCATATTACTTTCTATGAGTCTCAAGTAAAATACTGTCTGCCTTCAAGGGTGTTTATGCTCTTAAAAAAATCTTCCTGTTATTTCTATATATATTTTTTTTTGAGAATGAAAAGAAACTAGGCAAAGAAAGTGTTATTCTTGTTTCCAGTGATAATGTTTTATGTTTTATGTAAGTAAAGGATATTATGGACTATCTATAAGACAGTATTTATTTAGGTTTCTACAAGTAAATGTCTTAACAGCAAAACAGTGAGCAGGTATGTAAAACAGAGAGTCTTTCCCCCCTGTCCCACACATCGCATATGATGTTTAGTCATAATCATCCATGCAGAGACTGTTTGTCTCACATCCTCACAAACGCACCATCTGAAGGAATCTGAAGATGCATCCTCAAAGGATACTCTCACATCAGTATTTCAGTTGAGATAAGCAATGTGTTTTTGAAGTGAATCTCCCTGTTGTCATCATTCACAACACTAAAGGTTATGCTCTGGAGCAGTCTTAGAGGCCTAGGATTCCTCAGCATGGAAAAAAGGCATATCCTAAGAGCAAGTATAATGTATGCCAGTGGCCAGGGGTTTTGGCCCAAGAGTCAATTTGAAGCAAAACCCCCGATGTGTATATAACATGGATGACAATGCCTCAGCAATAGTGGTTTTGCCCTTGAGATCAATTCTCATTAGGAGATGCTACTGTGTTACTATGGGGCTAATGTAGACCTAGACTCGGTTATACAAGTGACTGAAAGCACTGAAAGAAACAAAATGCATCAGAGAGTTAGGGAACATGTATTTCTGCATCATAAAACCCAATCAAAAGAGTAGAAAAAGCTGTAACCCAATACGTCATGCCTGGAACATAGTGTTTCTCATTTAGTTATTAAGTCTGTGTTTTTCAGCCAGATCTTCACTTAAGTATAGGTTCTCAGAGCAATTTGGCAGTCTGGTATCTAAAACAATCCAAATGCTTTCTGAGCTCTTTCACAGCAATATCTTTGGGAAACCTGTCTCAAAGTGGACATTAGTACATTCTTTGGTACTGTGTCTTAAATGGTCTGATTGCCTAATGTGGAGCTAAGTCTACCAGACACCTGAGGTCTCACATCAAAATGTCAATAAAATAATGTCAGGAAATAAGGAAAAACTCACCTTTACCTCAATTTTTATAAATCCACCCAGGACCAGGACCTTGTAACTTCACACTTCCCAGTGAATTGGGCATACTCTTTACTTGGTACAAATCAGTCTCAGCTCAGATTATTTCATATCATCAGAAAGAGGAAATCACTGGGTGGAAAAGTGAGGATTTGTTTGTATTAGTAGCTGTGCTTAAATACTCTGTAAAAATAATTCTCATCTGATCATCTTCATCACACTGCCTGTGTGATATGAACTGTTTCATGCATAGTTGAAAGTGACCTTTGCATCTTAAATATTTACACATGTCATTTCCTACATTAGTCCTCAATCTGTGACACCAGTCAGTGCCACAGCCATCATCTGTATGCATCACTTGAATTGTTGATGTTGGTTCATGATCAATAGCTTTGAAAAGCTGATTCTAACAGACATGTATCAATGCTTTATCTTGCTCTTCAAAGCGCCTCTTCGCTTTTTGCTGGTTGCTCATCATTTCTTTCTTGGTCTTTTTTATAGGACTCCAGCAAAATGACTTAGCTCTGCTGCAATAATCAGACTGCCACTTGGCAAAACCTTCATTTCATGTGGTTATTTTTTGGTGCTGACCATGGTCAGACCAAGGCTGGCTCCACTGCTTTGCTAGTTTAGTATTTCTTTAGCTGAGGGACAGTATCTGTGCTGCTGGAAGACTGAGTAAGAGGCAGAAAAGTCAAAATTGTGGTTTGCTTTGAACACATTAATGTCTAAGGACAAAGAAAGAGTGCATGTCAGACTTTTTTGCAAAGGTCTGCAAGATGGCAATTTTCTCTTTTTTCCTAATAGCTAGTCCTATCTTTTTACTCCAGAGGAAGAACATTAGCCTAAGGGTATGGTAAACTAGTTATCTTCTAAATTCTGTCTTTATACTTAAAGGCCTGAAGGTATGACCATGCAGTAGTCATTATATATTGTTTTGTGTTGTCAGTGAAACTGCTTTATCTTCTGCGACACTGATAGTCTTTGTTTCTTGTTTCCGATAAAGCCCTTTGGGAGTCCTAAATATTTCTAGCATGTCCTGAATAAGCTGGAAGGAAGAAGAGGGAGATATAATATAAACAAAGAGTCTCATTTTAGTGAGGCAAGTTGTGAGCCATAGTTAATTACTGAAAGCTAGGAAGGCATCAAAATATATATTTGTGACAAATGGCCCAGGGTTGGTAATTGTGTGCCACAGGCATAGATTTTAAATTATTCACTTACAGAGAAGGGCTGGATTGGTAGATTTTATTTAGACAGCATGAAATTAATCTTTTGTCAGTATATTAAATTTATTCAACCTTTGTCTTCCAATCGCAACAAGTAGGAAGTTATTGAATGCAAATAAGGATTTAAGATAAATAAATACACATGCACAAAAAAATCAAAAGCAGTCTCTTTCGACTTGGATCTTTCTCCAATTGTCTTTTTGGACTAACAGCTGTATTTTGCATGATTTGTTGGACCTGTAATCACTGTACCTAGGGGAATTCTGTCCATGGACACAAAAAGGGCATATATTTGACTAATTTTGGGGGGTTCTAATGACTACCACCAAAAAATTAAAAGAAAGAGTGAGCAGCAGCTATACATTTTTAGTCCTCATTGTGATTTTTTTGGCCTAAAATAAAATGTTATTGCTCACTCTTTGTTCTCTGAAGCAGTCCATTGTCTTCTGCAATATGAACACCTAGTAGCATTATTAATGTATTTATTCTCTCCTGAGATTTAACAGCTAGTTGCGGTATTTTCTTCAAGAGCTACATGGTTCATAAGGAGTTTCCTAAGAGATTTCTGTTCAGTAACAAGAAGTAAAAGAAACTGAAAGGATTTATGAAGAGACTTCTTAACTGGAAGCATTCTAAAACATTGCTTTATCCTTAAAACTGATGTACAACAGAGCAAGGATATGAAAATTGGTAAGCTAAACGATATGTGAACTAAACACTAAGTATTTCAGACAAACTCTGATCATTCAGATGTAATACACACACTGAATAATAAGAAACAAAGCCATCAGCAACAATGGCAAAAAAACAATCACAAACGTGTTACTGATTGCTAATTGGAATTATTATCCATTCAGTTCCTTCAATGAAAAAAAGGAAAAAGGGCATGCATTCCAACTGTGTAGTCAACTTAATTTAACATTTCCAAACACTGGAGTTTAAATATAAAGGTTGGTGCATTATTACATCTTAGTAGGACTATAGGAAACAAATCACTTTGTGTGTGAAAATAAGCAAATGCAGAAGTAACGAACCAAATTATATGAATGTATGATGCTCATTCTTTCATAGTTTACAAAACTCACCAAAAAAAATTACACTAATAATATGCATTATCCAACTTAATTTTGTTTTATTATTATGCAGTTATTTAACACATATGCATATACAATTGTTTTTCCCAGCAAAATTCTAAATACAACGCAAAATAAGAAACTCTGTTAGGTTGTCAGCAGATACAATTATATTGTCTATCTGCAGGTAGGTTCTATAATCATAAAGACTTTTTCCTGCTGTAAATCTTCCTTCAACATTTGTCTTTATTTATTTAAGGTCTTAGTTCCTCTTCAATACAATGAAGGTGCTGTTTGAAAGATCTTCCCAGCATTGCTGCTAGGACTAAATTTCATCCTCTCGCTAATAGATGGGAACAACTTTTCCAAGAGATATCCTGAGAAAATCTTTACGTTTCAATGAAAGCCACTCAATATGAGATTAGTCTAAGCTATTGAAAGATAAAATGTCACCCTTTGCATCCCAGCTTGGTATTCCTCTTATGTAACTCTTGTAGTGTAAATATGAGATCTCTAGACTCATCCTATTGTCTGTCAAAACCCAGCTGAGAGAAGACACACTTCCAGAGGCAATTTATCCAATCTTCTGTACTGAAGGTTTAAGTTTTTAAGTTAGTCACACTAGACTCCTTCAACACATGACACTTTCTGGTGAACACAGTGAGGTGAAAAGAATCTCACATCACCTTATGAAAGTTAATATGATAATCATGATAAAAACATTTTCATGGTATTTACATAATTAATGCAAAAATACATAATGCTATTGGTTTCACAATTTCTTGTTTGAACTGAAGTTTGTGAAAATGTGCTTTTATTATCTAGTTTACATAGCTGTATATTAATCAAATGTCACTTTGAAAGTGTTGCCTGAAAAATAAAAACTCTATCCTGAAGACATGATCAAAAGCATAAATAGGAATTAGGAATGTAGCTCCTATGTATTTTCAGTGCTAGTGACAAGATATTGGGTAAAAAAAATCATTTTTTTCTCTTATTATCTATTTATTTCTAGTTATTTGAAGACAATATGACTTAGTGATAAATGTCTATACAAAATTACTTCATATATCAGTCTGATTCATCTATAATTTCTACTACATATTTAATGTATTTCACGAACAGATATACTGGAACAAATCCAAATTGCCTACCTGATACAATGTCTGTACCATATTCATTAATGACCCAGTAGGTTAAATCCTGGCCTAAAGTTTGTAGTTCTTAACTCCTTGGAGATTTAAGGTGCTGCAACTGCTTAGTAAAAATGAGGATAGTTTTTAAACAAGGATAGATTTATAAGTAGGTATGGCTGGAAATGTCAGACAAGCCTTTGGGCACACAAAATCATGATCAATTTGAAAAAATACAGGTGTCTGTAAGTTTGTTAAATTTTTGAACTATTCCAATCTGTCTAACAGAAGATATTACCTCTGCATACAAACATTATCCTGTCTGTGCTCTTAGGCCTCACGGATTTCTCTAGTTTTAAATTCCTTTGTCATGTTTCATAGTCATTTTCTGTTAAACACTGCCATAAAACTTGCTACACAATGTTTTCTTCATTTCTTCATTCTTCATTTCTTCATTCAATGGCTTCTAAAAATATGTTTTTACCACACCTTATATTGTAAAGGTACCTAATTTACATGTCCATTAGCAAATTATATACTATGGATGTGATCCCCACAGTAAGTCAGGGTTCTGTTTTAGTGGTTCACTATAGTTACATCTGCATTTAAAGTATCATTTATAGTTACCATGCAATCAGAAAGTACTAGCATAGTTCAAAGACATAAATATAGACTATATTGGGCTTAAACAGTAAAGTATAAGCTGTATATGTTAAAACAACCTTATTGGTTAGTCTTAACATACTCAAACTTCACAACATGTCATATTGCAGGTTTATTATCCAGCTATGTAATCAAGTAAAATCAATCATCTTTCTTGTCAAGGACAATCATCCATGTACCATGTTTATCTATGTCAATTATTAACACTTCTAGAATATTAAAACTAATTTTGTGATTTAAGGACTTCTTCATTAACTTAATAAAACTTCTTAAACATTACTCTTTAGGCAAGTGTGTCCTACTTATCCTTAAGCTAAACTCTTATCCATATGGATCCATTCAAGCTGGAGTTTTCTGCATCTTCTGCATCAGCAGAACCCTTGAGGCAAGGGAACTAAATCGGTTATGCTACACTGAAACCTATCCTCACTTATGCCAGTAATCCTGACCTAGGTATTTGTGCATTTACTTCTTTACTTTCTTTTCAAGGGAGAAAAAATCTTCAATAAAATTTATTATTTTGCTTTCCACAATAATGTTATTACAGGATATAAAAGCTCTGACAGTTCAATGGGATAATTTAAATAATGAAAGATATAAGACATTCTTATAATAAAGAGGAATATATAGTAAAATGACAGAACTCTGCACTTTTGTTTGCTTGGTTTGAAAGTGAGGTAAATGTGCAAAACCATACAGCAGCTGGCATTGTGTTTCTTGTGTTTTGTTTTGTTTTTTTAATATGCAGAATTTTCAAGCATTAACTCTAGTAGTGGAGAATAGCAATTAGTTAAAAATGCTATTATGGGCAAATTCCTATGTCCCCTCCTTGGAAAGTTTAGTGGGACAAAAGACACAACGATCACAGAAATGTACTGAAAGCTTTAGGATGAACTTCATAACTAGCATCCTAGACAATTACAGATTGTTATTTTGTCCTAATCCATCCCAGGACTATGCAGATTTTTCCAATTAAAATGAGAGCAGGGTTACCAGTGACAAAGATTTACTCAGGGTGATCAGAAAGCTCTTGGATTCCTTTGTTAAGAGCAAAGCTGGCCTATGTATTGCAAAATAAAACAGTATTTATAGGAAACAGGGGTGTTGATTCATCAGTAAAATGCATCAGTTGCTCCTACTCCTATGAAATTTTCACCAGGGCAGTTATAGCATGGGTTGTCAAGCTGAAATTTTCAAGTACCATCTGGAATTGGAGATGTAGGGACATTTAAATCCCCTTACTCATGGCAGGAAATCTCCGCGAGGTGCCCAGCTGCTGCTCTCCATGTCACACCATGTGGAATTTGCAAGGCCTTGTTGCCAGCAAGGGGGAAGTCAGCCTTGCCAGCAAGCCACCTCTAATGATAAGCACACTTGCATTTTTAGAGAAAAATGTGGTAATTAATCTTCTGCGTTATGGAGTGTTGGAGCCTGATAACTATAGTGATGGGAATGAAAATATCTTCCAGGTCATTACAGACACCCCCTTGAATGCTCTCAGGACACAGGTGTTGAAGAAACCAACAGAGCATTAGAGTGAATAAGTCTGGTGACAGAAAGCAGTACTGGAAGTATAGTATCACTGTTATCTAAAACATTCACTCTCAATCTGAATCACTTTGTACCACTGTGGTTGTCACAGACCAGGCTGGAGAGAAGACAGCTCATATGAACTATGAAATGACTTCCTAACCTCAGGAAGGGACTATTATGTTTATTTCCAAAAAGAATATGAGAGTTATATACAAATTAAAATATAGGTCAAAAGTTTGTCAGAAGCTTTTTTTTCCCCTCATTTACTCATTTCTTTCAAAGTAAAGCAAATAACCAGCTCTATATGGGAGCTCTGTATTGCTCTGCTCAAAATCCTGTTTTGTGAACAAAGAGGAGGAACACCTTACATACATACGCTTGGAACTGATCAAAGAAACATTTTACAACTATTCTTGCAAAGTATTTTCATGTTTGAAACTTCTTGTCATAAGATTTTAGTAAGATGCCAAATCAAATAAGAAGCATATGGAGAATTTCCAAACTTTTATGTTTCTGTATATGAGAAAGTGAGAAATTTTGTTTAAGAATTTTGTTGAATTTAAGGCATTGTATAGTGTTGGGAAAGATGTAGCTTTTGCCAAGTCAGCAGTAACTGCAGAATTAAAAAGACTTCTGAGCTCAGAACTTACTGGGAGATATCCTGATCCAAAACCTGTTGGAATCAATGGAAAGATCTTTTGCTAATTTAGACGTATTTGGATTAATTACTCAAAATATAAAATATTCCTTGAATTATTTACATCTTAAAAGTGACATTTGAAGATATTTTATGTCTCCAGCGACAGAGACTCCACAACCTCTCTGGGCAGCCTGTTCCAGTGCTCTGTCACTCTCACAGTGAAAAAGTTTCTCCTTATAATTTCCACATGCCTAAGTCTGGCAGTAATTTAATAGAAATCTAATACAACATTTAAGCTACAGCAAACAGTTTTAATGGTGACTTCTAGATATTTTTGCCAAATTATCTCTGCTATAACAAGATGAACTAGATAGCTTCACAACCAGGCTGGTCAAAACTAAAAGTATACTTCAACTTTCAGAGTCACTAGAGAAATATTAATCAGTGTAAAAAAATCATGTAGAAAGATTTGCAAACAGTTTTCAGTTTTGTCCTCTGGGTGTGTTACATTTGTGCAAACGTTCACTGAATTATAAAAAAGTAATCTACTCACCCATTAACTCAGCTAATTTGAAATACTGTTAAACGAATACCAGACACATTTTGCCTTATTATTTAATCAGACAGTAAGGTAAAATAATAGATTAAGTTCCATTTTGTATCGCTGCTTAAAAATCTGTGGAAAAAGTACCCCAAAAATTCAGAGATATGAAATGTGTTTATAAGCTTCTCATTTTCATACAGAAGGAAAAGAAAACAATTAATATGTGATTAGATAACACTTAGATAACAATTAGATTCCAGAGAAACACACAAAAACTTAGTACAGGCAACTGTCAGTGAATATCTTCTTGATTGGCCGGTTTGCAATGTAGTTATCTTCCCCAGTGTAATATACCATGGCTTTTAAAGAACAAACTGGCAGTCAGAACTAATTCCTTTTAAATCAGATGAGCATCACTATGTTGCTCTTTGCTTAGGTTCTCTGCTCCATTTTGTTTCCTTCCAACACATTTAGTGCCTTACACCTGAGCCTAAGGCAGGTTTTGAACTTTCCAAAACTTTTAACAAAAAATCCAGCTCTAATACAACAAGAAACTTTTTTTTTAAAGCTATACAATGCTGACGGCAAAATGCCTTTGTATGTGTGTTTTATAAGTAATGACAGAGTTCTATGCAAAGTTGTTATTTTTATATTGCACATAAAAAGAAGACCTCCTTCAGGGTGATTTTCTTAAGACGTAAATATTTCAAGAATTTAAAGAGAGTTTTCATTTCCTCTGCTCCTAAGTAAAACATAAAACAAATGTATGGCCCCACCTGCCACACTGCTGCCTGCCTTTTGGCACTCAGCATGGGAGAACACAGTGGTAAAGAGCACCTCATAAAGCACATAGCTCCTTGTGTAACTTTGATTATCAGGTCATAAACTACCATGGTATTTTAAATATAATATACAGCACCATTCATTTTTCATTACAGGAAAGTTTCTTTCTCTTTAGTTCACAGTGGTCTGTGCTTTATGTCATGACGAGCTCACTCTGTCTCCCCAGGCTTCTCTAGCAGGTTTCCCGGTGCTGGGGGAATTCAGGTCATGCTCAGGAATGCAACACACATTCATGCCTTCAGAAATGCCTTGATACTGTAGGCAGCTACACCTCTTCCATTTCCAGTTTCTGCTCTATTGTAAGTAGAAATGAAGATCCATTGCCAATATTGAAACTCATTTTTCATGCAGTTTATTTTCCTACATAAATGCTAGTAATGCCGTTGATGAAGCAGACAAATTATTTTCCACCGATTATAGAGCAGATGTTACATAATCTGTGTGAACCATTGCAGCCCGTGTTTTCTTTCATCTTTTTCTTTTCTGGATATTTGAATAAAGCGTGAAGCTGATAATATGCACACATTAAAATAGAGTGCCTGGGCTGTTGCTGGGCAGCCTTTTCTCTGCAACACAAGCTGGGAACCACAGGGAACTTGTGCACAAGTCTACCATAAGAAAAGGGAGGAAAAAAAAAGAAAAGATACCATGGCAGCCCTCCCCCTCTCCGGAAGTGTTTGAGGCCAAGTTGGATGGGGCTTTGAGCAACTTGGTTTTAGTGGAAGGTGTCCCAGCCCGTGATAGGTAGGTTGGAACTAGATGATCTTTAAGGTCCCTTCAACCTTATTCTATGATTCTGTGATTCTGCACAACATGCCTAGAGCAAAACTGTGCACATAGGTATGGTTGATCATGATTTGGGTCTGAATGGGAGGCTGAATGACTGAGACCCCCTTTAAACTTATTTGCCTTTGATAGAATGTTGGACAGGGTTCTGTGCTGTCTTAAATTGTCCCAAGTGGTGAGGCTTGCTCTAGAGCAGTTAGGTCCCACATAACCCTTCCTTGGCATGTGTCCCACCAACCATACACAGCTCTTCTATCCTGGATTATTTCTATATATACGACATTGTGTGAATGAAATAACTTATCATGGTCTATTTCTTTACATATGCAACAGCTTTTCTGGCAGCTTCCTGCCCACTTAGGTGCGTAGAGGCTGACAGCTGGGAATATGCTGTGCCCCATAAGTATGAGGCCATATATAGCAGGGCATGCTCTGGAAGAAGAGTCCTTCCTGGGTAGCTGGGCCCATCATGTGTGAGCCTCTCCCAGGAGGATGCAGAGAAACCTGAATCTCTGCTCCACTTTGCTGGAGCAATATGCTTGCCTGTGGCTCTGGCCAAATGCAAAGGGCAAGACTTCCTCCCTGGAAGCAGCACTTTTTTATGCTTAATCTCTAGGGTTGTATGTGAAGGAGCACACAGGTATCTCAGCATACACTGTTGATCATGTATACAAGAGGCAGTGATATGTCTCCAGATTTTTTTATGTCTCTGTACTCTAAAAACAGCAAAAGGTTGACCAAGAAGAATTTCTGGACATTTTATAAAGCGAGAGCAGCTATGTTTTACAACATGTAGCTTAGTGAATTCCTTGTGAATGCTGAGCTAAAATTACTTCTGGCATCCCCTCTTTACATGCATTATTTATAAGAGCTATCTAAATTGGTGGCATAATATTGAGTCTTCTCAAAAAGTTGGAACCTTATGGAGGTAATGTCTATATCAGTTGTCATACTACAGCTCTGAAGGAAAATGTGGGATGGTATCCTATGCTGACATTAACCAACTGAAAAAAATGAAGAGAAGTTGAGTTTTTCAAAATGCACAATACCTAAAAAAGACTTTGGAGCACAACTCTGTTCCTATCCCCTGGATGCAAATGCATTCTCAGTTCTGCACTTAATTTTTTACACTGCTGTTCAGAAAAAAATCCTAGAAACTCTGTCACTGTGTTTTTCAGCATAAATAGAAGAAAAAACGGTTTACAGAGGAAAGAAAGAACTTGAAAAATGATGTGGTCATTTCTGGGTAGCTTTAAAATTAAAGCCATACATTTAATGTGTTTTTGCATCTCTACAAATCCCGAGGGAGAGAAGCTGGTCTAGAAAATCAGATTTTGCGTTGTTAAATGTGTACACATAAAATTGTCTACAGAATGTTGTTGTGTTGTTGTCAGACAGAACCATATGCCACAAGGCTTAGGAAATATTCTGATTTCAAACATTTCATGAAGTTATTTTTCTCTATTATACAAATCTTCAGATAATGAAAAGAAACTGTTTTATCCATTGTCCTTCAATTTTCCATGTCAAAACCTCTTAACTCATATATTCTTGAAAATATTCAGTGATGAGAAGGAACAGTTGTATGTCACGAAGAAGCATCAATTTATCATGTTGCCCTATTATAATGTTTTCATGTCTGTTAACAACTGATTTTTAGCATTACTCTTACTCATTTGGTGACTGTTACTCTGATGAAAATACCTAAACACACTTCCCGTGATGGAATGAATATAAGATAATGTATGGTTTTTAAGATGCAGCACCTATACATGAAATCCTAACTGATTTGAAATCAGTATTGTTCTGGTTTGAGCCAGGACAGAATCAATTTTCTTTTAGTAATTTTACTTTTCAGTTAAGTCTCTTCTAAGTAACTGCACTTGCTGAAATTAACTTCATGTTTTTCAGTCAGTGTCTGTCTCTAGGAGTGATAACGCTCAATGTTTATAGTTGCTGCTGGAGAATGGCATCCAGACCAAGGCCACTGCTTGGTTCTGCTGAACATCTTATTTTTCAGAAACAAAATGGAGGAAAGAAGTCACATGTGTAACCCTCCTACGGGGAGGAGCAGACCTCACAGGTGACCAAACTTGACCAAACAAAGTATTCCATCCCAGAAACATCATACTAAGTACACATCTGAGGGATCATCCGTGGGCAGCATTCTGGGAGGACTC
This sequence comes from Aegotheles bennettii, assembly GCA_013398125.1. Classification (NCBI taxonomy): domain Eukaryota; kingdom Metazoa; phylum Chordata; class Aves; order Caprimulgiformes; family Aegothelidae; genus Aegotheles; species Aegotheles bennettii. The sequence continues at coordinate 383,868 of VZRW01012684.1, read as the reverse complement.
TGTCAGTTCATCTGCCCTGGATACCAATCCGTGTGTTCCTGACTCTGTGGGTCCCTGCCTTCAGCTCCCATTTGCCGCTGAATCCANCCAGAAACATCATACTAAGTACACATCTGAGGGATCATCCGTGGGCAGCATTCTGGGAGGACTCTGTCAGTTCATCTGCCCTGGATCCCAATCCATGTGTTCCTGACTCTGTGGGTCCCTGCCTTCAGCTCCCATCTGCCGCTGAATCCAGGACCCCAGTCCAGGACTTTCCCAGGGTTGTCCTGCAGCCTTGGGGGTGATATGAACATCATTGAGTGTCAGAGTGATATAGGTTTTGTGTATATTTGCATATATTTCATTATTTTCTTTTTCATCATCATTACTGTTTCACTGAAGCTGTGTAGTTTAGTTTCCAACTCGTAAGTCTCTCTCCCTTATTCTCTCTCCTTTCCTTTTTGGGAAGGAAGAGGGGTAATAGAGAGCATCTGTCATTCATTTAATTGCCAGCCCAGCATTAAACCATGACAAATACGCATCCTACCATTGCTTCTCATGAATCACAGAATCACAGAATCCTAGGGGTTGGAAGGGACCTTGAAAGATCATCTAGTCCAACCCCCAGACAGAATTTCACCCTTTACATTATAAAATATGGCAGATTTCTTGCTCTAATACCAGGGATCTTTATTTAAATTTCTTGGACTCTGAAAGTCTGTTATGCATTATTCTTTTAGCTGGGTAAACCATTCATCTTGTGCCAAAAGATAAGGGAATGGCTTTAGAAGTTTCTTTTTACAGCTTTAAATATTTTAGCAAGACCATAGGAGAAGCAACAAATCTGCAGAAGGAGCCTAGCTGAACCTCAGAAACCTGATTCATGTGACACCAGTTTTATGCCTCTCCTGCCCCTGAGATGAATATGCAGCACGGGAGTTGTGTGATCACTCACCTCTCCTAAATGAGGGAGAAATGCATGCTTTCTGTTACAGGTGAAATGTTAGAGACTTCCCTATTTTTCTTCTACAAAGACCTGGCAAGGATCTTGCTGAAAAAGCAAAGGCAGATGTATTTAAATTTTATAATTATATAAATTTAGATTCAGTTCTGCTGAAAAATGTTCAGTTATGTTAACAGTGGAATTTCAAAAACACTTCTACTGCATTTAACCTTAATAATAAAACAGTTCTTCTCTTATCTGAAAAATGTAATTCTGCACTTTATCACTTCTTTTTCTTATTCTACTACTTTTTCTTATTGTACAAACTAAAATTAATAAATAGATAAATACACATTTATTGTTATTGCTGTCACTGTGTTCCTCATACTTAGTAATTTTTCTTTCTGTTGCCATATTATGGCAAGACTTCCTCTAAAATGACAGAAGAAAGAAAAAAGAGAAAGAAGATGAGTAAATCTGACCTGACTAAACTAAAACATCTGCAGTTGTTTTTCAATCCCTAATTTGTAATCTGATATTGCAATTAGCATCTGTATACATATTTTCGTATTTAAAATGTGTTTCTTTTGTTGCTGCATTCATGCTGCTAACCTTTCTGTTGCCATGACCCAAGAAGGGAAGTCACATTAAAGCCTGAAAACAATACTTTTCAGTGCTTCCAGAACAAGGGCTGCTTCACTGAACAGTGAGAGAATCATTCCTGGTCTATCACAAAGCAGTGTGGAGGCTGCTGCGGCTTTCACAGAAACTTTGCACTGAATTACAGGACAAAGGATGCTTTTTTTATCTTTCAAGGCTGTTTGAAGGAAAGACATTTCTTCTGCTGAATAAACAGTAATTGCGGAGCTGAGCAGTGATATTCATTTGTCAGTAAGGAAGAAGAAAGAAAAATAGTCACTGTCTGATGGACTGAGTCAAAACCCAACTACTCTAGCTGAAAACCTGATGTAGCTGTGTAGGCAAGATGGTGCTTTTTCTTGAACTATCCAACAACAATCAAAGAAACAATAATTCTCATTTTCATATAAAAGCTCTAACTGGACATCTTTCTCTGTAAAAGGCTTATGAATGTAAGTTTTTCAGAGCTTTTTGTCCAGGAAACAGGGAATAAAATTTTTTAAAATTCAATTTAAATAAAAAATCTATATGTCAGCTACTGTGCTCTTTAAATCAGAAAAAAATATAGCAGGTACAGTTAACAATGTTCATAAAACTGTGGGTTTTTTTCTTTTCTGTAGGATGTGTCTCTCAATGCCCATATGAGTCTGAGGAACAAATTTAATGCCCTTTTTGTTTTTTTCCATACCTTCTGGCAAGGCTTTTCCAGCAGGAGGCAGTGCAAGGTCTAGGGAAGGTAAAGAGGGGTGTAGGGGAAACTGTGAAGAGGATGAGGTTTTTTGTTGAATAAATAATAACATAAAGTCGGACACAGGATAAAAGAGATTAATAGATTTAAGAATAGTTTGCAAAGCAAAACTAGTTTATGTCCCTAGCTGAATTAATAATAATCTCCAGTGAATACCAAGGGAGATAGACTGAAGCTACTGCTGCGGGTGAAATTAAGGCCTGGTTAAAAATATGTTTTAGAGAAAAGAATAAGGGAAGGACTCCTGTTCACTACAGCAGAGCTTGGATCAGGCCCCAGCTAATTTGCCTGCACGTCCATACTATTGTCCCTATTCCTTCAGGTAGGCACACTAAAGGGACTGTTTTTTTAAATTTATGAAATGCAGAAAAACCTTTCCTACATTTACAAAATAACTCTTCTAAGCACACACATCACATAGTAATGCAATGTTTTACTGTAACTACATATTCTAGGCATGCATTAATATGGATTAAAGCACTTCAGACAAGAGTTAAACACACAGTGCTTAGATAATGCAACATCAGATGGTATGTCAGCACTCAAGGCACACCAAAGAATTGCGCTGGGCATTGCTTCAGTGGTAGGCAGCTGGGAAAGGGCCAGATAGATCCCCTTAGAAATATGTCTATAAGCTAGAAAACCGATTGTGGTGAACAGTCTTGGGGTGTGAAATATTCCACAGACAAAATTGTGGATTGTTTCTCCATCCATATTTCAAGAAATGCTCTGCTTAGATAGTGAATGTTAGCCAATGTCTGCTTATGCATACTAAATGTACTCACTTTGGGACAGCAAGATGTTGAAAGTGAACTCTGTCCTTGCTAACAGACTGAGGGTATTCTGGCATCTGAAACTTTTGCTGACCGGGATTTATTGTTCAGTGAGTTATGGAGCTTGGAGATGAGTCAGGAAATGCCACATGGCTTTTTGCTATAGCAAGGACAGAAGAAGCAGGCTGCATTTCAGAAGATGGGAGCTGGCAGAAAGGTTATGCAAAGAAAGATTCTAGTGGACTGGGAGGAGACCTGCCCCAAGGTCAGAAGGTTTCTCATGAATATTCCTATACTATTAGTTAGTGCAGCAGAATTTTCTCTTTGTTGCCCTCCAGAAGTATGCATTGTTCTTCAAAAGGAATCAGGTATTTTATGCAAGATGTTCAGTGTCTCAGTTTGCTACAGAACCTTTTAGTACATATATTCTTTTTTCTTTCCAAATAATTCTGCTCCCTTTCAGCCTAAACCCACAGTCTTCTGCAAAAAGCATTGTTTTCTTTAATTATAGTCTTAGATGTATCTATTGAAGTGTTAAGCAGTCATATTTTGAATTGCCAACTAAAATAGTTAAATCCTCCTTGGTATTTGTCTTTCTTGCCCAAAACAAGCTATCAGGTTTTCTTTAAGGTTTTCTTTAAGGTTTTACATGTATGAGGGTAACTGTTTCAACTCAGTTAGACTCTTCCCAGATAAACCATAGAAAGAACCCTTCCAGTTAATTGCAGTTTATTCTTATCTTTATAAGAGGAGAGGTTTAATCAGTATGCTTATTTGCCCTTTATATCTCAGGTTCACTGTCTGCCAAAAAGCCCTGGCTATCTTCACCCCACTCCCTTCATAGACTCTCATTGACATTTGCCACCTGAGTTCTGCTTGCTACTTGAAAGGAAGATGATAACTTAGTGAATTCTCAAGTGTGAAATCACTGTGTCAGATCTGTGTAATTTAGATGTGTCCAGAAAGCCTCAGGCTTAGAAAGTTCAATAAATTCTGGTTTTTCAATAGGTATGCTAGACCTATCTTTTGTTTCGACTTTGTCATCTCACCACAGGACAAGTATACTCTCATTTGTCTACGATGACTGTAATTAATGCCTCAGCTCCCAGTTCAGCCTTTAGAGGGCTACAACCGGATAATTCATTCTCTGCACTACACTAAGAATATAATGGATCTACTTGTCCAAAATGACAGTACTGCTCCTGTATTCAGTCAGACATTTGTTTATATTCTCTCAGGTGAAATTTTAGGTTGATCTCTGTCTAAGTAACTTGTTAAGTGATTCATCTTGGTTTTCCTGGTTGCTAGCATGTTTGTTCTACCCATTTTTTTCCTTAAAACTTTTCCATCATCTTATAAATGACTTGACTGCTTTGTGGCTTCTGGGAGAAAGAATTACAAAGTCACAACTAAGAGGTTTGTTTGTTTGTTTGTTTGTTGTTTGTTGTTGTTGTTTGGGGGGGGGGTTTAAAAAACCCCCCACATTTTCTACAATCAAAATAATTTGTAAAAGACTGCTACTGGCTAACATATTCCCTAAAATGTATAATGAAAATCTATGATACAAAAAGAGTTCATAAATAGGAAAGACCATCCCTACAGTAACTGCTAGCTTTGAGATATCAGGTGTTTGACTTATGAGGTATTTGAACAGCAACAGTGCTTTTACATATATATATTTATTCTCCACATCCACAATTAACAACACAGCAGATGACTGTTGTAACCTTATTACTGTGTATAATACAATTGGTAAGGAATTCTAGTAATACTTGGTGGATAATAACATTGTTGTTGGAAAGGCATTCCAGACTCACTATTTCAGCACTTCTGAGTCAGCAGTCACTGTAGTAAAGGCTTTATGTGAGAAACTAGCAGATGGCATCATGAAACGCATCTCCTCTGTTGTTGGATTTGTATAATGTCCTACTCATCAGTTTCCATTGGGTGCATAATGTGGTGTTCATATATTTGATATCTGGCTTCCTGTTTGACCCTTTCAAATCTGTCAGTGATACAGGAAAAATAATTGATACCTTGGGAGTGAAGAAAAAAGAGAAAAAAGGAGAAGTTAGAATTGCTGGAGAAGGGAGAGAGGGGTGCTTAGACAGCTGCTCTGAGAGGAACAGTGTTGCAGGAACACACCCTGTCAAACCATGCAGCGTCAGCTGTAAGATTTTTCAAAAGAGGGTTAAGGAGTGAGCAGGACGCTGCAGTGTTTTAATAACCTCAATGTACCTGTTCCTGAAACAGCCGATTAAGCTGTATGTGCAGCAAAATGGTTATTGAATCATTAATTCCACAGTAGTGGCAGGTTTCAAAACAATTTCCCCAAAGAAACCCAAAGCAAGCAAAAGTATTGGTCAAGAAGCAGGAAAAAAAGCAGTGAATAATTGAGAACAGTGAGACCTCTTTATTATTAACCCATAAAATTCATATCATGGTGGACTAAGAAAAGACTGGCAGAATTAGAACAAATGAGTGTGCTGTGGTTAATACTCCCTTCAACCATTCTAAGTTAAAATATTTGGCATCTAAAATGACCAAATAACAGTATTTGTAAAAATTGACTATACAAAACTAATGCAAGGATATTTAATAAAAGAGAGTGTGGTCTATTAATCTAGGCATGTATGACATCTGAACTAAAGTTATGCAACCAATATTATGCATTACTATGCATTCTCATACATTGCCTGTTGGAGGCATTAGTTTAAATTTTTCTCCAGGAAATGTTGTATTGGGTTTTGCTACCAAGCGAAACGCAGGGATGGAAGTCTGAGCTAAAAAGACGGGAAAATAAAATGTGATGATTGTGAGGCGCATTCTTAATAAGAAATAGTCAGTGAAACAACAACTGAGATGAAGAGAAATAAAACAAGTAGTGGATGTCACAATACCTTATTTTATGTGTTTAAAGTAGGCATCTACATATAAGCTAGTCAACTAAATACTTATTATGTTACAGAATAGAAATAAGTACTTCTAAAGCAGCTTTCATCCATCCTAATTTTGATCTGTGCATTCTGGTTGTTTACAGAGATGAGAAATGAATCCCACCCTTGATAGCCATCTTTTATGTATTTGCAGCATCTTATTTACTGCATTCAACTTAGCAAGATTTACATACCCACACAAATGGGTCAGAAATAATTCTACTTACTTTGATTTCAGTAATCATAAAAGCATTGATGCCAAGCTCAGTGTATGTGCTGGACAAAGGGACAGCAGAGGGGAGAAGGCATATAAGAAGAAATGTGTTTACAGCAAGACAGCTCAAACGGTTGATCTATATGGAATGGAAAGTACAACATTTTCAAGGACAGCCAGTTGTCCAGAGAAAAAGTAAAGTCATGAAGACTAAGAGAGGAAAATACAAATGATGGAGAGATAGGAACACAATTTAAAAATGATCTGCCAAATTTTAATCTTGAGCTCACTGATTCAAAAATACCATTATTTTAATTGTACTGAGCAGTGAACTATATAGGAATATAAAGTAGTTTTCCACCATTTGAGCCAAAAAAAGGTATAAATAAATAGACATTTATTTGTTTAAAATGATCTATTGCCATGTCATCAAGTTTTATTTATTAATTCCCCATTGTCCAGATCATTTCTTCAGTCAGTGCTATCTGTAATCTTTAGTATTACTCTAATTTTCTTCTTTGGTTAACCAAAGAGCATGTTCCAGAGTTATCATTATTATGCAGCTAAGTTAGACCAGTACAAATAGCAGAAATGTACTTAATTCAGAGCAGTTTTTCTGCCATAAAAGCAGTGTGAAAGCATTCTGAAAAATTACTATGTAAAATTAGAACTAGGTTATTCAACTGAGCAGACAAGTGTGTGTATTCATACTTGTATCTTCATTAGTGCCAGAAATAAGCGTTGTACCTCTTTCTTGGGTCGTGTGTGCATTTGTGAATCAATACAATTATGGGAATGTAAGCTAGATTCTATTCCTACTTTTATGTCATTAATAGAACAAATAATCAAACTTCCACCATCTAATAGTTAGACATCCAGACTTTCCAACTCAAGATAATATTAGACATCCAGACTGTTTCAATAGCCATCAAACATCTCAACTTTCTTATTCTAGCTTCAAGTACCTGTCCTGAGATTAAAGAATGATCCTCTGGAGGTTTCCACTGCTGTTAAAGCTAAACTGGACAAAAAGCTTTGACTAATCTTTACAGGGTTGAAATTAACTAAGAGGAGTCTCTCTCACATTGTCATTCCATAAGCTGTTCCAGGATGGTTCCACCATCACTGTGCCTATTTCAAACCATTGGGGAGGTGGACTATAGGTTGTGTTTTTAAAAACTGAGAGTCCAAATCCATCATAAAACCAGTATTTATGAACTAAATGGCAAAAAAAAGTCAGTTTGACATGCTGGTGTTTGAATTCATTGATTAAATCTGGCATTAAAAAAAAATAATCCATGTTTTTGTTTGGAAACTGCAAATGCAGGATGCATACTTGTACAAACCCTATTTAGAGTAGAACTTCAAAAGTTGCATTTTGTGAACTAAAATATAAAGAAAAAATAAGTGCAATGAAGTCTAAGCAAAACTCTTGGTTTTCCAACTTGAGCAGGCCAAAAGAACTCTTTACTTTGCAGCAAAGATTGAAGAGTCAGATATGTTTGTGTGCATATCAACACTTGGCTGTCCTCATTGAGGTACCTACCACTGCTATTTCCCTTTGCAACTAATGGTCCTCTTCTACAAACATGTTCTCCCAGAGGTGGATGACAGCAAACTCCAGAGGCAAGTTGGAAATCTGGCATCTTAAAGTCAAGAGAACATCATGACATGCCTGATATCTATTATAGATATAGTTGAACCGCAGCCACATAGGCAACAAGCAGAATATTGTTGCCCCACTGAAGAACAAGGTGTTAATTATAGTAATTTCAAGGAGGAAATTTCTTAACTCAGGTCAAGTTAAAAAGTTTACTGCAAAGTGAATGGTTTCGTGCACAGCAATTTCCTCAAGATCAGGAATTTTGATGCTTAGTGAGAGAAAACCCTGGATGTAAGTTACCCCTTCTGCTTGTCAGTAAGAACTGTGCTAGGGCAATTTAAGACAATAAAGCTTACGTCGCTTTTATGGTAGCTTATATTGCACATATGACAATGTTTCTTTATTTCAGTTCTAAGGACCCTGCAGTTCAGTAAAACCTTTCTGCACATTTATTTGCAGGTTAATTTATATTTCAGAATGCAACTGTGGATTCATGAAATACTTAAATCATCTGCAGTGGAGCAAGAACAAATTTTGCTCTCTCTGCTAGATGCCTTTGGAGAGCACTGTTGGTACTCAAATAACATATTATTCTGAGGGAGATTTCTTTGGGTAAGAAAAGAGCTCTTATGATGGCACCTGAACATGTTTACCACTGCTCTGCTACTCCCAGTTCCATACTCACCTCCTTGTCATATCATCATTAACAGCTTTATCACCATCTCTAATAGTCACCAAAATTAATATTTCAAGCAGGCTTTGGGCTTGCTGTTTGCACATGGTTGGCTGGATGATCACCAAGGCCACCAATGAAATATAAATTTTTGAGGGCATGAGTACCTGAGGACCAAAGATTTGAGGCTTTCTGCACACATTCAGATGCTTGCCCTGTAATAATGGTAATAAATTGATTGTCTCTACCTTGCCTGCAATTCCCTACAGCACTCTGACACCTGTTTCCAAAACCAGTGACATACAGACAATACCTTCCACCGGCTACTGTTTAGTATAAACCAGCAAAGAGCACCCCAGAAAAATCACATTTTTAACCTCATAATTTTGTTCTCTAGGCTGATGACACGTTGTGTTGCTGTAAGGCTTTTGTTAGGACAATAAAGTAGCAACCATCAGCTGTTTTTTTTTAAAAAAGGCTTCTGGCTGCCAGAGGGGTTGCAGTAATTACACTTTCCAGCATAAATTCAAAAGTTGATGCCAGAGTTTGGGCTCAAGGTCCCTGCAGAAGTTGGTTTCACAACATGGCAGGGACCTGCTGACCCCAGGGAACCTGAAGGAATTGCTTTTCTCTACAGTTATCTGACACATTTATCAGTATGATTTTGTGTTCCTAATTCTTTGCTTCACAGCAGTAGCTTTTCAGGGTGAAAATGGTATCTGGAAAATTATCACTGCCTTTAAGTCATTGAGTTGCTTCTGTGAATTGAGACTTGCCAGTATCATAGGCTGACCCAGCTGGGAGAAGTCACAGTTTACTAATGGTTGACATATGAACCTTAATTCTCCTAGTCAGTCATCTAATCTTTTCCTCTTTCTTTCCAAGGAGTGTTGTTGCTACCCATCATAACCAAAAATATTTTTTTCTTATTTTCATTTGTCTTTTTAGCCATCTCTACAGCTTGCTTTATTTATGTTTTTGGCAGCAGACACTTCAGAGACTGAGTAGTTTAAAAAAGTCTATTTTCTTCACAGTTGCTTGACTTCACTGTAACATCCCTCTGGCTCTTTGTTTTTTTATTTTAAAATTATTTTTTATCACATTATTTGGAACGAGTTATTTCCAGCTCTTCCTGTCACATAGACCAAAGTTTAGGAAGTGTGATTTTTTTCAGACAATATGTTGGTTTTTGTTACAATAAGGCTTAGCACCAACGACTCTGGTTTTCTGTTTTGGCTACAAATTCACATGAATTTTTCTTAACTACTGCTTCTGATGACTGAGATGGGCTTGGTTTAAGACAACGTATCTGATGTGGGAGTTGTCTGGGCTTAACATCAGTCTGAGCCTCAGCTGGCAGCACAGGTGGTACAAGGGTGAGGGAGGCAGCCCTTCTGGCAAATAACAATTCTCCAAGAAATGACAAGCCTGTGAAGTGATCTCATTTCTGTTCCTCTTGAAGGGCAATAATAGAGGATGACATAATGTGGCACAGCTTTGCCAGTCCACTCATGTTGCACACCCTCTGCGTAAATTATATTTGCTGTATAAGAGCAGTAAATAAGTGTCACTAGCAGATGCCTGGAGATCATCCTTCCTTCATGGATCTCCATATACCCAGTTCCATCATTTACACATATTGCAGAGACCCCAGCTGAGATCTAATGCAGGTCAGCCTGTCTTTGCATAATATATACATGCACAAAAAAAATCCATGTTTCATGTTGACATTAGCTCTGGCCATCATTGAAATTCTCCTATGTAAATTATATCTCAAACAAGCTCCAGAGACTGAGGGAACACTTTGGTCCCACACACCAAATGCCATCAGGTTGTACAGTCCTTTGTATTGTTAGAAGCACAACTTCTGCCTGCCTTACAGACCTCACCTCTCAGGGCCCATGAGTTATGGTTTCCTTCTGCCTTTAGCAGTTGCACACATCTTTTAGGCAGTCCTTCAAAGGCTGGAAGAGTACCCTCTGTCTCTATGTCGCTTTCAAATAATGGCAGTGATTATTCATGAAAGTGGTGCCTGCAGTCTCTTTTGTATTGGCAGAGTCTTCTTAAGTGCTCTATAATGTGAGCAACTCTCTTGTGCTTTCTTTCTTCACAAATTGAAAAAATATAATTTGTTAGGGCAGGGTCTAAGCTGCAACAACAATATAGAGCAATAACCTCCTGCAGGACACTTCAGACTCAGGTTGCTCTTGCATTTTCTCTAGGTCATTAGGGGTCCTAGCTTGAAGCTTTCTGGCTGTTGTGAATCCCAGCATACCTGTCTATATACCTAATAGCAAAGAATTTAGTTGCCTTAATTAGTGTTACATGTTCCATTCCTTGAATTGACCATCTTAGTCTTAGCATTATCTAGGCACAATTCTAAAGTCTGTTTCTCAAAGTTGATCCTTGTTGTTACTTTGTTAATTACAAAGACCATCTCTTTCAAAACACTTTTCCTCAAACAACCAAGCCATTAAGAATATATCTCACTTGGAACTGTGACTGTGCTTTTGACACCACATGGGTTTTAACAAATTTGGTTATCTATAGTACAGCTGTAAATATCTGAGCTTGTTTTTTAGATACCTTTTGTACTCAACTGAGAAAAAACAGACGTTTCTGGGCAGTGATTCATCTCACTGTAAGTATAAAATAGGTTAGATGAATTACACTCTTGGATTGGGGTGAAATGAACCCAAATGATGCAGAGACTATTTCAAGGGCCTGATGCCAAATTTGGATGATGTCCAATGTCACATAAGCTTCTGCCCCTAGTAAGTGAAAAAGACATAGTCACTTCTTAATTTCTCTGAAGAGTGACTCACAAACTTTAATAAAGCAGGGAGCTGCCATCACATCAATAAAAACCACAAACCACAGGGAATTAGGAGTGTAAGCTGTCTGCATTTGCAGACAATATATGCCTCAGACAGAGAGGGCCTCTTGCTCCAATATCGGTCACTGCAGCTGGGGCAGAGGATGACAAGTGTAAGGGCAGGTTGGAGGGAGCAGCAGTATGGGTGGCTAACACTCTCAGCTGAGCCCTAGGGATAAAGCTGCACCCTCCCACCCTTACAAGAGGGGACAAGGTAACTTTTGCCGTGTAGGAGTGACATACATTCTCCTTAAAACAAAATTACAAAGTAGGCATAACAGCTTATTCTTAAAAACATGATATATTAATTTCCTCTGTGTAAACAACTTTATTCTGTAAAAGAGGAAAGGAGTATTTCCTTTATCCCTAGGGGAAATGGTGTCCTACTTCTATCTAATGACATCCTCAGAAATGCAAGCAGTAACAATAATCATTCTGAGGAAGAGAAAGAAACTTTCAGGGCTTTGTTTTGAATGTCCAAAATTCTACACGTTAAAGGGCACAGTTATCAGAAATTGATCAGCTGTTGCCTTCATTAAATGAGTCTCTTTCTCTTGAATTGTGAAGTCAATCATTAGACATTCTGAATATCTCAGTCCTGATTCTTCAGCAATTGCCTTGGCACTGCTGCTTTTTTTCTGGAACTGGAGGCACTGATAAACACAGCAGAATTACACCATGTCAAAGAGTACTAACAAGAGGAAAGTAACAAGAGATCTGCTGTACGTTAATAAAATCCTCACCAACTGGTTGTTTAAAAATCCAGAATGAATCTACTACTACTTCCTTTACAAAACAAAAATCACTATTTTTTGGCTCAGGAAATAGGTTATTCTCCAGACTAGACCTTTTGTGAAAGTGTCTTCTTATAATCTTTGCATGTAGTATGTTTGCACCACCCTACACCCAGTGAGGCCAAAACGGTAACTTTTAGGTATATGTACTCTGTAAGATTTTGCTTACTTCATTGAACACCTGTTTCTTAGATTCCTTATGAATGTTTGATACATAGCCCGTCTCCCTAATTGTGCCTGTTCATTCCAAAAGCTTGCTTGTGTCTTTCCCCTGTTAATTTTTAGAACAACTCCTATATGGGTCAACCAGGTCCACTGCCAAAGGTTTGATCCTGCAAGACTCAGCTCTCAGAGGATCAGGCCCTTTGACAACTGCAGGTTACAATCTGTTTTCTTTATTTATGTGTGTTGCAGTCCCTGAGTAATGAGGTCAGGCTGAACTGGCTGCATGAGTAAAGCATCAGGAACCCCATGGTCCCCTTACTAGTGCAAGGACTTGCTGGCCTGCCTGGGGGCTGCTGTAGCTCAGGGGCAGCTCAGGGACTCACTTGAGCCTTGCTAGAGGCAGTGGCTTTATGGATATACAATAAAACTGCTTGGGACCATGACCCAGAGCTCTAACTCTGAGTGTCAGAAGTGTCACCTTCCTCCCAAAGAGTCAGACACTCAGTTCAACTTCTCTGCCATCCTTATTCAATTTCTTACTGAAAGAATATGGCTTTTTTAGAATTGGTCATTGCTGGAAGGACATCTTCAACCTCATAGTTATGCAGCAGTTATTCACGCTATACACAACTGTATGGAGCAAGCTTTTATATTTCTTTTCAACAGTATTTTGATTGTGCCAGCTTACTTCATTTACTAAAGTAAGCATAGTTAGGAAAAATTAGGCTGTTCGACCTTTGAATTAAACTGTCCATTTGTTGAACATTCTTTATTATCACAATTACAATAGGTATCATATCAATGATAATCCATTTATGATTGGTCTCCCTGGATAAATAATTTATGTAGATGACAAACTGTAAAGGTCTAAGCAGTGGCTAAGCTCTACTTTACTCTTCATCCCAACTTGTTCCATCTCTACTTACAAATATGATGTTTTCTTTCTTTAGTGTGTCCCCATGTGGCATACTTAGGCATCTGTTGAAGAGCTCTAAATTTACTTTTAAATATTCAAATATATGTCATATAAATTTTTGTTTCAGGATTTCCACTTGGTAAGAGACTGAATTGTCAGAAGAAGGAAGACAAGCTTCATTTGGCCCAGCTGTACTGTAGAAAAATGAAATTTTATAATCATCAGGTTGAACCATTTTAATAGGCAGATCATGAGCAATGGAAAATCTGTTTCTTTATGGAGCTTGGAGAGGCTCCCTTTTTCTTATCAGAACTTGTGACATAGAGTGGTTCGATTATAAGCAAACTGCTGAAGTCATGGCTGGATACATTGACTCAGGAATCCAACTTTCTAACAATGGAAAGTTGGAGAGTGTATGTCTCTCATGTATACATTTCATCATCAACAGCTACCAGTCAAGCCTTAGTTTATATGTACAATCACCTTATCCTCTAGCTCAAACAAATTTAGAAGCTCTATTAGATTTACCATTACACTGTGCTGTATTTCCCAGAAGTTTATATTAGCTGCAGTATTTCTTTCATTTTTCCTTTATGATAACAGCACGGCCTGCTATCTGTTTTACAGGTGTTGCATTTTCCTTGATGAGGTTAGAACAAATACTATTGCAACTAGAGAGCCTTAATAACTTGAATATCAATACACAATAATTTCACCTGAAATTTTCATATTTGATATCAAGCAATAGAAAACTGTATCTTAGCTCTTTTTTTTTAAATAGAAAATGCCAGAAGAGAATGTGTTTTTAAAAACTTGAGAATATCTGTGCAGATTTTTTGTTCAGTTAGTTAAATTTTATTTTATATGTTTTTGTATTCTTTTGTTTTTATGATGTCCCTGATTCAAAAGCCTCATGTTAAGTTTCCAAAGAAGGAATTTTCCTGAGTGAATATTTCTGCAGATTTTCAAACCAGATCACTGTTCAAATTATGTTAGCCAAATGAACCCAGATAGATAGTGGTACCCTAAATAATTACAAACATATCCACTTAGAAAATGAACACAGAGTTGAAATCTTAAAAGATTTAGTTTTATTAAAACAAGTCTTTCATAAGCAATTCTCTTTGACAAGAGTGTATTTTTTTTTTACATGGATACTTCCAGTGTCCTAAAAATCATTGGATCAAAAGCCATCCACGCTATCTTAATTTCATCAGAGTGAACCGCATCAGCAGATCTTCAGAGACCTCTCAGGAGAGGACAATCATGGAAGTAGGGTTAGGGAGGAGAAGAGAAATTGTTCTAGTATGTTATTATCAAGAATACTATTATCTTGTAAGGAATTTAGCCTCTTAATAACCTTAGCAATTTGCAGAAAGGTGGCTGTACTAATTATTAGAACTGTATGAATGTCTAGAAATAGAGTAGGTCAATGAGTCTTCTTGGAGAAGCAACTGGACTGACTGCCAACAAAGTAAATTGCTTTACAGAAATGGCAATGAATTATTCAACAAAATTTTCTTTTTGTCACCTGTTTGTGGCTCTTCTTCTCCTTTCTCCTGATGATAAACAAGCACACAGGTTCCTGAAAATAGGAAATTATTTATCTAACAATAGATAGTAGCAGTTTCTAGGAAACAAAGGCTTGTTATGCTTTGTAATAACAAACACAAGAAAACATATAGTCACCATCTAGAGAGCTGTTCATGTTGATATGCACTCACTGTAGTCAACGTGCTACAAGAGACAAAGGAATAAGTATTAAGATATCATAGTAATGAGGTGCTAAGAGCTGAAAAGCAGAATTGCAACTAAATGGGGCCTCATCTTGACCTCATCATGGGGCTGGGCATTTCTGCACCATTTGAGAGCATGGGTTAGGAGATATTCCTTTGAGCAGATCACAGAATCTTGTGAACTCTCTCAGAGATATGATCAAAGGAGGACATGTATATCTCTCAGACCCCACAACTGAAAACTTGAAAGCAAAAACAGATTCTGTCTGAGCCAGACTTGGACTTTAATACTAAACATCAAGGAACTATGGGGATTTGTAAGTTCAGAAAATAAATGTTTAATTGTCATCTGGGCAGTGAGCAGAGGAGAGGAAGGAAGACTAACTCATGAGAAAGGAGAGTATAATTTGTGGGGAAGAAAAAGATTGCACTCTTTAAGGGTAGAGCTGAAAAACCACTAGTAGATTAAATGGAAATGGATTAGTCAAATTGCGTATTAAAATTATTATATTTTATTCATATATTACTTTTTTAAACATAAGTTTTCATTATTCCTCATTTGTATAGCAGGTATGGTGTGTGTGGTCTTTGAGACTACCAAAATGGTATTGCTCTACCTGGGAATATAAAACCTTGCAACAGGATCTGTATCCAAAAATCCTTAAATGAAAATATTAAATGGATCTTTTGTTGAAAAAGAAACTCTGCTGGTAGCCTGAGTCAGGGCTTGAGATCTTACTAGGTAACAGATACATATAAAGAAAAGAGAGTTAAGACCATTTAACAAACCATGAAATTTAATAGGCATTTTCTTAGAGACTTTCTTTCTCTTTGACATTTTAAAAAAGTCTATTCTTAGTGAATTATTATTCACATTCTTTCATGAGAAAAGCTGGCTTTTAAATACTATTTGAATAAAAGGAGATTTACTTCATCCTTTTCCTGGTATATTTACCTTCTGTGGTTTTGGAAGAAAACTAAATAAAAATCACATATGAAATGTGGCTTTATTTCTAATTTTTCTTTTTTTTTTAATGTCAGTGTTTGTCTGCTAATATAATTGGTCCATCAATCAAAATGATGTCTAGATTATTTTACCACCCTGGAAATGCTATCTTACTGTTGTGATTTGTTTGTTGAATTATACGGGAATTATCAGAAATAGTTATTAGTTCTGCTTTGCCCCTTTCATTAATGCTATATTTCAGTGTACTTCTTTGACAGACTCATTAAGACACAAGGACAGGCTGGAAAGCAGTTCTTCTTCTCCTGCATTTTAATATTGTGAATACATAGCAATCACTTCACTGCCAGTTAGAACTGGCAAAAATGAAATATTTCAGAGTTTTAAAAACCTGAATTTCTCTGACTGTGCCTTGGGTAACAATGCTAAGGATAATATCTTGTTATAAATATAGAGTAATGATGAAATCATCCTTTTCTTTCTTCACAACTGATTTTTCAGACTGCAGAGTTGAAGTGGAGCATTTTAATACCTGAAGTATTTTGCAAACTTACCCATACAGTTCTTTTGAAGGCTTAGGAGAGCTTGGTTTTGCAAAGAAATTGCCAGCATGGGTTAATGGTACCACCTTTGGTCACTATCTTGTTTTAATTGGAGCAGAGTTGCACTTTATAAGAGAGTTGAATTTTCTGAGAGATTTTTCAAACTTTTTTCCCCTAAGGAGACAATTTTCTGTCATTCTGCATTGTAAGGAATTCATTGTCCTCAGCAAGTATTTTGTTTGTTCAAACAGCACTCACATAATAACATTTCTGCAATAACATAGCACTTTTCAGCTCAATGTATCTGTTCACAATATTTGTGTTCTACTTAAACCATAAGATTTTCCTCATGAACGGAGATGAAATATTTCTTTTACTTATGACAAAACAAATCAGGAAGTTTCCATTTAAGACTGTAAACCAAAACCCCATTAGTCCTATATCTCCCAAAGCAGAGACATATCTGATTCTAACTGACATAAAATCTAGATTAAGTAGTAAAACAGACATAAACATTAGCAAAACAGATAGGAACTTTATTAGCCAGATGAGCATTTCTCCAATTACAATGTAAGAACTGAAGGTCAAGGTGGGTTTAGTATTTGCTAAACATGCATAGAGTGCAGTTGTTCAATTTAGAAAAAGAAACATTACTAAGACATCCATTTTGATGTGCAACCTTGAAGAACAGATGTATTTGTTGCTTTCATGCACTCCTCACTCACACAATAGTGGTGTTCACATAACAGCAATAATCTCCAAAGAGCATCAATGAAACTTGGTGGAGACCTCGCTGTATTAGTGTTATAATGTGAGATATATGAATATGCATTGACAACATGATTTCAATTGAAGGTTGTTGAGGCTTCTGCTACAGAGGCATTAGAAGGTCAATTGTGAGGTTTAGATTGGTGTAATGCTTTGAATTCAAGGCTACAGAGACCACTTGAGGTTTCCATTATGACACTTTGATGAGGTGATTAGTCTAGGAAAATTATTCCATTTCAAACCTGAACCATTAGAAGAATCATCATACACTATGGGACATTACACTATATTCTGGCTGTATAATTATTTCAGTTTTGTATTCACAGTAAAACAAAATAAATGGCAAATTAGGGACTCTAAGGATGACTTTTGAATAGCATTATAGGCGAAGACAGAAAACCGAATGACAATACATTGCTTAATACATCAGGAATCAGAAGAAATGTTAGATGGTCAAAAGAAAGAATCAGAGGAAGATAACCCTTACAAGAACTGACTAAATAAATGGTTGGTCATGGAATGAGACAGAAGAAACATCACCATTAATAAGAATCAGAATTGAGAAGCAGGAAATCACAGAATTGGCAAGTGTCTCAAAAATCTTCTGATCCCAACTTCATGCCTCAAAACAAGACCTATGACTCTCCTGACAGGTATTTGTCTTACTGCTTCTTGAAGACATCCGTTAGCAGAGACTGCATAATCTCCCCAATCAATCAACTCCAGATCTCCACTATTTTAATCAGTTTTGCTAATATCTAAACCAAATTTTTGTCTGCTATTTAAGCTCATTGCTTCTTCTCTATGCACACCATGTACCCTCCACATGAGAAGCAGATTTTCGTGTATTTCAAAACTATTAGTATGTTCTCCACGGCCTTTTCTTCATCAGGCTAAATAACCTCTATTCATTCTATCATTTTTCAAAGGTCATTACTTCTAGGCTTTGTTATTCTGATATTGCTCAGTGTGCTCTGAATGATCAACATCTTTCCTGACATATAGTGCCCCAACCTGGACCTACTCCTCCAACTAAACCTTGGCTAGTGGTAAGGTTAACTTCAGCTGTCTGAAAAGACACGAAGAAGATGAAGAAATGGTCATTTTCCTGACCAGAAAAGAAGTAGTTTAACTGTAGAAATACTTTTTGAAAAAAAAAGTTTAAATTATTTAAAATACATTCCATTTGCATATCAGAATGGCTTTGGAATGGACTTGGGTTGGGAATGGAACAAATATTTATGATATTTTCCTATTTAAGCAAAATGCTGTCTTATTTGAGATTTTTTTCCTAGCCTGGAACCTTTTAAATTTTCATTGGCATGACTCTTCAAGCAAAATGTAAAATTACACATGAAATTGCACACACCTTACTATCTAGTCATGCTTCTATTCCAGCCATTCTAAGCAATATTTGACTGCTACAAGCCTTTTTTTGGAAACAAGCATTATATTTAATATATCTCATCCTGCTTTGTGCAATTCTTCAGGCTTTGAAAGGAAAGTGATACGCTATGTGACAAATTTACAGCTGACAAATACACACTTGTTAAAGAAGTCCAGGAAATATCTCTAAAATTTCAGTGGAAGCTAACAAAATGATGTGAGTGAATAGTGAACAACACGTCAAACTGACAATGTGTGTTGGCAGTGTTCATTTAAAATAATCATACACATCACCTCATTCAAAATTAATTGTATAGATTGCACATAATAAAAGACTTGATGTAGAGAGCTCAATAAAAAATGCTGTTTAACATGCACCATCCACTAACAAAACAAAGACATTGCTATAATACCTAAAGGATAAAATGGAATGAGAAATAGTGGAAGTTTCATTGTCTTGACAAAAGCAAATGCATGAACCATACAGATCTTGAATCTGTTCCCCCAAAAAATGGATGGATCAGAAAAAGAACAGCAAAGGTGATTATTAAGAACATCTATTAAGAACATCTAAGAGAGAACTTGCACCAGAGAGGAGCCACACAAAAGAATCCAGGAAAGAAATAACCAAGGCAATGGATTATGCTGAGAGGGTAAATGAGAAAACTCTGCTCATCTTTTCCTTATGTAAAAAAAGAAAAAAAAAGTGCCAGTGAAAGAATGATTCAAAGCGAAGCCATACCTACCCAAGACAAATCCATGATATTCCCTGGCTGTGTCCAAAAGATGGGACATAGCAACTTTTCCCAGTTCCCAGGAAAGGAATGTGTCACTTACACAGGTCCCATCTACACAGTGAAAGGCTATAGATTTCCCCTTTGCCTCCTGACTTTCCAGAAGAAGAAAAGCCCGTTATGCAGTCCAAAATACACCCATCTTGCCCAGAAACCTCAGTGGCATATCAGTTGGTGGTGAACAGCTGCCTTGCTATCACAGAATCACAGAATCACAGAATCGTAGGGGTTGGAAGGGACCTCGAAAGATCATCTAGTCCAACACCCCTGCCAGAGCAGGGTCACCTA
>VZRW01012684.1:338904-355428 GCA_013398125.1 Aegotheles bennettii | reverse complement strand
TTTGCGGCTGCCTCAGTTCTTCAAATCATGTTTACTAAGATATGACAGTGTACAATTCTAAAGCAGGGAAAGCAATGGTGACCACACAAATCCTTTTAAATCCAATCTGCTGGGTAGCAGAGTAATACTTCTGATTGGTGAGAAAACCAGACATGCTTTTGATCTCTGTAGACAGAAATTTCTCTACAAGATTTGTATTGGCTTTGCATTTTCATTTTATGATTTTTAAAGTTATCATGTATTTTGGGTGAAATAAAAAGGAAATTATTTAGGGAGTTCATGCAGATATTTCTTCCTCATATTATTGTTTGTGTTTTGACAAACTTCTGTGGAATATTTAGGTCTGATATTAGCAAGGTAACAGAACCATTGAGTTGAACTGTGTGTGACTGATGACCAGGTAGTTTATCCTCTGTAGTCAGTGTTTAGCATCCATTTTTAATTTAGAAAGATATTCTATATTCCATTCAACTTGTACATAGCACAGTAAAAAATTAGGTGATAATCATGCAGCACATAGGATGGAAGGGATCTTGGAAGTGTATCGTATGTTTTTTGTATTTTACGTTCATTTGTGACACCTCCTTGTAGACTATGAGCTCTCAAAAGAGCAAGACTGCAAGCAAAGAAGTAGGCACTTAGAAGTGCTCTGCTTACTGCTGGCTGTATTCTTATCCATTCGATCTTTCCAGAGTGCTATTATTTCCTGTCAGAATGCAAAATATTCTTTAGTTCCCTTGACATAGCTGAAAAAAAAAACCTACAGAGACAATGAAAAGATAATGCCTACAGTATGGACTAAGGCTAAATGTTGTCTCTTACTTGGTATATACCAGAATCGCATCCAGGATGGAAAACTCAAATATACACAAAAGAGATTAGACAAACTCATGAGTTAGGGGTGCTCAGGTGAGTGGCACAGGAGTAGAGCTTAACAGGAAGACAAAAACCTGAGGATATGTCTGACATACTCTGGGGCACGGTGTGCCAGAACAGGGTTACTGAGAGAGCAAAGTCTGCAGGGACAGAGCAAAGGGAGCCAGCCCTGGTTGTCTTCTTTATACTGCCTCTTGGATGGCACATTGCAGTGAACAGTCCCCAAAACCACACAGGGTTTTTCTTCGAAGGAAACTGGCTCATTCTCTTAGGAAGAAAAACACTGTACTGCTTACTCGCAGCTACACAGTGTGGACAGCTGAGGACCTAGGAGCAAACTGCAGCGTTAAGTTATGTGCCAGATTACATGCTAGGTGTATCCATAGGCATCCAATTAGACTTCACTTTTGCTCTACAGTCTAACACACAATTTCCTGCAGTGCACAACAGTCCTGCTTCCACAACAGATGGGCAGTTCTGGTATCACGAAGATTGCACATAGCTCTGACATAAAAGCCAATATAACCACTGAAATGGCAGCTAAGGATTAAAATTGCAGCCTGTGAAGGATCTCATCATGGAGCAGAGAAGTGCCAGTAATATTTTTTCTCTCTGACGCCTTGCTGTGACCTCCCCTGCAATAATTTTGTGCAGTTCAAGGCATCCCTATAGCAGAAAGATATTGAGAGATCAGGTATGTAGAAAAAAGCAACAGGAACTGTTGTGAAGCTAGACAGATGCATTAAAAGAAGTGCTGTTGAGAGGAAGAAATTATAAGAGACTTCCTATGTTTGACTGAGGTTAAAAAAGAGAAAGGTTGGAGCAGCGTGCTGTACCGCTTTTAAATTGGGAGTTTCATGCTGAACATTAAGAAAGTAATCCTTGCATTCTCAGGGAGTCTGTATTAGTTCTTCCACTTGGTTCTAGCCCATCCTTAGAATTGTACTAATAAACGTTTCAGTAATGTTTTGCATCTGTATCATAGTAAGAACCAAAAATGCTTCCACAACAGAAGAGATATTGCTTTAGGCCCTTTCCCACCCTAATTTCCATATAGCAAGCAAACAGAAAAATACTAACAGTAAGTGCTCACTGGAGGTAGCCAGCCAAATCATGCTCTCACAAGTGCTAGGTCAGTGAAGTCCGTGCACACAGCCAAAAGCTTATTTGACCCATAGTGTGAGATAAAAGTAAAGCAATAGTAGTTGAACATTTATAGCTCTTAATGAGGTCATATTTAATACGCTGTGAACGTTTCTGGTCACCCTATTACAGCAAGCTTATTGTAGAAAGGAAGTGACAGCGGGGGGCAATCAGTATTGTAGAATGTAGAGACTTTAGCATTTTAATTTTTTCCTGAATGTTTGTGAAAGTAGGACTGTGTTAAAAGAAAAAAGGAGAATTGGAGAGGCACTGAGGTACACAAAGCCTGCTACCTATTTAAATTCCAGTCAGAGATGAAAGCACAGGTTTGTCACTAATATAACATGAAGAAAAGTTTAAAACGATGAATTAGCTATGATTTCTTTAAAGTGAAGTTGATAAATATGGCTGCAGTCAGTTTGAATGAGATTATTGATGATTAGAAATAGGATATTAAAAGCTATTCACATCAATGCTTTCCAAACAACTTTTTTCTACCCCTAGTACAATAGCATTTTGTTACATGTTCAATGTGCCACTTTCAATTCAAATTGAAAGAATTCTGAGGACTACAAGGCTGAAATCAAGATTAAATTGCAGTCTTTTGGAACTCACTCTCAATTCCCAGGAAAAAAAATTAAATGTTTCTGATTTTGCTGCAGCTGCCTCCCACTCTCACCCACCCCCTCAAGTGCAGAAATCCAGAAATACAGAGTATTTGTCACAGAGTATTTGCCTGTCTGCATCTGTATTAAATCCTAGACGAGATTCTAAACTTCTTGCTAATTACAGGCCAGGTCTTTTTAAAAAAAAATTCTTGATAGATTCAGTTCTAATATTAAATCACCCTCAGTTTGCTTTTGATGGTTAGCTCTACTGAGTAGTACTCTGTCATTCCTATGGATTGTTCCCCTTTGTCCCAGCAAATATTCTGATTCCCTTCAAGCTGCTATTGATTTCGGTGCAAAGAGGTTTCACCTCCACTGTTTTAAATGTACTGTGTTCTTTAAAATTGCAACATCAACAGCTGCATGTTATTTGCTGCTCTTCCTGCAGGTCGGTGCATGGAGAGGATGAAAAACCTCTTGCTACCCTGCAGAGACAGTGTATTGCACACCACCTGTGCCCTTGCAAACTCCATGTTATGAAATCATTCCCTTCTTAAATTCAAAAGATTTAGCAAAGACTCTGATTAGGTGCTCAGATTGTTACTGATTTGGGAAAATATTAAAGATGTTAGAGTCTTATTTTGAAAACTAAATCTGAACATATTTAACCTTTAGTTTACTGTCAATAACATGATTTGTGCTACAGTAACTATCTGTTCATGCAGTGGGTATCTAAGTACACAATCAAGTTTTTTGTTTCAAATGGATCAAATTGATCTTGTGACTGACAACAAAAACACACTTTATAACAGAAAAGTAATAGGAGTAAAAGTAATGGAAAGCAGATAAGCACATACACAACTGCACTGTCAGTCATCCATAGTAAACTATTCACTTAGAAGCTGGAAGAATATAAAATATTTACCATTTTAAGAGGAAAAGAAAGAGAAGTGTGGCAGAGAGAGAAACATGAAGATCGACGCTATGATTCACATAAATATACTTCTAATACTGAGGTCACAAAGCTCAGACATGGTCCAGAGCAGTTGATCATGAATTGGATTATTTAAAACTTTAACTATCAAGGTGATTTCTTTTATGTAAACTGAATATTTAGCCCAATAAGAGTAAAAAGAGAAAGAGAAAGAGAAAGAGAAAGAGAAAGAGAAAGAGAAAGAGAACGAGAAAGAGAAAGAGAAAAGAGAAAGAGAAAGAGAAAGAGAAAGAGAAAGAGAAAGAGAAAGAGAAAGAGAAAGAGAAAGAGAAAGAGAAAGAGAAAGAGAAAGAGAAAGAGAAAGAGAAAAAAGATCTAAAGTAGAAGAGTTATTATTCATACTCCAACCTGAAACTGAAGTAAGAGCTATGGCATGCATAACTTTTTTTCACATTGTCATCTTCAAGTCTAAACTTCCAGGGTTTTCAAATATAAAAGTGAAGTCATGTTGGTTTTGTGTGAAACACTGGGACTAAAATGAATTATGTTCCCTGAGAGAAGAAACTTTTCAGAAATATGCTTTATGATGACTATGAAAGATTGTACCTATATTTCACAAGATAGTATTTCTATCACTAAAGAGGATTTTATTTCAATATAATGAAATGTTTATTTCTCACTGTAAAAAAATTGAAGATATATTTTTAAAAAATAATTGTTCTAATTGTTATGTTTACTCATTTGACTGTAATAATGAGTAAAATCAGACATCTCTTGGTTTACAAATACATATATATTCCTCACTTAGATTCATCAGAAGTAATTTTTTTCTTAAACACAGGAGATTTGTCAGAAACTTGTCTCACAGATACTTCACATGAAATTGTATATTTTGTATATTGTATCAATTACATAGTTTTCAGAAAAATGTATAGATGAAAAGGCAGTACACACAGCTAATTGCTCTTCTGAGGCCAATTAAATACTTGAAAGTAGAGTAGCATGAGTTGAGACCAGGCAGCTGTCCCCAGTGAGCTGAGTTAAATTTCGGGGGATTGCAGTGAAAAGGAATAATGTCAAGGGAAAAAAAGATACAAGTGAAAAAGAGTTGATCTTCCAGTAAAGAAAATTATGAAACAACCATAGTTTTCAGTTATGTAAATTCCTGTCTAGCAATTGCTTTTTGTGCTCTGGTTTTCATGTTAATAAACATGAGCTTTTTTCAGTTAAAATAGATTTTCTCATTTGAAGAAGGTACTTGGATTAAATAGTTAAAAGCACAAGGAGAATACTGGAGAATATTCAATTATCCTTTGATTCATAGATTAGTTATTCTTATTAGTCTGGAAAGGCTTCAGATTATTCATTCTATTTTGTTGCGTTATATATTGTCTACATTTGATTGCTAATACTTGATGAGTGTTTTCTGTAATTAAAAATTCTAGTGTTGTAAAGAACAATGAAACTTGCATAATCACCCTTTGTCTTTTTCTTTCCCTATCTCAAAGCTCTTCATACTTTGTAATCTAGGAGAGGTAAAATGGTCTACAAATGTGTCAATGACAAACAACCACTGACCTTTTGATTTCATATTCCATCTAAACCCATAATCAATCTTTCATTTGTTTCATCAGGCACAATTGTCCTGACATAGTTTGATTCAGCACTGAAGCATGTTGACAGCACACTTGATACCATAATTGGAGAAACAGATGTTGATAAGTCTACTTCAACAAGATACTTAGTCTGGAGAGTGAAGTCCATATTGGCCTCTAATCCAGAAGGGTGCTGGAATCTGTCTCTGCAGTCATCATATTGTATTTACACGTTCAGAGTTCCCCCACACTAAATTAATCTTTAGCAGAAACCCAAAATCTGATGGCTAGAGATAATCTTGACATACAGATAAACACTAGGTTTGATAGTAAGCTATTTTATCAGTGCTTGTGAAAGAGAAGCTGACTGCCCTGGTGCAAAAGATCTGGATGCGAGCCCCTTCCTGCCCTTGCACACAGGGCTGCAGAGCCACTTGACTACCCAGCAGCATCTCCAGCACTCTGTTGTCCAGTGGAGGGATAGAGTCAAAGACAGGCTGATAACAACTGATATCTCCTCTTCTTCCCAACTTCCACCTCAGTTAGAGGTCTCCTGTAGAGAGCTACTGTATATGGTGGGAGTGATTTCTTTGGCCTTCATCCCTAACACAGCTTTCTAACAAACATGTTTCATCAGCGCTATAGATTTAAGTTTTTCTTTTTTTGTATTGTTTTCCTCATAGAGGGTCCATGCATGAGATCCTGTTGATATTCAGCTTCAGTTGGAAGCATTAAAATTTGCAATAAAAATCCTGAAACATGTAATTGCTTTTCTGGGGGGCAAAACTGCTTGTGTTCATAAGAGTACGAGGAGCAATCACCATATTGATGGAAATTATTAATATAAATCAAAATATATCAGAGGCAAGAAGAGGACAGAATAGATAAGATCAAAATTCAATGTGTCCAGGATCAAATCTCCAGCAGCATCCTGAGAATAAACATGGACATTTCAAGCTTCATATTCCATATGTTTTCTAACTGAACTGGGGAATGTTAACCTGGCAGTAACTTGGGCTTATTTACTACAGCATCACTGATATAGGCATCCCCTCTGGGGCCAGCTCTTTGAGTGCAGGCAATGCAGGGTGCTCACCATGCCCAGCTCTTGGAGCTAGCTGAGCAGACTGGACTGGGCCATGACATCAGGGACTTAGCCCTGAGTTCCTATGACCCTAAAACAGTATTAGGATTTTTTCTTTTTTTTTTTTTTTTCAGCTCCATAATGCAAAATGCTTTGTGGTTTTCTTGTAGAGTGGTATTTTCACAGTCTGAAGTACATAATGTGTGTTGCATTCTGTGGAAGTTATGTCATGAAAGCATATGAGGGTGACTAAGGATTAAAGGATTAATGGTGTGGTGCTGGAGTACTAGCTAGAGAAGCAGAAGAAAAACCTGATGCAGTTTTAACTAGATATTCACAATAATCGATATTGCCTTTTGTGAAGGTTCTCAGAATCCTTTAAATCACACCATTTTATTTTTTGAGAGCATTCCATGGGTCATGGTAGTGAAGAACCTGTGAGCTAATGAATATTAGCAACACACAGTGCTAGAACCTGGGAATGAACTGCAGAACTACTGGCAGCTTGGCTTTGTGGTACCCAGACTAAAATGAGGGCTAGCCAGAGCCATCTTAGGATTTCTAGCTGGTGTACAGTAAAGTCAGTTTTTCCACTCTAGTTATGAGGGCAACACCTATTATTTTGGGCATGGCTCACCATCCAAGTATAGAAAGCAGGAAGATTGTTATTTACCGCTGAATAATTTTCTCTCCATTGCCCGTGGGCAGAAGTAAGCTCTTTGGGTGTGATGATTTTACAAATGAGGGAAGGAGCGAGGAAGAGCTGGTAGTTGGAAAGGAGCATCATAGCAGTTGGACCCAGCAACCTCACCTTTGCACCCACAGGAGGAGCTGTGGGCTGGGCAGGCGGGGATGCTGCATCAGGTTTTACTAACAGAAGTGTTTTCAGGTGGAAGAATCTGTGAATGCTTTAACTGGCATAAAGTTGTCTCTCACAGAATCAGCAATTGTTGAGAGACAATGCAAGAAAGTAGAAAAGTATAATATTTTTCACTTAGAAAAGCATCATAAATACAGAAGCATACAGAATGCAATAACATATTTTCTGTTTGTTATTCACTGCCTCAAAGCAATTTAAACAGCCAAAGGAAATGAGAGAACCTGGAAGATTTACAGTATGTGTTGATATTCTTGCTGCAGGCAAAGAGACATAGCTAATTAGATTTAAACAGTTTTGAAGGGAATCCTTTTGTAGAAGCATAGGCACACAATATTTTATTTTCTTTCATAGTGAGTGTATATAGCATGCAAAAAAGGCAAGGCAAGATTTCAAGCATAATTGTATATAATCTTAATTAAAAATGATAATGATTTTTCCTTGCAACAACTTTCTTTCCACAAAGTTTCTTGGTGAGGAAATAAGTGGTAGATGAGAGTTACTGGTGAGTGAGATACACACTGAATGACATGCTTTCTCCTTTTTGGGATATGTATACTGACATCAGCTGAGCTTCCATTTACAAACCTAAACATTAGGAAACAATCGTTCCCTGTTTGTTATCATTCCACAATCCAATTGAGTATTCCACTTGCTATATGGGAATATTGACTTAACAGGAAACCCAAAACCTCCTAAACCAGGGAAAATAATGTAAAGTAATATATTTGGTACTTTTAAAAGGTTTAACATTCTTTAATACTGAAGCAACCCCTGAAAAATGGAAATTATGTATTACTAAAATCACACACAAATGACAAAGAAGTCTGTAACAAAACCAGGTTTTGAATCCATATTTCCCCCAAAACCCATCTGAGTGTTACCCTGTGGCTGAGACCCCTTTCTTCTTCCTTCTTAATTAAGCTTTTGAGACTCTTACAAACTCCCAAATGGAATACATTGATGTGGATGCATTACCTTTAAGTTAACCACATACACTTCAAAGATCTGGCTTGGCTGAGTAGCCAGGAGTCCTTTAGTCCCCATGAGGCTCCCATAAAGCAGCTGGACAATTTCTCCATGCAGGCAGAAGGCTGCATTGGAGCAGAGGCGAGCTCTCATCCTGAATGACACATTTCCTTTCAACTCGGTCCAAGTGCCTGCAGAGCCCTTCAGAGCTGCCATGTGCTCAGCATTGTCTGGTCTGTGGTAGCTCCCTTCCTTTTCCACAGACTTGCTTCACTTTTGCAAAGTGCTTCATCTGCTTGTCACAAGTGTAATAATTCCCTTTGATTTCTCTTCCACCAAGGCAGTGGGATGAATTTTCCAGCATAAGTTTAGGAAGAGAAAAGCAGAACCCTGGGGAACCCAGCAGAAAATCTCCCCTCAAAAAAACACATGAACACTTTCACGATCAGGAGACAGCCATGCATTGGTGTATGAGTACATTTCCACCATTTCACAGTGCAAAGTCAACTACAATCATTATGAAGGTCAATGAGTTATCACAGCAAAGGACATAAGGTTACCCAACCCCCAATCTCATTACCTTACTATAAGAAGTGATCACAGATATCACTTCTAATAATGTCACCATTCTGCTTTCGCAACATGTTGGGGAGAACTGAAGCCTAGTGCATTTTATTCTTGTTTCTAGGTGAGCATCTATCCCGCATCTGCTCTTTCTCTCACATCCTACTTTGTGGGTTTTTTTTGTTAGCCTACCTCAGACAGTTCTTTGCCAAGCACAGCTTTTGCAGCTCTGTGGAACAACAATCTCATCTCTGTTTTCCTGTTCCAGATAGAGTAAATTCAGAAACACATCCGTGGATCACCCTCCCCAACTTGTTTATTTGATGTTCTCTTACAAATCTTCCCTGTAGAGACAATAGAAGGGAAAATATAGATTTCTTCCAGATTTGACTGAGATCTTACAGAAACTGATAGACCATTTAAAAATATAATCGTCTACAAAACCTTGTAAATATTTTGCAAAAACTAAGTCATTGAAAACACATTGTTGCCATAATACCAAGGACTTAATTTGATCACCAAAGCATGAAAATTAGGAAAGTCCAACAGTGGAAACATTTTCAAGAAAGGAGTTGCTCCCATTGCCAGCATTTCCTCTGGTTGCCTGAGTCAGGTGAATGCCACCTCAGCTGGAGGCTCTTGACGATGCCTTTGTTTCAGCACTCTGCTAATGATGGATTTCACAGCTGGATGATTTCTTTAGCAGATCTGCTGACATACCAATTAGCAAATCCTAACCATGAATAACAGCATCTACCCATGGGATTTAAGCTTCTTAAACCAAGCTTCTGTCTTTTCTACAGCTTTGAAGCATTTTACAGCTTCCAAGTCTCCAGACCATCATTTCATTCTGCCTTGCACACAAACATCAAAAGTTAGTTTTAGCTGAATCTAAAAAAGAAGCTGTGGATAGGGAAAGGATGTATTATTGTCTCAGCTGGATCAATTTTATAGGCCTGTCAGTGCTCTGTCACTTGTAACGCGCATGTTCAATATCAAAGAGCCCAATGTGAGGTAAGTGCTAGATCTTCTAATGTCTTGGGGAGGTTTAATCCAGCACGCCTCTAATACTGGGTGCTCTTTAATTATTAGCAATAGATTTCTGGCTTAAGACAAAGCGATACCTCTTGACATCTCTCATTTGGTTGAGTTAGGCCCTCATTACATTGTAAATATTACTCTCTCCAGAAGATGGAAGGTGGTGAGGTATTGAAAACAGGTGTGCTTTTACTGACATAGACAACCACCTAAAAATGCGCTGCTGCTGTTCACGTGGTAGCCACACACTGAAAGTATATTCTTTCATCAGAGGAATACCTTTGAGCTGAGCACACAGTTCTTCTGTCACTCGGCACTTGTTCACACAGCCACCAGCCTTGTCTTTAATCAGCCTTCAAAAGAATACTGAAAAATGTTTTAGGTTAGAAATATACAGTGCAGTAGCTCTTTGCAAATGGCAGAGTAGCCGACAAGCTGGTAGTGATGGTCATGAAATATGCATGTGGACAATGAGTGCTGAGTGGAAATGTAAGCTATTAGGGTTCTGATTTCATTTAGGCTATTGTAAATCCATAAAGGTTTCTCCAGAATTATCTGGATTTACAATGTGGTATAGCAGGATAAAGCCTCTAATTCCTGTGAATGCAAATGTCATCAGAGCAGAGTCTATTATTTCAGTATGAATATTTAGGCATTTGATTTTTCCTCCTCATGACTAAGCTTTACTACTAACTAAGTAGAAAAACTAAAGGGAAATTATTAAGTATATTTTCTTACTGTACATTAAATACTTTTCATTTTAGACTTGACTATCTGATTGGTCCACTGCAGTGTTCAGGACACCACATCTAATCATACTTACATTCTCCCAGCACAATGAAAGGTAAAAGCACTTTAAAAATGAAAGACCTGATCAGTACAGACTATAAAGGAGGGGTTAAATGAAAATTTAAAGCAATAACAAGAAGCACAGTAATGCTCAGAACTGCAGGATGATTGTGGAGTGGAAAGTCTTGAAATAGTTCTGACGCTGATTTCACAAGTAATTTTTGTATGGTGTTGAATCAGGCCTATATTAATATTTTGGATGTGTTGCTCTGTGCCTCCCTGTTGGCTCCCACCCTAGCATGACACCACCACTGCTAAGAATTTCCCTCCCTACCAGATTCCTCTATCCTTTGCAAGCAGACCTCCTCCAGGCCCCATTTACTGCCCAAGGGTTGCAAGTAACTGACAGGTCTGGGGTCTCACCAAGTTTTAAATCAGCCTCCTCTCATTGTGGAATCACAGTGAAGTTTAGATTTGGCTTTGCTATTTTAAAATTTCCCAAAGATTTAGGGCATCACTGGTGCTGAATCACTATTTACAGTCAGCATTAGAGAACATATACTTTGAATGTGCTGTTGATGCTTCAGGAAAATTCTTCTGTGGGTAAGTTTTTGTTGTAAGGATAGGCTTACTTAACCTTGTTTAGAACTGCTAACAGTGAATGTAATCAGATTTAATGAGCTGTGAACTATTTTAGGTATTTTTTAAACCTATGGAAAGACTGCTTGGCTATTGAACAGTTTGACCATAGGAACTTCAAAAATACCTAGAGTTCCAAATTGTCCATCCTGCCATATGTGGAGCTGATTGAAGTAAAACACTTTCTTGAAATTGGTCTCCTTTATGGATCTGCCCTTTCCTTTATAGTTCAGAGACACATGTTCATAGTGAATGACCAGCATGACTAGGGAGGTGGGGAAGTTATAATAGAGATTCAGATAACCTCAGATTGATCCAGCAGCAGAAACATCTAAATAATTCATAAGATTGGACAGCCATATATTTTTCGTTAATCTTGCTGCCAATGTAGTTAACATTAATTATAATGCTTTGTTATAATAACATAATAACACTACAATGACAATTAACTCTCCTTTTTTGAGTTTGTAAGATCAGGAGTAATTTAGTATGTTGCTGAAGATCCTGTCAGTCTACATGCACTTCCATACAATCTGACCTCTCTTGTTCAGTTTTGGAAGAGGATTGCCTGCTAGTTCCTTAAATTCAGCACCCGACAGACTAACATGAAATGATCCAAAGGGGATCATCATCATGTTAATTCTTAACCATCATTTGTTTGGGGTCTATCACAAAACGATACCTGTGTGAACTGTGTGAGTAAATTACCATCTCTTCAGCCTAGATAGAGCTGGCTAGTACAAAGGACCTAACTCACCAGCACTTTCCAGTATGCCTTTTGGAAGGATGTTATTATTTCCATAAGTCAGTAGTAGATTCAGATTATGAAATCTTTTTCTGTAATTTTCTTCTTTTGAAGATAGCACATCCTTAGTTAAGACACTTATTTTAGTTCAATTAATATTTATAACATTTTGCCCAAGAAATTATTCCTCTATTCAATTTAATGCTACTTGTTCTAACTCTGAAATTCCTTTTGGCTTCAGTGGCACAATGTCTGCCGTCTCAACTAAATGCTTTGGTTATGCTTAGCAAAACACACACTTTTTATTCATTATCTAAAACAGTGATTGGAACATTTTTGTATTTTACTGCTATTTGATTATATGTGATGTCGAACAGATAGACATATTTGGTGGACTTAACAGAAGTCAATATTAAATAAATGACTGCCCTATAGGAACTTCATATAAACTGTGAAACTAATAATAACAAATGTTTTCAAATAGATGCTTTCCAGCATATGGCTTTTTGAATGATTTATAAGTGGGGCCCCTTCAGTAAGCTTTTTCATATTTAATGCATTAAGTTGGAGAATTTATTGTATTTCTGAAAAGAATAAAGAATGTGGTTCAAGAGGAAAATCACTCAGAGTTCAGGTGAAAGAAAAAACAAATATTTTAAATAATATATATAGAACTAATTAGGGATAGAGTATGCCTTTAGGTAAAACCTTAAATAAAACCCCATTTATCCCATCCTCAAGCAAAAGCTTAAGTTCTGCATTTAAATCTGAAACACCACTTCTCCAGCACTCCCTCGTTATGGAGAGCAAACATTTGAAGAAGCTCTTAAAAAGCTGTGGTGGGCTCTTTTCCCTAGCACAGAGAGAAAAAAATTGAACTCTGCCTGCCTCCTGCCTGTCTCCTCCCCTGGCCTCTAGGAGGATTTGGGGGCACACCTCTTACCACATCTCTGGGCTCCTCTGGTGAGCTCCTCTGCCAGGACTGTGCAAATGGGTTTCAAAGAGTTATTTTATGCACCTCTTTATAAACTGGTTTAAGGCTATAGTCAGTCTGGATCCTAATGATAAACTTATATGAAAGGTTTCACTGAAAGAGCAGTGTTTTCTTGAATTGATACCTGAAGACAAATCTTCAAGGAGACTCAGAATATAGTCATGGCTGGGGTTACCTGGCAGAGAGTAGGTATTTTGGGCATTTAGCACTTGTGTAGATGTCTGTTGAGGAGATTCTTTGCAGACTCCTCCCTCACCCTTATCCAGCCTGTCTGTGCCTCCCCCTGATCCTGAAGGATGCTTGACAAAGCCTACCTGGCCCTTCTCCATGTATGCAGCACAAATGGCTGGGTTGGTTCATGACTGAGGGCAAGTTTGGGCACCTGCAAGGCTGAACGCAAATTGTACACGGCCATTGCAGCAAAAGGTTCTTGTAAAGATCACTGTTCAGGTTTGTAAAGTACTTCATGGGGACAGGGAGGCCATGAGAAGAGATTGAGGCTGTGCTCCATTTAACAGGCTTGGATTAGATACACCAATAACAGTGTTTAACCCAGAGAAAACATAAATGTTTTCAAGAGCTGGAAAGCACTGGCATTAGTTGTCTACCTTTCTTGGAACAGCAAGACAACTAGCAGCTTGCATTAATAATTATGTGTTATTTTATTCTCAAAAGCTAGAAAATGTATAAGCAGGCACTAAATTAAGATCAAGGCAACAAAACTAAAATGAAATGCTTTTTCATTTTAATGAATATTATGGATCACTTTCTTTGCATCCTACTGGCAAATACATGCTGTAAAAGCCAGAAAGTGTTTTTAATGCAGGTCTTCTGGAGGACTTTGCACTATTAAATTTACTTTTTTGGTTGTAATGATTAATGTTGCTAATGTATACAAGATATTCTGCATCTGTAGCACACAGATTAGCACTTATTATTAGCAGCAGTCTGCATATTTGTTTTGCTGCATTACATGTTTGTGTGAAAAGTGGTTACCACTAACAGGATTACGATCTGCTCAAATGGCCTGATCTAGGCTGCACAAGGCAAATGAATAGCAAGAAGTACATCTTAGTCTGATACCCTGCAGATTCAATAGGTTCCTTTGTGATGCCAGGCCAAGATATAATTTCAGTTTATATCGATACAAGGCAGTAGGACTTGGATGTGAATGAACAAGCTCCCTGGCTCCCTGACAATGATTCATGCAGAAACTGTGGAAAAACAGCAGCTCAGCTTTCCATCCTCAGTCCTGAACTTGAAATATTTCTTTACTACAGTGCAGAAGAGCCCAAAACCGCAGGAGAGTAAAGCATTACAGCTCTAAAGCAGAAGAGATGCTTCCCAGTGGGCCAGAAAAGGACGTGTGGATGCAAACAGTGATAGAGATTTCAGACGTACACTGTATTTGATATCATTAGCCTTGCAAATCTCTCTAGTCAGTGCACTGGCACATTCTTATAAGGCTAATCTTCACACACACAGGAATGCAAGTGCTAATTTAGACATTGCATATTCTGTCAAGCATCGAGACAGCTGGAATGTCCCAAAGTGCAACACCCTGGGGTCCTCTCAGCTGATCCAGACCTTTCTGTTTTCTGTGTATATGCACAGAATGGCACATGATGTATTGTGGAATTTGAGGAAAACCAGGACCCACCCTGTACACAAAGAACCCTTAATGAACCGGGGGAAGGGAAGCAATTAGCTCCTCGTTTAGCACAAGCCACCGCCCAGGCAAGGGGCTTTGGAGAAGCAAAGATCCCTGCTTTGGGCAGCAAGATAACAGGAAAGTATCCTTAGTTGGTAAGAGTTCTTTGTTTCTCCAAGGGGCCACGTTGTCCGAAGGTAACCTTTCTCTGATTACCTACAAAATACATATTCAAGATAACACCCTGCATATGCTAATCAAGATTATAGTGAACATGCTATACATGGGTGACTATAGCACTCAGCTCTCCACCCAAATCATACTAGATGTCACCTGAGGGCAGAAACCTCGTAGTTTAGGGGATTAAAGACAGGGAGAGAAGAGCCTTGGTAGGGAGAGAAGAACTTCAAGACTGATGGGTTGGTCGACAGGTTGTGTTCTTATCCACCTAACCAAGCAGGGATGCCTCTCTGGGTAAGTGCTGTGACTTTCACCCACTGAGAGGAAGTATCTCCAGGTTGTTGTACTATTATTACTATTGTTGCTAGTGCTTTTGCAGTAAGTGTATTTATCATTGCCAATTCTGAATTTGTTATATCTGTTGCTTTAATAAATTTCCTTTTCTTTACAACGTTTGTGAATCTGTTTACATACAAGTCCTTTGTGAGACTCTGAAACAGACATTCTGACAGGTGGCTGCTCACACACATAACCCTTTAGATACAAACTGTTGACCAAGTCTGCCACTAGGATTGGATCCAGCCACACCTAGACTCCTCTCTGAGGAGTTTAGAAAGCAAAGCGGTCCAGTATGGACCTCGTGACTAAATGGGGGGGGGCCTTCCCCAGCCCCCTCCAAACTCTTTTATCTCTTTACCCCCTTTTACCTTTTTACCCCCTTCCACTCCCCCTATTCTTGAGACATCTATGAAACCTACACTAGGCATCATAACTAAAATTTGTAAGAGGCTTAAAATAAATAATTTCTTTCTCAGCAGCCTGACTAAAGTACAATGATGACTCAGTTAAGGTATAGAAGTATAAAGTTCCTTACATTGATTTGATAATTTAATTATGATTAGTTAATAAATCACTGTATCCAACTGTTAATAATATTTATTTGCAACCAGTGGTTTTCATTGGTTATGTGTCTCTCTTGCAATAGTGTTTAAATTAAGCACTCTGGACATATTCTATGAAAATAGATTGCAAGACATCATTCAAATTCACACAGATGCATTTGAACTTTTGCTTTGAGTTTCAATAAAGTTTCCAAATCCTTGAGAACCTTACCACCTCTGACACTTGCAGTACTGATACTGTAAGTTTCCCTGCCGTTGTTAAGTAAGCAGTTATGCAGCATGCCGGCCTTTGAGAACAATCTATTTTTTGATTCCTAATTGGCATATATTCATAGACAGGAGAATGAATACTGTTTTCACTTTGATTCTAAAGAAAGTTAATTGTTTAAACTGGTGGTTTGAGAAGAAAATGAATACAGGATTCTGTGTTTTGTTCTCTGTAATAGAATCTGATATCATCTTTATGTATCTTCAACATTTCTTTTTAATAGTAAAAATATTTAGAAAAAAAAAATATTCCTCCCCCCTCAATCTTCACCCTGGACCCCCAAAGTTTAAAATTCTTTCAAAAAATAAAAATGTAGAAAACAAATTTTCCTTCCTGGTCTTCAGACATTAGACCCCAATAAATATTATTGTTTTGGGTTTTCTTTTATTCAGAATATTAGTAGGCCAGAGTAAGAACAAAGGAAAAGTGGAAACAATTTTTAATCCTACTGCTTGGCCAGGGTTGGTCTAAATTTGTGTAAATAGGTCTGCAGTTTACCAGCAATGTTCTGAAGCAGTTATTTGGGTGCTTGCTTAATTAAATACTCACTTTATTTATCCTGCAAGGTGGCACCTGCTTTCTGGAGACTGTATTAAACCAAGGTCCAAAGTTTCCTTAGTTTTAGAGGAGGTATCTTCTCTCCATCTTTTCCTCCTTTTCTCTGCACC
>VZRW01012684.1:216304-338891 GCA_013398125.1 Aegotheles bennettii | reverse complement strand
ACTCACACCCCTGCCCATCCCTGTCCCCTGTCCCCACCTCCCCCATATACGCTCTCAAACTCTAACTAGTATTCTAACACACACAAATAAACTTTTTCCTGACAGAAAATGCAACTATTCTTCTCTTATTTCAGTTGTTGGGAACTGGAGAGGCAGAAATCATGCTGTTATCTTCTCTAAGGAGCATCGTATAGAGTTAAACACAATAATTTGTGAACAAGAACTAATTTAAAAATCCCTGTGTTCTTCCTCGGGCTCTAGGAAGAATATAGTCTAACAGCTGGAGATAACATTAGTAAAGTGCAGCAAAACCTATTACATAGAAAGTGAGAAGTCAATACCGTCTTTGTAGTCATATTCTGATATGAAGGAGACTAACTCGTGTGAAAACTCTTCTATTTGATTTTCCTTAGGGCTATGAGAAATGAACCATCAAGGATTTAGCCATGCTGGATTAAGATGTTACTGCTCCTAAGCACTGACCCAACCTGACTGGCCCCGTGCCAGAGAATACATTTCCTTAGGTAAGAAATTGCAGTTTTCTAGAAGGGGAAAATGCCTGTACCTGAGATGCAGTCTGACAACCTGGTTGAAAGCCACCCCATTGGCAATCTAAGGCAGCATGGCAGTGTACAAAATAAACACTCTATTTTGATACTCCTCCAATGGCAGTAATAATTTTCAAGTAAAAGCATAAAATCCTACATGCCACCTCGTGTCCATCAGAGAGTGGAAAAGAAAAGGAAATGTGCTTTCAGGAGTGACTGTAGGTTTGTTCCAAGTTAATAGTGCAAACTGTGTTTAAGGCTGGAATCTTAACCACCACATCCCACTTAACCAGGCGTTTTTCCACTTGGTATAGCAGAGCCTGGCAGCAACTTGTTCATAAAATATTTGTTTTCCTTTTGTTGCCATCAAGCAGCAACATCACAGTGTCCCAAGTGAGAGATCCAAATCCAGCAGCCCAGTAGAGAAAGTCTTCCCACAAGAATCTATAAGGCTTTGGGGAATTTGCTTAAAGATGCCAGTAATGAAGGCAGAGGTTGGAGAAAAAAATATAAAAAGGAAAATAATGTTGCCATGTAAGAGCTTTAGAGAGGGTAAGAAGAAGGATATAAAGTCAGGAATGAAGGTGACATTTGCTATTGTATAGTAATAAAGTACAAAAATTATGCAGAGAAGATGAGGAGGAATAATTCAAAGAAAACAATTGGTAAGGAATTTACACTGAAACAAACAGAAAGGAACTAGAGAAAGCTAGCAGGGCAAGTTGTTAAATTGCCATCCTGGGATATATTAATTTATGTGAGATGCCTAAGAATAACTAACTCAATCCTGGCAGATGTAAAAGGGATGGGAATGACAAGTCCATACCAACTCAGTCTGCAATGTCACTTTCATATATTTTCTTATTTTGGTTTTCTGGAGTGCAAGTTGCATTTTATCCCATAGACTACAATCAGACTATTACTTATCACAAAGACAACCCTATCTGATTCATATAAGCAGCACCTATCTTAGATGTCATCTAGGATTTTTTCTATTAAAAGAAACTGGTTACTTGTAGTTTGTTGGTAAGCCTCCCTTGATCCTGAGTTGAATCATGTGTGTTGAGACCATCAGCACTACAGCACATGTAGTACATCTGAAAGTTAAGTAGATGTCTACTAGGCATGACATGCTAATCTCACCTTAGTACTCTATTTGGAGTTCTGTGTCCAGCTCTGGACTTCCCAGTATAAGGTGAACATGAAGCTACTGGAAAGTCAGACTAAGAGCCAGAAAAATGGTTAAAGGACAGAAGCATCCCTCATATGCAGAGAGGATGAAGGAACTGAAACTGTTCAACCTGGAGGTTGAGGAGAAGGCCCAGGGTGATCTTATCCACGTGTATCAATACCTCCTGGGGGAAGTAAAGAAAAAGATGGAGCCAGGCTCTTCTCAGTGGTGTTCAGTGTCAGGACAAGAGACATTGGGCACTGAAATACAGGAAATTCTATTTAAACATAAGAAAAAAAAATACTGTGAGGATTGCCCAAAGCCACAGTGGAATATCCATCATTGGAGATATTCAAAACCCAGTTGGATATGGTCCTGAGCCATCTGCTCTAGCTGACCATGCTCTGAGCAGGACAGTTGTACTAGATGATCACCAGAGGTGCCTTTCAAACTCAACTATCATGTGATTGGTATAATTGGTAAATGCAAGAAAAAGAGTGCCTGTCTTAAAATGATGACATACAATTAAAAAGGTATATAACTTTACTATGCAGAACTCCAAGATATGTTGTTCACTGGCACAGTGTATCATAGCACTCTTATAACACTGGCTTGTTGCGTATTATAGGGACATTATGCTAATAACCCATATAATAGAAATCTGTAGATTTTTCTGTTTTACTAACGTATAACAAATGTCAAGATACTTCATGAAAAGCAATAATTGTTGCTGGATTTTCCAACAGTGATAACATTTTTTAATATATAAAAGCTTCAAAGCATAGTCATGTTCAGGCTCTTTGACATGATAAATATTAACTGAATACTGAGTAAAAAAAGATCTTCTATTGGTGACTAAACTTGAGAAGTACTGAGCTCTCTTCCCTTCACTTGTGGGTAAAATCCTGCCTGGGGTGAACGCGAGTTTTGCTGTTTCATTAAACAGGGTCAGAGATACGCTTTTAAATTGATTGGCAAATGGTCCAAATCAGCCAATACAAAATACTGCAGCATGCTTTCATAGATTTCCCCAGCTTAGAAAGAGATAATTTAGTTAAAACTTGCACTATTAAACCCCTAATAATACTTAAGATTCCCTATAATTAAGATTCCAGCAGAGCTTCAACCTAA
Source organism: Aegotheles bennettii (assembly GCA_013398125.1). Classification (NCBI taxonomy): domain Eukaryota; kingdom Metazoa; phylum Chordata; class Aves; order Caprimulgiformes; family Aegothelidae; genus Aegotheles; species Aegotheles bennettii. The sequence continues at coordinate 336,041 of VZRW01012684.1, read as the reverse complement.
AGTGTAGGCACTAGGCATGGGTATCCTAACTATCTTTTCCCCCTGCTCCCAATTAATACCAGCCGGTGACACCAAACCTTGGGGGTTTCCTGGCAGATGACTAGTGGAAAGGAGGGCACAGGAGCAGGCACAGTGGGAGCTTCGGCTCAGGAAGCCATCAGTAGCCTGCCAACTCTTCAGCATGTTCTTCCATCCCCTGGGTGTCACCAAAAATCAGTTGTTTAGCGTAGGGCGGTTGATAGAGTTTCCACTCAGCTGAGTCTCATCGATTTTTAAAGAGTCTGGATCACTTGTAAGAGCATTGCAGGCAGGCATCTCGCAGCTTAGGGCAGGGCTGGAGAGATACAGGGCAAACACATCATGGCAAGGTGAACAAGTGGAAGGCTTAAGCAAATGAGATTAAAATTCTTTAAAGTCTGTATGGCGAGAATATCTAATTTATACTTACCCGCATTTAGATTAAAATAAGTCTATTTTCAGGTCACCTTTTACAGGTTTCTTTCAGATCCCTTTTCTGAAGAAAAGCAGAGGACAATAATGTTGACACAACTGGAGGCACAAATTAATGCATCGACTTTCTTCAGTGTGTATTGTAATGACACTTTAAATTCAGTTTCTCACAAGATGTACTCTTTGACTGTAACCATTCTCTCACAGACTTCCAAAATATGTAGGCTTTCTGGGAACACAATGAGGTATAATGATTATATACATATTTTATGAAATGAGTCAACAATGTCATAAAATTGACATCACAGATGGCACAGATATTAATCCTATTAAAAGGATTAAAAACAGTGTATTCTATCTTATTGTATTGTAGCTAATGACTGTTCAATAAGATGAAAAAACCAGAAGTTTCTGACATGATCTCTTCATATTCTCTTATGCCAGCAGAGGAAATGTTCCAGTTGTTTTGTGGAAGACAAATCCAGGTGGAAGTCTGGATTTAGAGCAGTAATGATTGTTATCAGAAGGGATAGAGCATATAAAAAGTAAAGGTATTATCCATCCTAGGTTTAGTACTACACATTATTAATCATGTGAAAAGGAAAATATGTCAATTAATCTGAAAATGTCACAAAATGAGAAAAGAGAACTTACAGGGAAAAGCTGAGTACCCTGCAGTTGTTTATACACAGGTAAAAAAAGCCCAAAGTCCCAAACAACAAAAAGCAGTGATAATATTCATAGGTATACAAGTCTTCTGTGAAGACATAACCCTACAGTACAGGAGAAGTGGCAATAGGGATGAACAACAGAAAGGAAGATGCAGTTCAGATAATAGGAAAAAAATAAGTTAAATTATTTTCCATTTCTGTTTCTAGGATAATAGATATTTACAGATTTTTGTATTCTGGCTTTTAGATTTACAACCAAATTCTGAATTTCAACAGGTCATTGGGGCTTATAGCTCTCAGGATCTGAAGAAGCTCAAGACATGTCACATTTATGGGAACTACAGACACGGTAACTAGGGTAACAGAGGAGCTCCTAACATCCCATGGTGGGTCATAAAAAATAGGTAAACCAACAGATATATGCCCAAACTCTTTTGTGTCTGAATTGAATGTGTGTTTGTATGAAAACAACAGATCATATCCAGAGATTATAGCTAGGTGTGTAGGGTAATAACATTCTGTGTTTATGGCCACTACTAATTTATGTAGGTGTGTGCACATCTGCAGAGGGGAGGGTGGAAATAAACAGCAGATATTTAAAGGCAAAATTGCACTATATATAACTGATTTTAATAAAAAAAATCAATGTTGATGAATTTCAGTTAAAGTTCCAATACATAGTGATCCATACTAACAGACATTTTCATGTAAAAATCTCTTTAGAAGTTGGAATTCCCTATCTTATTTTTGAAAAAAAATGTTTGGAGGAGGGAGTGAAGATTTTCAGATCTAATTATTTAATTGCATACTTGCAGCTAGCTTATTAAAGATAGCACATAATTAAGACAGTAGGGTATTGATAAATAATGGCTTGATTTCAGTTGTAAGCAGGGGAAGGGTTATTTTTAGTAAAACATCTCAAATGCTTGAATGTATGCAGTTTAAAAACTGTAATTTTAAAAACTACTTATGGTTTTGGTAAGTTATAATAAACATAAACAGTATTCTAGCACTAGCCATGCACTAGTTCTATGCAGTGGGGTCACTGAAGCAAATTCTTGTAGAGTCTGGAAATAGTAAGCTAGTGGGTCCAAAATATAAATTTTCTGCTAAGCAACCCAGGTAATTGGAAGTTGAAGAGGATAATACTTGTGCTTGATCTAGAAAGCTGTGGAGGAGGTTAGAACCTTTTCATCAAAAAGAATAGATTTTGGCCATAGTCCTCAGTCACCATTAATTAGAGGTGAAGAGGAAACGCTGCCCAAGGACTGAAGACAGCTTAGCTCAAGAGGAGGCCCTCTGGTCCAGCACAACACTACCAAGGGGCAGGGTGCCAGAAAGGGGTTTCATCCTGCCACTCACAGCAGACTCTGAAACGCGTCTCAGTGGGCTGGAGTTGGAGAGGTGCGAGCTCTGTAACAGGCACCCAAGAACTAAGTTGTGGTTATCGTATAGACATACCCGCAAACATTTGATGACATCTGTGCTCCTTAAAGGGGTTGTCATCGGAAGGTTTTCCTTCAGTCACAGACAATACCTGCGGCTGTTCCCAGAGCCATGCAGGGAGAAGCAGGATCCATGAAGGGTGATGAGGGTTTTGTGCTGGCTGCTGCAGCGCTCACACCGAACCAAACAAGATGTGCGTTACCTGACGCTGCTGGGCAGCACTGCTGGAGAAATGGGTTTTTTCCCTGTTACCATGGTGATGGTCAGACGAGACCACTAATGAGAAGTCTGATGGGGCAGGCAATATAATACCATATGCAGCAGGCTGGATGTGGGACAATAAAGCTGTATATCAGGTATCTACTTACCAGAGCTCTTCTGGCTGACTTGTGAAAAAGGTGGCAAAAGGATCCTCTAAACTGCAGTCTCTTAGGTGGAGAACCATCTATATTCAAAATTGGGTATTTCTTACCCTTTGTCACCTAATACTGGATATTAATGCCATTTGTAGTATTATTATAGCCTCCTATCTTCTATTTTAAATTTTATATTACTCCATTAATTATTAACTTCTAGTACAAATCACTAAGATAGGAACATGTTGCACTCAGCTCTAAAAGAAAACATTAAATCTTTCTTAAGGTTTAAGATCTTATACAGATCACATAATTTCAATGCTTTAGCTTCTAGCTGGAACACTCCTAGCTTCCAGCACTTCTAAACTGGTTTCCTGGAAAAGCAGAGGAGATAAGCACATGTGACTCCATAATCAAATCAGCTCATCTGTAGTGGAATAAACAGAGGGAAAGGCTTGTATGCTGATTTCATTAGTATATGCTACTGGAAAATAAGTGGTATGATACATATGAAAATATTTTTCATCTTTTTATTTTGCTGTAGGTCCAGATATTTCTTTTTTCTTTTGAAGCAGATGAGCACAGAATAAGTCTTCTACTTTGAATTTTATAGATAACCCGATATTCAACAACCTCCTGAACACAAAATTCTATGTGGGTGGACACAGAGTTATGAAGATGGGATGCCAGGCAACACAGTAGTCACAGGTTTGGAAAGCAATAAACAGAGCTGAAGCAAAGAATGGAAGAAAGCAGGAAAAATAATCACATAATTTACACTGTTGCAGGTAATAGGCACTTAAGGACCTTAGTTTGAGAACTATCCCTGCTGAAAGTAGCTTTATGCACGTGATTATTAGAATCAGGACCACTATAGACTAAGGAATACTTCGGCAATTGTGGCCATATTTCTCAGAGAAAGCACCAACAACTATCTGGTCATTCAATAGTGAATCCAAGCAATTTTACACAGGCTGCTTATCATCCACATTTTAAATTCAATGGTGGTCTATTTTGAATTATTCAGGTTGGGTAATTTCTTTGTAAAATGCTAAAGCATAATGCTTTGTTTTGTTATTTACACCAAATTTGCCATTGGACATATCCTAAGTATTATCTGAACCCAGTTCCACTAGATACATGTAAAACGTCTGTGATAACAGTTACTAAACCAGTTACTCAAGCCATTGTTCTCTTGATAAAAACAGGACAGAGAATGCATTATTGAAATCCAATTCTGCGGTAATAATAGGTTACCTCAACCACCTGTCTGTTATTAAGTCCATATCCTAAATCGATTCTATAGCTCATTACACAATCACTGTTCAGGCCATCTAGCTAAATGCATCTAGATAAACACACAGATAAAAACGAGTCTATCTAAACTAGAGATGTGCTATAAAATTTAAGAAAGGGTAAATTCAGAAAATAGTCTCTTCAATAATGAAATATAAACCTATTTATTCTTCTTTTTCTTTTATTTTCTTTTGCCACTTAGAAACAAAGTAATGTATAATTCTTAAAGGAAGGCTATAAAAAAGGCATTGCAGAAAGCAGCTTCTACCATGAATGATTTTTAGACTTGGGTGTCTGGAATACAAGGATTAGATTACTGTCTTTGTTGAAAGGGTGCACTCCTGAGGAGACACTCTACATGCATTAGGTAAAAAATAAAATAAAATAAAATAAAATTGGAGAAGTAGTTCTCCATGGGCCTTTTTTTTTTGTCCTACAAACCCTATTAAAACAAAACCTGCCCAATTACATTGAATTATGTGATGCTATGTGCTTATATACTGTGGAAAGTCTTTACTATGTATGAGAATAAGAATAAACTTGGTTTCATAACTATCCCACTCACCCTAGATGAATTTAAATAGGAATTTAAAATAGTGGAGGCAGGTAAATTACAAATTTTCCAAATAAATACTCCAAGCATTATAATTCATTAGTATTACTAGCTGTTATGTGAATTATAATAACATCTAGAAGTTTTACTTCTGGACCTGGACTTCAGTCATTGTTCTACATGTTAATTCTACACCACACTAATAATTAGAGACAGGTGACAAGTAGGAATATTTGTGTTGATTTCAACAAGTGCAGAATTCTGCATTCCTAACATTAGTACTGTAGCTGTTTCAGTTCTGTTTAATAATGTTGCAGTTAAAAATAAATAACTGTAAATGTTAGCCTTTCTCCATTCTCAGTCTGGGGAATATACGCTGACTGTTTAATGTTGTAGCAAATGTGTTTGCAAAGCTAAGAACCACCTCACTGCATTTCACAGGGAATTTTTGTCAAGTTCTATAAATCAAACAATACAAGCAACAATTTGGTGCTCTGCATTCAGCAACTGTTTATGTTATCTGTTTGCTTATGTCTGCCCTGGTGAATTTTCAGTCCAGCTTTTTTTCTTTACCTCATTCAATCACAAAATTTCTTTCCACTCTTTTACCCCCAAAGCATTTGCTAAATGTGCACATCAGAATTGTATGGGGAAATCCTAATAATGCTCTGACTCTGACAGTCTCCAAAAAAAGTATTATCTCCCTCCTCCTACGCATTTGTCCCTTGTGCATTCATCCAGGAGCTGCATTCAAACCTCTGGCACATCCTCTATCAGGAACCAGGCTGGCTTTTCTTTTCGACTCTTAGGTAATTTTCAAGTCATTCTGTACAAGTGTACCATCCCCACTTCTACAGGTATCTGTTACTCTCATATGGAAATTTTCATATTTCTCTGTGTATAAAATCTCTGTTTTTGTTTGAGTAAAGTCTGGATTCTACGTCTCACACTGTTCTTCCACAAGTCCTCATACCATTTACAGTCACATTTTGGGCAATGTCTATCACTGACACCTTCACTGATGAAAATGCTGTGTCAGGTTGGTTCTAATCCTCCCAGGACCTCTATTTCAAGCCAACTACCTTTTAGCAATAGGTCTCAGCTAGACCCTCTATTATTTAGCATGAATTTTATTAGTGCTCTAGAGTGCTAATATTTCTCTTGTAATACCAAACTTATAAAAGTCTATTCTGTTGATGTTATTAACCAATTTTCTAACCTCAAAGAATGGAAATGGGACTTACTGTTAGCAAAAATTTATTGAAGGACATATGTCTACTGTATTCTTGTTTTTGGTTTTGTTGTCAACCAATGCTTCTAACAACCTCCAATCTGCTCCCTTTAATTTCACCCAGGTCAGCTAACAGTTCTTTAGGTCCTTTTTCTTTCCAAATTTAGATAAATTATTCTGCTTCTGTTTGAGTATCTGTGATCTATTAAAAGACCAAAGACTATCTCAAACAGATGGGATTCAATTTATCGAAACTGGCTGATATTTGAGATATCTATCTGTGGCTGAATGTGACTCACAACTCTTCTGGGTATGAGAAGACTGAAAAGTGTATAGTCTGCCTCTGAAAACAAATCACTTAACTGTTATTTTGCAAATAAAGAGCTGAAACATTTATTGAACATACTTTTTTTTAATCATTTATTATTTTTTTTATCATTCTTCATTCCTAATATACCTTCAAAACCTATTATCCTTACTTCTGACATGGATTTTTTTTGCACTTAGCTATACTTACCTTTGTATTGCATTTTATAAATTCTAAATAATATCAGTTCCCCTCTATTTCCACTTTTGAGTTCTTAATAAACATTTTATTATTTTTAATGTTATCATTTGTAATTGTTATAATTGGATTATCTCCAAACTTCTCTTCTTTCCATGGGAAATGATAGCTTCTTGCCCTTTTACCAAAACCTTCCCCTCTACATTTCCCCTTCTATAGTTTGTTCCTATTTAAAATGTTGCTTTAGAATTTTGCTTACAAGACTTCTCAGTAAAAAGAAAATTATCTGGGATTTGCTAGCTAATACCTGAAGTCGAATACATTCAGGGTTCTGACTTTCTGAAGCAATCAATAACCCTCAAAGAAGTAAGTATATTATAACAGAATTCCACTCACCACCACTCTTCTGCTCTGTTCTTCTACTAAAGTAATCGACATTTTTTTGACAAGTTTTACAAAACTGCATGACTTTAGATTTTGTTGTTTTGGGTTTTTTTGCCCTTGGGTCAGTTTAAAAATAGGAATAATATAATGATTAACAAAGGATGCTTTAGGCTGGAATATTTACACAGTGATAACATCTCAAGAGAGATACTCAAAGGACTGCAGATTAAAAATGGTAGTTTTCATTTTGTGAAGACTATAAGTGGTTGAACATACTTGCATTTTCATTATTTTGGCATATGAATATATTGAAAGAAACATGAAAAAAATCTACATCATGAAAATTATAGACTGAACTTGGTTTAACTATGTTTGCACCATTACAACTGTGACATTTGGGTCATGAACAACTTGACTCCTGAAAAATACTTTTTAAAGGAAATTTGTATTTCTTCAAAAAGAATCTTTATTTTTTTTAAAATGTGTCCTCACAGAAGACATTCATGCTAGGTTGAGAGCTCTCAGCACAGAGTCTAAAAGAGAGAGGAAACATCTTTTGATAACCAGAGATAACCAGCAAGATGTTGGCATGCAGCGCAAAACTAAAGACCAGACCTGAATGAGAAAGAAGCTACATGGCTTCACTCTTCACAGCTGTGATAGAGCTTTGCACTTTGCACTGTAGCAAGGTGCGTGTGTGATCATTAATGGAGAGGATGGTGTGAACCCCTAGCACATGCAAAAACAGAAAATGTCTTTGAAAGATTTTAAGAAAATGTATTGAATGAGGGATATGTCATTGGCCAAGTGTCCTTCTAGATCCAAGAGTTCATTATAAATCCCTCAGATTTATATTGAGTATGACATGTATGGGATGGAGTACTTCATTTGGTCAGCTTTGGGTCACCTGTCCGGTCCACGTCTCACCCCAGGAGGGCTGCAAGTGCGACCCTTTTTCCTTCCTTTTGTTTCCAGCACTAGAAGTTCAGCAGAACAAAGTACTGGCCTTAGTTCTGGGTACCATTCTTCATCAATAACTATAAACATCAACTGGAGACTGGACTGGAGAGGATCCTCCTGCCTTGGGTAAGGCCACTCTCCTCAGGAGTTGTCCTTACACCAAACACAACAGCTCCTTCCCATGCACCAGGAGTGGTGACCAGTCTGGCTTCCCAGGGCTCTCACTTGGCAAAGGAGCTATGGTAATTTCATTGCTTCCTCGCAGTGGCCTATTGCTTTGGGCAACTTTTTGCCTTATTTATCATTAAGGCAGACCCTGGTTATGAGTATGTTATGCAGGAGAAAGGTATTCCCATCTTTCTGCCTTCCCACACTTGTGAATTTCACTGTTTGGATATCCTTGAGGACAACACATCCAGTTCTGGGTCAGTTATTGTGATCTGATCTCAGCAGGAATTGGCAACTATTTTAATGCACCTAAAATCTATTTTACTGTGAAACTACAAAACAATCCTTCTAACTACACCATCTAAACTGCAGCCTATATGGTAACACTCACAAAAACACTGAAAACTGAGCCAGTGCCTGATAGATGGTTTCCTGAACCACACACTCACTTTGTATCCAGTGCACCTGAGTTCACCCCCTAGTCTGTATTCTAGACAAGCTGCCTAGCATGGGATGCCCTCCTATAAACTTTGTCCAGAGTCAATGAATCGCAAGCAATAGTGTACCCACAGAAGAGTTTTATATGAGAGTTTTATATAGAGTTAATGACTGTGAAGCACTTCAGTGGGAAGGAACAAGATAAAACTGGTCAGAAACAATTGTTCTGAACTGCCTAAGAATTAGAGTTCTTCAATTAAATTTCCAACAAAATTGCTACCTAATGATAAGGTTCCTTGATAGCATAGTTTTAGGCAGTGTGGAATTGAAGAATTAGTAAAAGACCAAGAACTTAAAAGAGTGATTAGATTTCTATATGGCAGTGTACAATAGTAACCATGAATAACGATGAAAGATTTTTATAACAGACTCTTTTCCAGAAGCAGAAGTTCTCCTACAGGTGAAAATTAAGAACCCAACATCTTAATATTTGGCTCATATTTTAATTTTTATCTCTAAATCCCCTTGACTTTATTTGATGTCCTGTTAGATTCTAGCTCTGGTAAGCAAATTTCTCAGGATTGTATTTGTAAAGTGTGAACAGCCTCAAAACTTAATATGTCGAACAAAACTGCTACACTGTTGGTAGATATTAAGTAAAATGACTGCTTCAGTGTGTAGAGAGCTTATTATCTGGATTGTATCTATCCTGCATCTATGAAGAGAAGGAGAAAGAAGTGACCTTGCTTGCTCCTCTGGCCCTTGGCTCTGCAGGTCTGTTCATCTTCAAATGAAAGCATGAAGAAAGTGAACTGCAGGTTTTGTCCTCTAAGGCTAAGGAGGTTTCCCCACTAAATTGTTGCAAGCTTGCATGTAGTTCCAAAGCTTCTGCTCACCCATGGGCAGTTTCAGGCCTGACACTGTCTTTTTGTCCACTTGTCCATCTTAGCTGTCTCCAGATCAGTGAACTCAGGGCTGTAAACTATACTAACATCCAGCACCTAGATGCACAATACCAGGGGCAAGTCTGCCAAGTAAAGTCCCTAAGCTCAGTGGTTTCACATTCTGAAATACTAAACCTAGGCTCCAAAACAATCTTGTACTGACACACAGTGTTCCTAGCCATGTTAGAAACTTTTACTTTCCATATATTTTATGAAGCCTATATTTATAAATAGTATAGGTACTATTTATAAATATTACATGGTATTTTAATATAAAAGTTTCTTTGGGGCTCTTTCATAGCAATGTTCCCTAGTCAGATATTCAAATTACATATTTATTGTTAAAGAATACTTTGATCATTTCAGAGAACATAATAAAGCTTTTCCTCTTTGTGTCTGTCTTTCAGTGCAGGAAAGTCCTACCAACATCTTCCTCTTTGTACAAAATGCCGAGTCTCTGCTCCAGTTGCAGAAGGCTCTGAGATTTCTCTTATCCTCATTGGCACATAAGGAAATATAATCTTGCTGTGATTCACTCCTCAGTAACATGGAGAATATTCTGTTCCACACAAAGCTCTTTGGCAAATACTTTTGTCCACCCTGCTTGGCTGGAGACCTAAGGATGTGAACAACCAAGCCCCTGTTCAGGTCAAAGAAAGTAAGGGAGAAAAAGCAGTGTAGTGTTTGTGCTGCTGCCTGGCATCTAGACGAGCTATCTATTCAATGTGACTTTGTAAGAACTTGGCAAGAGGCTAAAATCTCTCTCTGCCCCGTCTTCCATCCACTTCCATTACCAGGCTGTAAAAGGAGAGCCTACTTTTCAATTGTTTCCTGAGGGACAGTAGACTGGAGACTAAGATGGGTGCAGGCACCGCAGTGAGACCATCTATCTGCAGTCAAGAGGCAGAGCTTTGCTGAGGGGAGGAGGCAGGTTTTGCTGAATCAGCACCTTCAGGATCTGTTCAAGTCTCATTTGCTTACATGCTAAAGTGCTCTGCTGAATTATAGCCCATGGCAACCAGCTGCCAGCCATTCATTTCCTGATTAAAAACAAAGCAGCACTTCTGGAAGATGTTCACGTGCTATGAGCAGTGCCATCCAAGGTCCCCTTTTTTCCTGATTATTCCTCTGTGTCTACCCAACAAAAATCCATCCAGAGCAACAAGACTGCTTTAGTTTGAACAAACTGTATGGAAATAACTTTAATTTCTATATATGTGCCAATTTCTTTTCTCTTGTTTATCTCATCCAAGAAAATAGTGCAGCTCTTAGCAAATATCCTGAGGCAGTACAATTGCCTATTAAATAGGACTCCCTGTTGATTTCAATGCACTTTCAAAACACTTCAAAAGGTTGATGGCACAACATGGTCCAAAGGTGCTTTTTACTAATGTGTTGTCTGGCACACAGAAAGATTATAACAGAGGAAAATCTGGCTGCTTCTTGAATGTGGCTATGGGCATTGACATTGCTAGACAAAATAAAATAACCCTTTCTTAGTAAATTAAAATGTTTGTGGCCTGGAAATGCTGTTTATGACACAGAGCAAAATTCCAAACAGATCTGAGAAAAGGAAGCATATCCTATTCTTAGATAAATTGGAAAATCAATGTAAAGGAGTCCAGGCAGTACCTACCTGCAAGAATGGAGTGAAATATCATAATATTTAATACTCTCTCAGAGGCCATGTGATGTTTTCCAGTGCAATCTCTCACATTAGATTAAGATACTTGAATAGTTTTAGATGCAAACAGATGACAACAAAGCCTCAAGAGGAAGAGAGGGCTGGCATCCAGTTACAGGGAGTAGACACTGTCTTCCTCAAGACTGCTTTTTCTCAAGGCAGAAATGGTATTTTAAGACAGAACCATGGCCAGCTTGAGAAGATAAAAGTAAATGCTTTTACATCAGCAATCACACCGGCAAACCACAACATCTGCTATCAGCTCTGGATTCAGAGAAATTTCATATAAACTAATCACCCATCACTGAACACACTGAGGTGGAGAAAAAGGATTTAACAACTGATTGGTTTCATAGTTCTGATATTTCTTCCCTTATAGGTTTTTTAAGTCAGTGTAGCACCGTTATTTAACTCCCCAGACACAGTATAGGTGACCTCAGTGTAGAATAGTCTCAATATATGTGAAAAATTACTACCAAGTTTCAAAAGTTACTGCTGATTTTATGCGCCCATTATTTGGAGTATCTTATTTCATTTGAAAAGAGCTGCTTTATACAAAAATATCCCTACTCTTACCCTTTAAAGGTCAAGGACATTCAGTTTGGCTATTCCATTTAAATGTAAAAACAATTGCTAATAAACATAGCTGCTGTTTAACTGAGACAAGTAACATCTTGTCTAGATGAGGTTTTCAGTATCATCCTGATCATTTTGGGCATACGACTTTAATACATACACATTGTAACCATTCAATCTGCAGATTTAGGAATCCCTATGTACTTGTTAACTTAGTAGACAATGATATCATATTAGGTACAACTAAAAAATACAACTTTCTAAGAAATCCTTAATTACACATCTACATGATAGACTCTGCAAGTAAATAATAGGCTTCAGAAAGTCCTTGCATTTTATATTTGTCTCACTACATTGCTAAAGTTCTGACTTGCATTTATACCTTAATTCAATCAACTGAGCAACTTACGCCATTTTAATATAGGTCCATTTATCTTACAAATATTTGTAGTAACCCTGAACTTCAACAAAATTATATTTTTAGGGTTTTTTAAAAATTTGAAAAATTACTTCTGTTTTGGATATCAACATGCTTTCAAAGATTAGTTTTAAACATTCAACTCTCGACTTTCTTAAGGTACTTAAACATTGACCAAACAAAATGGCACTTGTGAAAGTATTGAATAAATATTTTAAGGTAATGTCTGTGGACTTGAATCAAGTCCTCTTGTCTGAACCCTGTGGACATCAGTGGGGAATATTTTTAGTGTCTTCTCTCCCATACAAAATTTCACACTTGTGTTTACTAGAATATAAAACCGTTGGTCCTAATGCAACCAAAGTTTAGTTGGATGACAATCCTTCATCTAAATGCTATATTTGTATGTTTTTCTTATTTTGGAAGAGTGGCAGGGGGAATCAACAAAATCTGTTACCATTCATTCACTACCTTTTCTTAATTTCTTATTTTTAAAAAAGATAGGTAGTGAAGGGTCATTTCATTTCTTAAAACAAAATCCAGAACATCTCAAAATGTTCTACAAAAGGAGCATCTGATTGTGTTTTTCATCTTAGCTTTACATTGAGAAAATATCAATGTTTTTTTCTGGATCTGTCAACAAGGGATATTTCTATGTTAACTGACCTTTTTTTCCAGATTTTTCTAAAAGGAAGTGAATAAAAATCAACATAAGGGCAAAATAATTACTGATAGGTAGAATTTCATACTATTGCATACACTTTCTGTCAAAATTTTGTGCCTTGAGGTTTTCTGTAATGTCTGTAACTTGAATTGATTCTTTGGTCAGAATGACCTTTTCAGAACGGTTTTAGGCCTTTTTAGACCTAAAGCTAGAGCTTAAGAGGCAGCTGACAATGCTGTTTGACCCCCTGCCCTCTGTGCAAATACTTGTGTATGAGAAAATCAAACCCATAAATTACACAAAGAAAATGTGCTGCACACTCTACAGCAATAATGTATCTTCAAGCAAACCCAGACAAAGGGCTCCCAGTATTCCTATGGCTCAGCAGAAGATGTCAATATTTAATGTAACAGGAAAAGCAAGAGGAAAGGTTTCTGGTGGCAGGAAGGAAATGGATTATTCCTTATGCCACAAACATTTACTTTGACTTAAGTGCATGTTTTACACTCTCCCTTACCAGATTTTTCAGGGTTGACATATTGTTTACCTAACCTGGACTGTCAATGACAATTTCTCCTCTAATGAATGCATTATTTGATTAGTAACTGCAGAATTCACTCTCTCATTTTGGATCCCGAATGTAAGTGGAGGAGCTTGAGGAAGCCTTCACTTTAATGTGTTCATGAACGTCTGTGACTATATCATCAAGAAATGTGGTTGCTTACAACGCCAGCTGGTAACTGCTGTCTTAATGCGATTATGTTCATTAAAAGAAAAGTATGTTTCTTTTGTTCTTTTTAGTTTTTATTTTCTATTGGAAAAAAGGAAGTGTATGAACACAGTGAATATTCAAATACCGAGTCAATGTTCAAATGTCCGATTTTATAAATGTCCATTGTAATAGCCAGGTAACTCAATGGTTCATATGGGTTTTGACACTTCTTTTAGTCCTTGCAACAGCACTCATTCAAACAAGTTGCCACTGAAGGCTGCAGTGCCTCAATAGGGAATCCTCAATAACAGAGAATTAAAATAATAATTTGTAATACGTGTAGCATTTTTCTCGTCAAAGATAGACTTTTTAAAAACACTTCACATTCTCTCAGTTGCTGCAGAGAAAGCCAGCTAAATATTTTCCATTGCATTTAGTGAAAGCAGGCTTGACAACATAATCTTCAACTTTTGTTCACAAGTAAGCTTTCCCTATTTGATTACCGCTTACCCAAACTATCAGCACACTTATCCTCCTTTGATTCTTTTCTTTGACAGGACTGCTGAGTCTCCTCTGAGCAACAAAATAAGTTTTAGGATCTGTATAATGACCCATAACACATCTTCCATGAAAAAAGGAGCTTGTTTGTGCCCATAGTTATAGTATTTCCCATGGCCTTTCCTGACAGCTGAAGATGCATATCTAGAATGCCTTTCATTCTCTTGTGGGACTATGGGTATCTTGGATGAAATGAAAGCAGCACTTTGGCTAGTCTTAGGGCAGCATTACAGGCAACTGAAGCTATAGGCGATATGGGACTTCACCTTTGAGATAAATGAATCACAGCTCAGCCTCTGCTTCAGTTTTGGAAGCAGGCTCACTGCACTGCAATAAAAAGGGTTTGTGAAAGACAAAGGACAATAAAATAATGGAATGGGACGTGCAAAAGACAAAAAGGAGAGGCAGAGAAACTTAAAAGTCCAAGAACAAAGAAACAAATGTCAAACATTACTAGGTAAATTTTGAAAACAGTGGAATGAGAGTTACCAGTGAATTTCTATTAACACAATATTAAAGAGAGGTGGGACTTGACATTTAAACTCCTACTTTCCCCACGTAAATATGAGAAGTATTAAGAAAAGAAGCAACTGAAAGAATAGAAAGAATGGCTAAAATCTAAAGAAATGGGGGCTACATAAAAATTGAGAATTTATGTGCAGAGTTTCAAAAGAGAAGAGGTTCTCCTCCCCCTCTATTCTGCCCTAGTGAGGCCACACCTGGAGTATTGTGTCCAGTTCTGGGCCCCACAGTTCAAGAAGGACATGGAACTGCTTGAGAGAGTCCAGCGCAGAGCCACTAAGATGATTAAGGGAGTGGAACATCTCCCTTATGAGGAAAGGCTGAGGAAGCTGGGTCTCTTTAGCTTGGAGAAAAGGAGACTGAGGGGTGACCTCATCCATGTTTACAAATATGTAAAGGGTGAAGGTCAGGATGATGGAGCCAAGCTTTTTACAGTGACGTCCAATGATAGGACAAGGGGCAATGGATGCAAACTGGAGCACAGGAGGTTCCATGTGAATATCAGGAAGAACTTTTTCACTGTGAGAGTGACGGAGCACTGGAACAGGCTGCCCGGAGAGGTTGTGGAGTCTCCTTCACTGGAGACATTCAAAACCCGCCTGGATGCATTCCTGTGTGATGTACTGTAGGTGACCCTGCTCTGGCAGGGGGGTTGGACTAGATGATCCTTCGAGGTCCCTTCCAACCCTAGAATTCTGTGATTCTGTGATTCTGTAAAATTAGGTCAGTTCAGGAGCTCTACTAGAATCTTACCTTGCGAAACAAAGGAGAATGTTGTCTTTTATGTCTGCCTATTACATTCAGACAATAACATGATTATTTGCTAGAGGTTGTAACTATTAAAGTATATTGATAGAGGTTTGTTCTCAAGAGAAATAACATTTATGTTAGGAAGAGTGACAATTTCATTTTATGCACATCAATATTCCCAGCTTGGTGTAGTCTCCTCTCCCAGCACAATACATTCTATTAAAATAATTTATGTTTGGTATCCTGCCTATTGAATTAAGAGTATTTTCAGCTGAGGCAAAGCAATTTTAGAACTATAGCTTTGCATTCTTGGAAATACTTCTTTCCAACTCAGCACACTGCACATGTAATCACTAATATAGAACACTTTTCATATAACATTATTATAGGATGAGATGATGTGTTCAGATAGCAGTATAATTTGGCTTGTTTCTTCATCTAAATACTCTTTACTCATATAAAGAGACAGTGTAACCTCTTGAAGAGTAGCACAAATGATAATCAGGACCTTCATCCACATGCCCCACAGCACTTTACAAATGACATGGTATCACTTCCCCTCTTTTGCAACTGGAAAGCAAAGGGCATACACAAAGTCTTCTTGCAGGTTGCCCTTACACCACAAACAGAGCTGGCAACAAGGGCCAGCAACTATTCTCATCCCAACGCTGGCAATCTGGAAGACTGAGGCACAGAAAACCAAACTTATCTTTCAAAATCATTTATTTCTGTGGAGGTAGCATCAGCCTCTTTTCATCCCAAGAGGCATGTTTAATTTTATCAAGAATAATACAAAACAAACCTACTCTAAGTAATTAGTATAAACAGATTTCAGATTAACTGATAGTGTCAATAAACTTAGAAGACTTTGCTTACTGTGTTTTGAATCAAATAGAGCAAGATTCAAGTATTCAATGTTCTAAATTGTCTCTGAAAATATCTTTGTATCTGTTTTGACAGTTCCTTTCTCAAAGCTCAAATGTTCCCACCACGATTTACGCCCACGACTACATTGAAAAGACAATACAAGAAAAAAATCAGACTCTGCTTCAGGAAAATGAATAAACCTATTATATAGCAACCACTTAACAGGAAATTCAAGGTAATTTTTCTCAGATGTTCTTATTCTACAGTTTTTGAACTGCTTGTTGAGAATTGTAAATGAATCTTGAAAATGTGGAGTTTAATTTCCTTGCTTTTACTCTCTAGTTTACATGTGATTTTTTACATGACAACACAATCAAGTAAAAATTACTTCCAGTTATATTTCAAATATACAGACTGATGAGTTGGAAACTGGAGATAGTCCCTACATGTAAGCTTGTTGTCAATAAAGGTTTATAGGTTATGTTCTTAATTTTTTTAAATTCATTCTGATCACGTATGTCTACATTTGAGCATTTTAAGATATTAAAAGGCACAGATCAAATTTCTGAGATATGTGCAGTGTTTTCTAGGCAATAAGAATGATAAAGAGTAACTGTTTGTCACATTTGATCTTTACTCAGTAATGTAGTGAGAAGTAGCTTTGGATGCACATGGAATGTGAAAGTTTCCCCTTTTCCTTTTGAGTGAATTATTCCAAAGTCTGTGAAGCAATAAGAAAGCTATTTTTCACCTATAGCAGATGGAAATAAATAAATCATACCTGGAAGATATCAACACCAACCGATTACATTGAGACAAACTCTATAAATCAAAAAACCCACTCCATTCTCATTTCAGTTATCATCAGATACAGTTGATCTGCTGAAAATCAGAAATCCAAAGTACTCAGAAGTGCATAAAATGCACCACAAACAGTGATGAAGCTCATAAGATTTTCAGAAGTATTTCCAGATAAGTAGAGCTTTTGGGAAAGTATCATCAGGACTTCCAAAAGTAATCAGACCACCTTGTAAAACCACTGTCATTCATTTCAACTATTGTTCCTCTTTTGTCTCTTAAGAGCTATGTGTAGCAGGATATCTGACTTCTGAGAAAGTAAATCAAGCTAAGGCACATTTATCCAAACAATGAATTTCTGAAAAGTTAGCTGAATGAGTAATTTCAACTGAAAGTAAAAGAAATAGACATTTATGTTTCCTCTCTTGAAGACCCTATCCCTTTAAAGTAAATTCAGGCTTTGTTAAAATGAAAATCTTATTCCCTGCAACTGGCCTGATTTTTAACGTATCAAGTTAATACCAACCAACCAAAATATGAAAATATGAAATTTAACAAAAGCAAGTGCTGGATTCTGCACCTGGGACAGGTTTATCCAGGTTATATGTACAGACTGAGGGATGAGAGATGTTAGAGCAACTCTGCAGAAAGAGATCTGTGGTTTTGAGTTGATGGCAAGTTGAATATGAAACAACAGTGTGCCGTGGCAGCCAAAAGGACCAACTATGTCCTTGGATGCATCAAGCACAGCACAGCTGGCTGGTTGAGGGAGGTGATTGTCCCACTCTACACTGCACTGGTGCAACCCCACCTTGAGGACTATGTGCAGTTTTGGGCACCTCAGTATAAAAAGGACATCAAACTAGTAGAGTGTGTCAAGAGGAGGATGACCAAGGTGGTGAAAGGCCTCAAGTGCAAAACTTGTGAAGAGCGACTTAGGTCATTTGGTTTGCTCGGCTTGGAGAAGAGAAGTCTAAGGGGTGACCTTATTGCAGTCTACAACTTCCTCAAGGGGGGCAGCAGAGGGTAAGGTGTTGATCTCTCTGGTGAACAGTGGTAGGAATGAAACTTTGTCAGGGGAAGTTCGGATTGGACATTAGGAAAAGGTTCTTCACTGAAAGGGTGGTCAGTCAGTGAAACAGGCTCCCCAGGGAAATGGTCATGGTACCAAGCCTGTCAGAGTTTAAGAAGTGTCTGAATGACGCTCTTAGTTTTAGCGTGGTTTAGTTTTAGGTAGCCCTGCAAGGAGCAAGGAGTTAGACTCGATGATTCTTATGGGTCCCTTCCAAGTCAAGATATTCTATGATTCTATGATTCTTTTATCTAACTAGGTTGTCCTCTTTGCCCTAGAACTTGCAGCTTAAATTGCTACTAAACAAAGAGGCTTTCTCATATTTTTATATGGACTATTGTTCAACAACCACCAATCTGAGAAGCAACTAACCTGCTCACCAAAAAGTAATACTTGACATAAATCCATGCTCAGGATAAACCCTGAGGAGCAACAGCGTGGATATTTATGCCTTTTTTAATACTTGCTTAAATACCTTTCTGTTGCCTGAAAAGAAGCATTTTTAAGGGTGATACATCATTGCTGACACCCAGCCTTCTTGTTTTATTTATGTTAATGGTCTGCTATTTCTCTTTTCTCTGCCCAAGAAAGGTCCAAACAGAACATACCTGGTACAGAACTAGTATCTCCTGGTTTTGTTTTGACCTTCACAAGAAATCTGAGCCTGAAGCAGAAAATGCAAGACAGTGTCCCTGCCCTGAGGAACATCATTATTTGTTGTATCATGAATGTCATGAGAGGTCAAGAAGATAGAGGCATTTGGCATATCTATGTTTAGCCCTTTTAAGGAAAGAGAGGACCATGGTATTGCCAGCAATGCAACTACTCTTTGGACTCTGGGCTGGCAACATGAGAAGAACTTGTAGGCTCCATGTCTTTTTCAAGTACGCATAATGAAAGACACAGGGTGTGTTCAGTGTTTTACAGCATCGGTGCCTAAGACTGGGCTCTTGACATGAGTTCATGGATGGGATTTTTTCTCTTTGTTTTCATGAGTGTTTGCAACAGCAGATCTGGTCTGAAAAGTGTGGCAAATGGACTTTGTTGCTAGCACAACACTTGTTGTTGTAAGATCAAGGTACAAATGCTTCTCTTCATGCCTTCTGTTTTGTGTTTTGCTAGTTAGAAATTGGCCTCACACTTAGGATCTTTACTAGGAATTGTCTAGCTTGGCATGCTGTGCTCAGATCTTGACAACACATCAAACACTAGGCCTATTGCATAAAACCAGGATTTCATTACAACTGTTTTAATAAAAGGAAGGAGATAATCAATTAAAGATGATACGTCTTTGGCGCTTTCCTTGTTTTGCAGATAATCCTTCTGCTGCAGGTTGTTAAGGCATTGACAGCTTAAGACCCTTCCCATCGTGAAATATCTGCTGATCTAATCTTATTCATAGGCACATCTCCAGCCTGTATCAAGATAGTAGCATGTCAACAAGTGTAATTTCCTTATTTGTTCGTAAAGCATCAAGGCATGTGAATCTCCACTACCACTTAAGCAATAAGCAAGCAAGAAAGCAAATTCTTTTTTATCTATTTTTATGTATAGAATAATGTGGGGATGGACTACAGGTTTTATGGTGGGCTAATTTTATATTGATATTGATATGTATCTTCACATGAACCCCCAGGCATACCACAAATGTCAGGGAGGTTCTGGGATGGCAGACCAGGCAACATATTATTTCCATTCTTTGACTGTCCCTTGGATATTATCGGTCTAGTAGAAATGAAAGCACTTGAGGAAGCACTATGAGAAAAAGACCATCTTGTCTGCTCTATACTCCCTCTCTACCAGGACTTGGGTTCCTTGTCTGACCCCTTCTTTACTAAGCTCAATTCAATGCCATTTCTTCATTTGTATTATAGTTCTCCCAAGATGATGTTGATTTTGCCTTGTTTTTAGTGGAAATAAAACCATGCAAGAGCTTCTGAACAGGCAAAAATCTCAGCATTATAACCTGAAATCCTGAAACACAAATATCTTTTTTTGTTGTTGCCTTCCCTTTTTATTTCCTTTGTTTTTCCCTACAGATGTCAAAACATGCTTGCATAGAGTTCATTTTTTGTTTTTTGGGGGGTTTTATTTTTTTTGTGATTTTTTTTTAATTCTACTGTGTCTTTACAGTAAAACTAAAAAGAACAATGAAATTATGAATAGAGAATCCATAGTTTCTTATCTACTTTTTCAGCTCTCAAGATGACATGATTAACTATGTAATTAGTAGAGTCATTAATGAAGTTAGAAGAGATCACTCAGAATTGTTTAAAGCACTCTGATCCATTACTGTAGAAATCTTTGAAGGTTAATGCATGGGTCTCATTGTGAGGTACAGAGATACCCGCAGGAGCATCAATTTTCACCCTGATTGTCATTCATGGATTGAAGGTGCAGATTAGAAAGTTGCATTTTCAAGCCTTAATTAGTCAAAAGATATGCCACTGAGACATTGCCCTGAGGAGGGAGTCAGTAGGTAGACAGTGTCATTTGACAGCAAGATGGGGGCAGTAAGATATCCTACTTTTCTGCAGTTATTACTTTTACCACATTTCAGCATGTGTACACTAGGTGCTGGAATTTTTTCCTACAACAAAAGTGCAATTGGGACCAAAGCAACTCAATTCTTGCCTTTCATAAATCAGAATACAAGCCTTGAACATTTTTCTTTCCTTTTGAAAACTTTACAATTATGCTAACAAAGCAATGTTTTGTTGCAAAATTTCAATTACAAGCAAAATGAATACATTCTTACTATGCTCTACTACCCCTACACAGCATCCATTATTTTTTGTATTTTAGAAATTTGCTCCCTGTCATGTCAGAACTGGGCTCAAAAGGTTTCTGCTGAACAGTTCAGACAGTGAGTGTTGGGTTAGCTTTACGTTCTTGACAGTGTTCCCGCTTGTGCAGTCACTTCTTTGTGCATCATTTGAGTTTAAAATGGAAAGGTCACCATTTGCCACCAGTGAGGGAAAAGCAGTTCCACATTTTCTGAGTAAACTACTGAATATCTTTAAATGCTATTCAATAGCTGTAAATTTATACTGCCTTCATGAGCTGAGATGATTGAAAATATGTGGGCTGTGTGCTATAAGAGGGAGTGTAAGGACAGCTGGAGAAATTCCTCCTTGTTCTGGTCTACACAGTCTACATCACAAAATTTGCAGCAGCTTTTGCACCTTATCATGATCTGATTTCCTATGGAAAACAACATAGCCTGTGTCTCTACCATGAGATACCATTCAGTGATCCCTCTCCTGCATCTAACCTGCCACGGGTGTTCAAATAATTAACTGTACTCACCCTCATCCTTCCTGCCCTGGAAGATAGCACAGATAAATCAGGGGAAGGGTACAGGATGAGCCAAAATTGCTTCTTTTTTCACCTTTATAACTCTCAAAAACCTAGCATAAAGGTTTGAATTTTCAGCCTTTCAGTTAGCCAGTGTTCAAAATATATTGGAGTAGCCATGATGGCCTACATAATTAAATAATTTGATGTTTGCAAAGAGACAAAAAAAATATCTCTTATGGGAGTTACTGATAGTATTTCAGACCAGCAGAACAGTGGGAGGTTTTATGAACCAGAAAGTGGCCAGACTTTTCTTCAGCTACAACTGATGATCTTATAAAATAAATTATTTACCCCGACACCTATACTCAGTACATGAATTCTTCACTGAAATTCTCAAAGATTCAAAGGAGAATAAAAATAATGTAAGATTTTAACAGCCTTTCACCAAAAAGGAAAAAAACCTCACAATAAAATAATGGTCTATTACATGATCCATATACTTTATGTCCTCTAAAGCTGTGGTACAGTGAAGGCAAAACAAATACAGGACAAGGGACTATATCTAGAAAAAGAAACAGTACAAAAGTGTGAGACAATTCAGTCCTGGACTTCATTTTCTCACTCCAACCTCCTTACACTCGCACAGCACAGCAGAGGGTGGTTGCTTGTTACAGAACAATTTTTCCATGTCTTATTGTGAACACCAGGAGTTAATTATGTTAACTTTCAGTCAGGCCACACACACTTTACAAACCAAATCAAATGGAAGCTACCCATCAATTCAGTCCATAGTAGATCACATTTTATTCCCACTGGTGTCACCACTGTACTTGTAAAAATTCCTAAAAATTTCCAGTTATTATTCTTTTTCTGGTCTCTGCTTTGAAAATATCTTTTTAATGATGACGTATAGGCAATTATATGTCATTATGTATTTCCTCATGCAAAAC
Source organism: Aegotheles bennettii (assembly GCA_013398125.1). Classification (NCBI taxonomy): domain Eukaryota; kingdom Metazoa; phylum Chordata; class Aves; order Caprimulgiformes; family Aegothelidae; genus Aegotheles; species Aegotheles bennettii. The sequence goes on along the minus strand of VZRW01012684.1, from coordinate 313,768 downwards.
AGTTTCAGCAGAGGTAGCTCAAGTAACAGCATGTAATAAGCATTTGGGACAGTCCATGAGCAAAGACAGTCCTGAGCTGCACAGAACGTGGGAATGCAGATATTTAGATCCCTCCTTTCTGGAAGCAGACAATCTGATTCTAAATTCCTTAGGAGACCAATAAATCAAAGTTCAGTTCCAGCTCTTGTAGTTCAGTGTTTATTTTTTATTGAAAAAATTATACTGAATCTGAGCTGATTGTAACTCTGATAGTCTGTAAACTGAGACTCACTCTTTCATGCATGGTACCATTAATTGCAAGCAGTGGGAACTACAGACACATATGCAAGAACAATTTTTAGTGTCCTCAGAGTAATCAAGCAGAAATTTCAAATGATAGTTGGACTAGAAAACAATTATATAAGATAATTGAATTCATAAGACTATGTAATTTTACTGTAGATAAATAACCATGGCCATATGATGTCTATCTGTGTTATACTTAAATTTATAAATGTCACCTAGTGACAGATGTATGTACACACAGATATGTATATATATCATATCTTCAAAACTGCAGGACATCTCCTTAGAGACAGAAGGCATTTTCTACTCTCACAGCATCATAAAGCTGCTCATGTACATCAGGTTATTCCTGGTGGATTCAAAAAGAGTGTGACAGTAAAGTCACAATTATGCTTTGAGTATGAAGCATCACAGTAGTCACCCTTCTGGTGACCCCATGAATTAACCCAGAATTTCTCCACCCAGCTGGATAGGTCAGCATGCACCATTCAGAAGAGCTCTTCCCTGTGATTCATGTAGGTGAGAGCAATGTTCACAAGACAGTGGTGATGCTGGTTTCATAAATTCCCTGGAAAGCTTCAGCTGTCAGGCACAGCCCCCTTTGTGGCTCTATATCAGACTGACCCTTCATTTCCACTCCTATACCCATAATTTCTATGCAAAAAGAAAAGACAGACAAAAATCAAGGAGAGCTCAGAAAGAGCTGGTGGTCTGGCTGTCAGTGGACCAAGACCTAGCTGCCCTTCAGCCTCCATTAGAAAGTGGTTCTGGATGTTGCCAGTAACTGCCAGTCGGTTGAGACCCATTTGAGTTCAACTGGTGGGGACTTTTCCCTGACATAGCCTGAAGTCTAAGGCTTTAAAGTGCTCCCTGCTAATGAGGCAGCAGTGATATAAATATCCTTCTGTCTGCTGAGCCTGGTGAAGAGCTGATAATGACACAGAGAATATCTCACTACCTGAAAAGGTAAAAGGAGGATTACTGGGTGTTTTAAAGGAACATTGAAATTAAAGCTCAAACCCTAAGCTGACACAATTCTCTGGGTCATAGAACTCATTGTGCTTTATATCCTTTCTTTCATAAATGTTTCATAATAAGGTCTCTGAAATACACCCCAAATTCTTTATAAAGGCAAAGACTTCATGGAGTTAAACCCGGGAACAGGTTTATATATTTGACAGAGCTCCTTCTGGCAACATGTTTAACCATTTCTGTTTGCAATAGCATTCATTAATAAATGATCATCACCGAAGAGGCACATTCTTTCACTTTTTATATACGGTCCCCTCTTACCTACAGATTTCCTAAAGAAATTGATTGTGCATTTTTCTCTATCTCTCCCTTCTCAGCCCATAACTTTGAATTTTTTGCTTAGTTTTCGTCATATTTCTTGCCAAAGTGGGCCAAAGATGTTAGACAGGGTATCTCACAAGTGACATGTCAATAGACTCTATCAGCACTCCCATCCTGGAAGAGGCTTGGCTCAACCCTAATTTGATGCCAGAAGACAGCACTCATAGAGTGACCCCAAACAAGGAAAACATTCAGACATGTCTTATATCAGTAAGAGAATCAGACAATAAAGATCCACTGATAACCAGGCTACATTTTTTCTGCTGACTGTAGAAGCACTGGTTCATGAATGTCCTAGTTTACACAAGCACGGAAACAATCCTGAGGAAAACACAGGGGTTTGAATGGACCTCTCGCTGAGATGACTCCTGACTACAAAGGGCAGCCGAAACATGTACACCATGAGGATTTTTTGCTATTAGTTAACAAAAAAAGTTATAAGTCGAAGCAAATCTTAAATAGATTCAGCTTGGAAACTCAGAATGTCAAGTTTAATTATTAATGTGTTAACACTGTGGCTATATTAACATTTCTAATTACATGCTCCATTTAGGTAAAATTAGCTGTAAGCTGTTAGGTTGTGCTGAGAAGGATGGTGACAGCCATTCCAACTCTCTGTGTGGTAGAGCACACAATCTCACCAAGCTAAGATGGGGTGGTTGCTCTCAGACAAGAATGGCACTAGAGAGGTAGGGCATAGAAACAGTGCTGACGTGACATTGACAGTGACACATACAAACTGTGGGAGCACCTCTTCTCACCATACCTTAAGGAAATGAGGTCACACCAAAGGATTTGTACATTCACACTAGAGTTGTCAGCTTGTGCAATAAGGGTGAAGAGAAATACAGACAAAAAATTACCTACAAAATAGTGATGGAATTTTGTTAAGTAATTATCAGCTTATCTTGGTGCCTAAATTCCTAAAAAGCTTCTATCCTTTCTTTGAGATCGACTGCTAGGCAGCAATATACAAATCTATCACAAGTAGAATGTGCACCTATTCTTTAATTGGGAATAATGTCCCAATGCAATATATTGGGTAGATGGTATTTTTAAAATTCATATAAGCAATAGCAGACTATTTCCTGCCTTCCTTCCATGCACACATTAGAAAGCAAGATCATCTGTAGCTGCGGTGATAGGAAAATTCTGCAGGAGAGTGCTGGAGTTTGTTAGTCCAAGGGGAAAAAAAACAAACATATACTTCAGGAAATATTCATGTATACAATAAGAATCAACAAATGGTATTATGGTTCATTTTCAGTAAAGGAAATATATTGTTCCAGATTTAGCTTTTAGTAATTAAAGAAAATTCCTATCATAGTTATAAACAGCACATTGCAGTTTTCCACCAAGCATCTTGTATTGTCCTTTGCTTCAGATATACTATATAAAGGATGTATTTAGTTACAAAATGTTGGAGTTTTTTTTCTGTAGCTTTATTTGAATATGTTTTATATTTTATTGCAATTGTCTGTAATAGTGTCTTCTTAATTCTTGGTTAAAAAAATAGAAAACAAATTTATGCTTCTATTACCAGAAAATATTTACCTTTCTCATAGTCAACTAAAAAATATAGTCAGAAATGTTTTTTAGAAAGTTTAAAATCCTATATTTTATTTTTTATATTTAAGTTTTAATTTTGATTTTAATCCTCTTTCCTTGGGAAACTGTAATTTTTTTGCTTATATGGTATTTCAGAAATGATCCACATGCAAGGTTGCGAAGAGGACTTTTGGATCAGATTTAATATTTACAGACCATAAGCATTCTGGAATGCCTTCAACCATGGAAATATCTCTGATCCTGTGTAAAATATTGGTAGATTTAATGGAGCCTGAAATATTTTAATTAGCTGAAGTATGTTTTTCTGTAACAACCTATATATAATTCCATGACCCTTTGTTCTTTCAAAAGTAAAATTTCTATTTCTTTCTATCGAGTTTTATTAGATATTAAATATTATTTAAAAAAAAAAACAAACAAGAAAAACAAACAAAAAACCAACAAGAAATAACGGAAACTAGAAGTTTCTTTAAAAGATAGATAATAATTTCACCTTTTCCACAGTCATTTAGCTCCCATATGAAAACATGGAATAAAAGCTTACACAACTAGGTATGTGTGCATCATTTGAAGAACACTGAGTGTGTATAATATATGGATACATGTATCTGCCCAATTTCACATACATTTAGATCACAACTATGACATATTATGTTGCATTAGATTATAACATTAAAGAATCTTTAAACATGCATCTGGTAAAACCATATTTTAACTATTAGCAGAAATAGAGCTCATCTAAGGACAGTTACTAACATCCTGTTTTGCAAAAAAATTTGTGTACACATTTCCTAAAATGAGGTAATGATTTTTAAAATGGTGGGTTAGGCTTCTTAAACTCTGTTAAGTACAACTATAACAAACTAAGTAAAGCAAACTAGTAAATGGTCCTTTTCTGTGTTGTTGATTATTAAATATTTTGTGGCAGGATTTGTCTCAATATATTTTTCTACAGCTATTAGACTAGGTGCTTATAGTCTATGTGGTTTACCCAAGTAAATAAAAAAAAATCAACATTAAGAGCAACAAAATCAATCTTCTAATTGTTTTTTCCTTTCCTCAGGGATTAAAATATTGCCACGCTTTTCAACCATAATGTAGATATTCATTGCCACATTATCACTCAATAACATAAATAAACTGATGTATGTTTCCAATAACTAGATATTTGGTACTGTCAAGATAAAGATGCAAAAAACCTCTTTTTTTTCTTATTTTCCTGACTGTAACAAACCAAGTATCCATAGTAAATGTGAACAACAGATTACCGGGGCTTTCTCAGGATATATTTCTGAATTTTTTCTTCTTTTGATTCAAATGAGATCCAACAGGATAAATTTTGTAGTGGCTTCCAATATGTGAAAAGCCATATAAAATTGATTGCTAGTTTTTTATCTTTTGAGACAAAAGATATTACATAGGTTATCAAGCTAACTGTTGCCCAATAATTCACCCCAAAAAGTCAGAATTTTGTACATGCATCACATCATACTCCGATTTTAAAATCAGTGAAGCTTATACAATGATAGAGATTGAGTGATTCAACTGGTAAGCTTTCAGTGGACTTTCTTGCTGTGATATTGAAACCTTCCATTTTGGTAAAAAGTCACTGCTGATATCTGATGTGAAATCTTATGCCTAAGGCCTTCATTTAAAAACATAAAATGCACCTTATGACATTTACAGTAACTTTCCTCATGTAGTCTGTGCTGCCTGTAATGTTGGAGTCCATGTTTCCTAAATATTTATTCATACTAACACCTGCTGGGTTTAGAAAATATTGCACATCTCATGCAAAAATCTAGAAAACCATAACATATTCTGGACCAAACATCAATCTCTATTCGGACAGTAATATTCTCCTAAAAAAACCCTGTAAAACCCTTTCAAGAGATTCTAGTTCAGCAAGTACTATCTAGCAAGGTTCCATTTACAATGAATGAAGAGAGAAAGAAACAGTTCCATAAAGGAATGCATCACATTCTGAACTAGATGACTAAACCATATAGTATATTATCCCTTAGAGGTGACTATTTCCTTCTGTTGACTACAAGAAGAACTTAGATAATGTGTTTAGTCAAGGCAGCTAACCTTTTAATGTGCAATATTAGACAAATTCTAATTACCTCTTCTAATAATATTTCTGATGTTTCATATTTTCTGCTATAAATAAATCACTAAATGCTAAGACATCTGAAAAAGATATTTCAGCAAATTAGTTCTCTATCATTATGCATCTCTAGCTTAACCATAAGCCAAACTCTAACGCTGATTTTGAGGTATTTCATCAAACTTTATAGTAATATTTACATTGATTTTCTGGTTTGATTAAAAACTAAATTTTGTCTTGAAAAGTTCTTCAGACCTGTGCACTTTTTATTCTCTAATTTCATACTGGTACTTTCAATCTCTTATTGAGTTTTTCATTATTATGGAATTTTGAGTCTAGATTAACTTTAAGCACTACAAATAAAATGGCAGCAGTTGTTCATTTTTCATGAAAGAACAGCTATTATACTTTTCCTGGGATCATGGCTTGTGGCTCATGAATCTGATAAATAGAGATGTTGAATCTGAATGGTCATTTTCCTGTTTGAAGTTTTCAGATACTATTATTTAAGGAAAAAATGTTACAGTCTTTTTATTTTCACCTTCAGAATGGAAAATGAACAAGTTATGCCACTTTTTGACTGATAAGCTATTTATTATTCTAAAGCATTAGTATGGTAGGTTTGATAAGAGTGATGAGAATGGAAAGAACTGGAAAGACCATCTTATGGTGAAGACACTGGACCAGCACTTGGGAAGATGTAAGGTGAATTATCCATTCCCTGTGAGTCCCTGTTGGGGTGCTTGGCAACCACTGATTTTCCCCATGTCCGACTTCTAATTTCTGCAATGATGGAAATAAGTCTTCCTTGTCTCAAGAAAAATTGGAATAGTGGTTGTATTTTCATCATTGTGATCAAATATTCAAAGAGTATTGGCCACAAACATAAACACGTATATACAGCAACTTACCTTGATTACCCTGTGATTACATCCACTAAAACTTGTAGCACAAGCCATAGAATTCTTCCTCATATTTATCACTAAAATGTACTGGTGAATTGAGCAGGGAAATAATTCACCTGAAAACAGCCATTTGCCAAACTGGAAACTCACAAAAAAGAACCAGAAAATGGTTGTATAGGGTTTAGTCTAATCCTAGCAATACCTGAAGCTAAAAAATTAACAGGAAACAAAGGAAACTGAAACAGAGTTAATAATAAGTTAATGCCTGATGTTTCTTGAAAGCCTTTTTTTCAGATTCACTGCGGTTTATATGCATAATAGCTTATTTGTGGATAATCCACGAATTTTCAGGCAGTGAGCTGATATTCAAATGATATAAAAGGATGTTACACTTTGAGTTGGGGGACTGAAATCTCCATTACACTACAATGACTGAGACACATGGCAGTGTTTTTTGAGTTTCCCCTGCGTGACATGATCATGCTACGCAAATAGCTGTTGTATTTCCTATTCTCCCTTATTTGATAGAAATACCTACATATATCTTAATAGTCTGCCTGCTTCTACTTTTTATTCTTATTTGCATTTTTCTGCACAGATAGTTCTATTGCAATAATTTTCATCAGTAAGTCTGATTTTAAAAACAGATTAAAAGCAAGGTTATTTGCATTCTCTAGGGAGTAAAGATATGAATACTAAAAGATAAAAGTGACTGTATGGATCATCCATCCAAGACCAGATCTTGTTTTTAATAGTAGTCAGTAAGTAATAGATAAGGAATCAGAATAATCATCACTTGGAAGATTTAATTGATAAACAAACAAGTCAAACTATTTATTTTTAAAATGAAATTGTCAGAATCAATGAATTTTGAAAATTATTGCATGCTTTCAGTGAGTCTTTAAGTAGCAGCTGGTTTTGCCTTGACTTGAAACTAGGAAGAGGCAACTAAAAAGAAACAAGCTGTCATTTTTAATATCCTGCTTTTCTGGTTTCCCCTTAAGAGGTGACAGGGAGAAATTATCCAAATTTATTATTTGACCCATATTAATTGTCTAAGTCAGAGAGCTACTAAAGACTCTAGGGAGACTCTCCATGTGACTGTAATTTTATATAGAAATCTCACAAGATATTTCAAGCAAACCTGACGTCAGAGCTAGATGAACTAGCCATTAAATATAGTATTATGTAAGAGGGTTGTGAATCATGTTTACTTTCAATCAAAATATTCCTCATACTTAAATATTGATTTGAATATCCTTCTCGATATGGATAGCCACATAAGTATGATAGCTAAACTTCATGGTGCTTTAGGGTTGCCTTCTGGACCACAACCCAGATTTGTTTTAAAATTTGTGGAAATGGAGTCGAGATTGACTTTGAATCAGACTGTGCATCCTTTTCACTTGAACAAAAAAATCATGTGGTTTTGTAATACAGCCTTGCATAATGATGCCTGTAAAGGTAAAAATATAGGACATGCTCATAAGTGAGAAAACATGAACTGCAGAGTAGGCAACGATAAATGTTTATGTGGCTGAGACAGAGGCATGCATCAGAGACAGGCTTTTGTGTCCTACAAATGTCAAATTTGATCTGCAAATTTTTTACAGAAAGACTCTGTCATTTTTCTTTATATGAAGGGACCCTTGACAACACTATGACAAGAGAAGTTTTGTATCATGACAAGGGTTCAGCTACTGAATTGAGTATAGGCACCTTTACTTTCATCACACAAATCAACAAGCATTATCAGAATAGCAGGAAAAGATACAGAAACACTATTTGCACTATTGCACTATTTGCTAAGCATCATTTGCATTTTTAAAAATCATATTAAAAAAAAAACTAAGAAAGAAAACAGCAACAGAGAGAGAAAGAAAATTCAGAAGGAAAACCATGATATAAAGGAAAGAGTGTCTTTGCTTCTATGCTGGATTTGCTGAGGAAAAAGTTCATTCTCTGCCCTTAGGATACTGGAAAATACTGCCTGCAACTGATTTCATTTCAGAATGAATCATCTCAGAACTGCCTTGTATGTCAGACTGCTCAGCCGAGTTCAACAGAAAAAGGAAACAAAGATTGCTCTTGTTTTTTCTTGAGTTTTGTAACCACTGACTGTGGCTTCTTTGGAGGAACTTCACAGGTCTAGACTGAACAGCAGTAGAATTGGCTGTGCTGAAATGCAAGCCAAAGAGAGCTGACATGATAGAAGATCTTTACAGTCTCTCTTATTTACAGCAGACCTAAGAGAACGCGTTTTTCAGCGGGCTGTACTTTGCCTGCTAAGAACCACTATCTATACCTTACTTTTACATTACTTTACACAGAGTTCAGTTTGAGTATTACTCTACCTTGTGAGTAACCAGGTTTTCTCAGCAAATTAGAAAGATAAATGGTGGGAAAGATTTTAGTCTTTAATCTCAATGCTAGGACATAAACACCTGGTAAAATTATTGTGGTTCACTGTTGAAGCCAAAGCAGGGGGTTACAACACCGCAGGACACTCCTGGAGCAGCCTCTGGGGAATGAAACAGCTGTGGTATTTTTCCCCAGGATTTATGAAAGAAAGAAAAATTTCCTGTCTGAGTCAAATGGTGGATGCTGTTCCTGACAAAGCTTCCCTCTGAAAATCTCCCTTTGAAACAATATTACATGGCTATTAGTTCCTCCTGTTACTGACATGGAAAGAGAAAGGGTGAAGACCGCCTGATGGTAGTTATTGAGTGGTGCTGACTTCCACAGTGCAATCCTGTCTGGATTTTCTGTTGGCTTTAAACCTTTTGCCTTCCACATTAAATATTGCCCAAAGAGTGAGTATACTGTTGTTAAACTGTGTAGCATCATGCAAAATATATAAGAAGGGACTGGTTGTCTTAACTCTCAAGGCTGCAGACAATTGTAGCAATTTTTCTTTGGGTTTGTAAACGTCATCTTCAAAAAGCTCCAAGTTACGTAGGAGGCAAGGGCAGCTCAGAGTAGGGAGTCCAAACCAGTTCTCTGCTCTGTTAATTCATTGGTTTAATATAGAAAACAGCTTAATTATTAGACACAGTCATTATTGCCCAAAGTCACTGTGATCTGGGCCTAGAAAAGTAAATAAGAAATCTTATCCAGGCCAGGATTTCTGCTGCTCTCCCCACTTTGGAACTTTGGAATAAGAGAACAATTTTATTGGTGGTTAACTCAGGAGTTACAACTTTCTATAGAGTTGCCCCCACAATGAGGAATTCAGTGCAGGAACTTAAAATTAGAACAAACCCTACCACCTCTTAAATAATATGATGAGTTTTCAACACCTTGTTATCATAAGCAACAGCCTCTCAGAACTTATACAGCAGTACTAGAATAAGACATTTTGGTTTTCTTTGTCTTTATCTGTTTATCCCACAAAAACCACAAAAAACCTCACAAGCCTAATTTTTACTTTTTGCTTGAAATTGCTTGCAGCACTATTATTTCGCACCCTTAGCACCTGTACCTTAGCAAACAGTTATATATGAACTGTATATTAAGGTTTCTTACCTCTTCAAGTACACACTAACTAGCATCATTTCATTTTACTATATGCTTCAGGTCAGATTAGGACTATTTCCACCACAATCTTATCCGCTCTCTCAATATATTCTCTGACATTAAAATTACTAATGAGAAAAAAATTGGATCTCATTAAATAACTGGAAGTGTTTCCATTTACTTCAGTATGCTCAGGATGTCATCTTTAGTTTCTCATTTCCATTGGTGGATGAAATCATGATGAAAAAAAAGCTGCACTTGTGTCATTAATTAAAAACCATCATAGTATGACTTAATATCCTTTTTCAGCACTCATACATTGTTAAAAAAGTGTGCATTCCTCTCCTTAATAACATTTCCCTTATACCTTCCCCAGCTGACAGATTTCAGATGCTCTTAAATGTAGATGCAATGGCCCTGCTGCTAATAATGTAGAGATAAATCTTAATATGAAAGATTACTCTTTCTGAGATCAGAGGAAATGTCAGCCTATAACTGACTTGCTTTTCTAAAGATGCTGCTAATTGAAGAGCTTCTCACTGCCTTTTGTGTCTTCCATCCCATTCCTATTGCATAGTCATAACTGTGCTACTCTCAGTTAAATTCACTACTCAGTTTCACAAACAGTCTTATTTTCAAAGTTCTGTTGTCATAAATTAAGTAGTAACAATACAGCTTTAGCATGCAGAAGCTGCAGTCTATGTTAGCATTCTCATTTCCACATCTCTAGATTAATTCTAGACTTGTGACATAGCTGAAGATTATTTTTTTTACTCTGAAAACACTGGTATTCTTTTCTTCATTTTTATTATGAGGAAAATGTTTTAGATCTTCCATGTATTTGGACAATCTAGATGTTAATTGCAGCTTGGTTTTGGCATCTCTGAACTTGCCTGTGCTTATTGATTCTTTCAGGGAAGTGTATCATCTAGAAGCATTTGGAATATATTTTAGTTTGCTGATTCCTAATTTTCAAAATCCCAACTCCTGTTTTAAAGCTTTCTGTGTTTTGTTTTGGTTTTTTTCTGGTTTTATTGTGTCCCCTCCATAAATTGGTAATCCTCACATGGATTTGAAAGAGTAAATATGAAATCCTGAAGTGAAGTCAGTTCACTACTCTGTTTCCCAGCTGGAGATCCCTAAAAGATGTGAGATGGTTTTATAAGTGGCAATGATAAATTTGCCTCTTTTTCACTAAAGGGGCCACAGCTCCAAAGGCTGCAGTACAAACATTAATAGAAATAGTTACATTTGTGAGTAGCAGAGACAGTGTTACAAAACAAAATCCTAAACCTTTGTCCTATCATCCTTTTTTATAAGAATCTCCTGCCTAGCTGCAGCAATATGCATGCCTACTCCAGAAGACGTCTTTAATTTACATCTTATCAATACAAAAAGTTGGTAGAAAATGAAATCTGAAAATAAATTATCAAGATGACAACAACAAAAATAGGTAATATGAAGACAAATGTCATAAGGACAGCTAAATGGTTTTAAAATCAGTACCTTACTAATTAATTTTGAACTTTCTTCTTTTTAATCTTAAAATAAATCTGAAATTTTTTTCCTAGGAATATTTCTAGAAGTGAGCAGAATCCTGTGGCTGCCCCATGGGATATTTGTAGCTGGTGGGTGCTACAAGTCTATTCCTGTGTTTGCTTCAACGTCGCCTGGGTCCTTTCCACCATCCATTACAGAGTATTTAGCCGAGACTTGTTCTGCCAACCCCAGTGGCTCTGACTCTGTCCCAGCACATATGGCAGGCATCACCCTTGCTAAGTAATACATGAGACCTTGACTCTGCAAAAATCAATCTACTTTCATTTTCATAGAGCATGAAAGATAGATTGCCTCTGAGAGCAGGATATTTTTTTTATTTCTGGGCTTTCAAACCAGTAGATGAACATTGTCATCTGATACTTTAGCAGCAAACAGGACATGAACAGTCATCAAGGTAATGCAGAGTTCTGCTGGCAAGTGTAGACGTGGTGACAATAAAAACAGATTTTAAACCCCTTTATTATTATAATCACTGTGTTAAACACAATAGGTTTCCACCTGTTCATTGCTATTTTTTGCGAGTCAGCCATTCTTTGCTATAAAACTTCCCAGCCCTAACCTAATCAAATCTTGCCAGCTGAGAGTGACTGGATGACCTCCCTTTAGATCTCACCAGTGTAATTTATTGAATGGCTGTATCATTTTTGATACACTACAAGACTGTCCCCTCTGCAGAAGAGCTGAGCTTGCTGCCCCAACAGTGTTTCTAGACACTGCAAATCGACAAGGAGTTTTCTCTGGCAAGCCGAGGGTTAGTCTCAGCCTTCTGGTGCTCTTCTGCAATGCTGCTGTTAATGCAAATTTTCTGCTCTGCCCACATGAACCTGTCATATCTCTTCACAATACTTTGGTGGGCCACCCCTTGCTGCCTTCATGCAGGAGATGTAACAGGGCAATCCTACCAGCCTGCACTACCAATTCCCCATGGTGCCCCGGGGCACACCCTCCTCCTGTCACTCAGGTTTTGAGGCTGCCTCTCAGAATGGAAACACACAAGGAGGTGTTTATTCACTTCCAGACCTATTTTTCAGCTTCCCTTTGATGAGCTGCCCAAAAGCCAAAGTGCATGTTTAAAGCCTGCCACGCTGATCAGTCTTGTCGTCCTGTCCTTTTGTGTAAGCTTGTTTGTATTCATATATAATAATTTACATTTGAATGTTTTTTTTTAAAGAAAGGATAGGAAATAGTATTTTTTCTATAAATTTTGTTGATTATAATCTTGCTTCTTCAGGTTCACCAGTCAGGAAATCTCCCACCTTGCTCTACAACCCAACTGCAATCTCAACCCCTACTGCCTCATGTCTCTTGCATGCTTTCAATCACCTTCCTCCTTACTTTCACAAGGTTATCCATCTCTGTGTTACTCCTGCATCTGATCTCACTCAGCTTTAGCAGTCTACATAAACAGTTATAAACTAAAAAAATAAAAATAACACAATGAAAAATAAGAATATTAATGTATGAATTCTAGAAAAAAAACAAGATGAAATATATGTAAACTTGTAAAGATTTTTAACTTATATCACACCAGTGTAAGAACCTTTCAACTTAAAATACATAACCTGTATAGAACATAAATTCTCTATGGAAGACATAATCTTTCCTGGCAGTTAATCTTAGATATGGATGTGCCCTGACCTGCTATTATAAAAGTTCACAGAATGCTTCTCAGATGCACTGATTAACTGTGATCCCTTTTGAATTGGCAGATACATTAGGGGATACAGGCTCTTCTTTCCTAAGTACATTGTGCCTAGATTTCTATACTGTCTATATTTTCTGCTTTCTATGTGTAATAATACAGATAAGTATAATTTCTATACTTTATGGTTTAAAAATAAAATATTATGTTTCATCTTCCAGACTAAAAGGAGGAGAGGAGAGGAGAGGAGAGGAGAGGAGAGGAGAGGAGAGGAGAGGAGAGGAAGAGAAATTCTAACATTGTCCGACAGAAGAGTAAAGAAAACTTGTGCTGAAATTTATAATTAGCTGTGTTTTTTTCTTACCTTTTCTCTTCTAATTCCCATATATTTCAGAACCTTTTTATTAGAAAAGAAGGGCTGGCTCAGTAACCGAAGTCTTTATATAAATGAAATTTAATCTGTCTGTAACAATATAGTTACTTAAATTTACTCTAATATTTTCTTGAAAGAGATGCCTTTGTGAGTAGAAATTTTATAAAGCTAAGAAAATAATATAAAAAGAGGTTGTAGAAGCCCCATCCCTGAAAACATTCAAGCAACCAGATCTAGTTGAAGATGCCTCTGTTAACTACAGGGAGGTTGGACTAGATGACCTTTGAAGGTCCCTTCCAACTCAAACCATTTTATAATACTATGACCCAAAGATCTACCCCAAAACACCACTGAAGAGGAGTTAAAAAGACCTCCTCTTCTCTATCAATATTCAAATTGTCCATCTGGTATTCCATATCTGGCAAATAATTTTCTTCAGGTTAGAAATGAAATGCACCCTGCCATATCATCATGGAGAGATTAGCTGACCACTAGTCTGGGTTTGGCACTGAGTGGAGTTATGGAGCTGGGTGAGTTTCCTCCAGCAGTCTATGCTGACATTGCAATGGGAGATACAAGCCAGCCTAATCTGAGTGGTCTTCCACACCTCTTATGAACTACAAAGATGCATAGGTGCCATCGGGCTGCACATCTGTCTGTTAATTTTGCTTGCTGGGGACACACTAAACCTCACTCTAGAAAATGATGCTTCCTAAACCTCCTTGCATAGACATCTTACTCTGCTCCCCTGTGGACTGTTTTGTTTCCACTGTCCCTGCAGGTTGCCAGGGAGGCAGGCCAACTGTAAATCTCTTCAGGAAAAAACAGGCAATCACTTTTTTACAGTTTCATTTTCAGAGTCCTGTAGAACCATATTTTATATAAGTATGTAGTCTGCTTCAAAGCCTTCTTTATTCAAAATATCTAAGCTCTGGCAAAAGGGGAAAAAAATAACCTGACTTTTTTTTAATATACTTTACTGCATAGGATCAGACATACCTATTTCAAAACCAGCCTTCCAGCGAAAGACAAAGAAACCAGTCCCTTGCTCATTGTGCTACATTTAATTACTTTGGAATTCTAAAGACAGTCTCCCTTTTTTCCAGCCTACACTGTTTGCTTACAAAATTAAAGGAATATGGCAATTTTATGATGTCTCTTCTGACATTCAGTCCCAGGTTAGTTCTACTTGATATGCTTCATTTCGGGTCAAGACACATTTTGCTTTCTGCTAGCCATTTCCAACTGTGCAACATATGGCTGATTGTCACGTTTGTTTCACATCACAACATGGCAGCCTTGGGAATTAATATGTTACTCCTTCAGAATAAAAAAGAAAGAATTGTTACTCATTTTACTTTCATACCAAAATGCAATTAATAAGGATATTTCATAACAAAGAAATGTAAAACCTAGAAAAATTCAGCCACTTCACTCACTTTTCAGAAATCCAGAAATCCTTGGGGCTCTTCAGTCATCAGTAAGAGGGAGAGGTGACATATTTTTATTTTAATCCTACAAGGAATATTGGCCTTTCAGTGGTGCTCTAAATATTTACTTCTTCATAAGTCTTCTGTCACAGTGGATAAATAGGAAGCCTGTCAACTGCTTTTTTGTCACTTTCCAGTGACACTCATCAACTAGATGATCTTCCCTGTTCTACTCAGATAGGATACAGTACTGTGTTATATGAACAAAAAGAGTCATTCAACAGAGAGACAAGCATGCTTTCCATTTCCATTTCCATTTCCATATCTTGCACTGATGTATGTTTTTCAGAAGTTAAAATGATGCTTTACATCCAGGGTTACAAGAAAAGCAGCAAAAATTACAACAGTTAATCTTCTAGAGTGAATCACCAATAGTCTGTTAGAAACAAAAAGAAGTCCAGCTGTAGTAGGATGTTTCTTATTTTGTAACAAAAAATACTAAAGCACAGTATTAAAAAATTAGTGGAAAATTGTAAGAGTTAACAGGGAAAAAAAAATTAGTTTTCCATCAGAAACTGTGATTTATCAAAATAATTTCCTGGGTTTAGGCCATTTTTGCCTAAATTTTAAACAAAATAAGTTAAAGTGTTGCGGTTTTTTTTGTTTTGCTCTGGTAATATCAAACATATTTGGTTTTACATTAATTTTTAAAAGTGTTTCAACTTGTTTTTTACTATGGCAATATCTAATGTAAGTGTTCCATTCAAGATGTTAGAAAAGCAGAAAGATCAAAAGGAACATTGTGATGGTTCTGAATCAAAAATCTTTTATTTATTCCTGCTTTTGGAAATATCTGAAATATCTGATGAAAAAATTTCTGGATATCCACTTTCCCAAAGGATACAATTTGTTGGTTCTCAATTTGCATCAAGATGTTCTTTAGTGCCTAAATCAAACTTGAAACTTATGTAGGAAACATTGACACACCTTTCACAAGGTTTTACTATTAAGCCAAAAGTGACCTTTGAAGGTCCACCTTCTAGCCCTCCCCCCAGATAAACCCCCACCCCACAGTAACAAAGAAATTTTATTTAGCAAATAAACCGCAAAGTAACCTGATCTATTTGGGGATCCAACAGATGGTTGTCTTTCAGAAGAAGACGTGTTACTGCTTAATAGGTGACCAATATAAGGAACCAATAACAGGGTAAATAGACTCTTCCATCATTGCTCAATAAGCTATGAATACATTTTGTTTTGGTAGAAAAACTTAGTAAGAAAACATCAATCAGTATATGCAAGAGAGGTAAAAATATGCATAATAGCAGTGGCTTCGTTTACACCTCTGCTCATCTGCAGGCAGATTCTATTTTCAACAGTGTAAGTCAAGAACAGCTCTAGAGGAATCAATGGCAACATGCCTCATGAGGCACTGTGGAGTTATTTATTTTTTGTTTTTAAGATTATATGTGTTTTGACATATTTGTTGACTTTTGTGTTGTAGTTTATTGGACTGAAAAGACAGGAGAATCAAGTACAGCTGCTGGGCATACAGGTCCTGTCTACACCATATAATAGTGCCCAGTGTCTAGAGCTCAGAGGTGCTGACAACAGAGTCTGCTTCTATCCTTGACACTGGGGTGAAGCAGGGCACAGCTTACTTCCTCCCTGATGGGATGCAGCACTGTGTTAAGGCAGCAGGACAGCTTCTGTCACCTGAGATGTCACTGCAGAGAGCAGCTTGAAGCTCTATGGTGGTGCAGGCTCTGCATGCTCTCTAGAGTGCTTCACAAGTATGGACCCAGGCTCCCCAGGTTAGTGCAACCATAATTAAGAGTAAGAAAAATATAAATGGTGCACTGAAAGATAAACAACCATACATTGTCCTAAAATAAACCACTGCTCAGGAAATGGGCTGTGTGAAAAGAGAGGCTGGGTTTCCTCTCCATTTAGCTACAAGTCAGGAATCAAATACTTTATGTTTAAACTAATTTTCCCATGCAATGGGGAAATGGAAAGAAATGTGCACTTTCAGTGCAGCTTACCTTAGATATGCATTTAGAATGGGTCTAAATGTGTAGCTTTTAGATATTACAGTAAGATTAAATTAATCCCACCCAGTGTGTCTAGAACAGCAGCAGTGGGGTCGTGGCATAAGAACTTTGAGAACTGCACTGGGGGAAAAGAGACTCCCAACACTGGTGCTAGAGAAGCACAGAACACTTTCCATATGTATGCAAATACACGTTTGCTTTTCTGTCCTGCTATAAAGATGAAGATAATATATTCTGCTTGGCTAACAAAAATCTGTACTTTGAAAAATTGCCATGTGCCAAAGCAAACTTTGCTGCGTGTTCATAGCTGCAAAAGCATAAAGTTTTTATTAGGATTCAGGTTCTTTTCAACTTGCTGAAAGTCCCAGGGTGGGATGCAGTGCTGAGGTCAAGACAGGGAAAGCTGTTGACAAGGTCATTTATGGTATACGAAGATCCAGGTAAAAAAGGCCAGAGGTATATATCCAGTAATATGAAGATCTCATAAGATTATATAGATGTATAGTAGATCTATGCAAAAAAAAAAAAAAAGACAATTGTTTCCTAACCAATGAGAATATTTAATGTCTTTCTAAATAGTCATTAGATATGATAATTTGCCTTAACTGAATCACTTGAAGTGATATGTTTGTGGAACTGTACTGCTACTACTACTCTGAAGTCTAGAGATTCTATGACAAGGTTTACTTAGCTAAACAAATCAATAAATGTCAGAGTCAAATCTGTATTTTAAATTGTGGGAGATATCAAGCATTAAAAAAATTAATTCAAATATTGGGTTCCTGCACACCAGGAAAGCCAAACCTCTGTCACCAGAGGTAAAGCATCAGCAGACTCACTTTATTTCTTTGTGTTTACCTGTCCTTGAAATGACTATTTTTTAGCACTCTGTAGTGTGCCATGAAAACCCAAAGTAGCCTTCCTTTTTACTTTTATTGTTAAACCCAGT
Organism: Aegotheles bennettii; assembly: GCA_013398125.1. Lineage (NCBI taxonomy): Eukaryota > Metazoa > Chordata > Aves > Caprimulgiformes > Aegothelidae > Aegotheles > Aegotheles bennettii. Next base: position 296,022 of record VZRW01012684.1, on the reverse strand, counting down.
TTGAAGTGTCTGAGTGGAAAAAGCCCACTTGTTCAAATCACCTCTACACTGCCACATCCATGAAGGTGAAAAAGAGAGGGAGAGAAATCTCTAGAAGTGTGATTTATCATCATTGCATAACCGTTACAAAGAACAGTTTGTTCATGTTATTTACAATGGCCAAATACACCATTCAGGATATCACTCCATACATATTCAGATAAAACTGTTGGATGTCAAGAGAGCTGCAAAACTTCAGCATACTAAAATGTCTCTTTACTAACTATGTTACCAGAGATTGCCCAGTTTCTTGCACAAAATGAACGTCTCCTGTTGGGATTCCCCCTGTTTTGAGCATCCTCATCAGATGCAGCACACTGTGCGTAAGCAGGGAGGCAGTAAGCATGTAAGAGCCGGAGGGCCTGTCCTCAAATGAACATTATCATGGTCCTTTGGGCCAGCCTGGAACTCCACCATGGTCAGGAGTACATCAAAGGAGCCATCCACGAGAACACACATTTCTTGTTTTAAGTGTTAAGTACGGATACTTAGGAATTAGTTTGTCCTGTTCTGCCCTGAGATTTGGTAATCTGTAACAGCTGACCACATTCCCCCATCTTTAGTTTTTGCTAGTCAGAGCTGTAGTGCACAAGAATCGGGGCTCCATAACTCTGATTTGCCTGTAGGTCTGGATCAGTAACTGCTTTTCCTTCATTTTTATCCTAATAGAATAAACTGTAATCACTATCCATAAACCCTAATCAGAAAAAATTTATCAATCAACTTCATTACCACAGATCCCTCCATATTTCCTGTGCATCTCCAGATCACCTTGATTACTATCTACATTCTTGACATCAGTAATCAAAAAATGATGCAAATGCAGCTGTACCTTACATTGCCCTCAGTGCTTGGAACTATTAGACATCAGATGCTGCAGTTTGGTGATTGCTCCACTGTATCCTCTTTACTAGATATTTTAAAGATTTTCTGACTCTCTCAATTAATCAATCACTCACCCAATCTGTCATCAAAACTCAGAGCTTCTGCTCTTGCAATATGAGCTTTCCATTTCTCTAAGATTCTCCATTCTTTACAAAACCAGAAACCATACTTCTTAATTACCAACGAGGCAGTTTTACCAACAGTGTATGTCCGATGTCTTTGCCTTCTGCCTTCATTCACTCTGGGGACAGATGTTCCTAAGGATATTTATTCCCTCTGGAATATTTCCTTGCTTAGCTTCCAACAAAATATTTATTTCCTCTAACAACTGTAAAAAAAAATCTCACTCAGCTTTTGTTGATTACTGCTTTGTCATTTTGATGCTACTGCTGTTTCCTTCTGTGCTGGAAAAAGGACAACCCACCAGCCTCATTTTACTTAACAACAGTTATTTCAAACAGCAAAACACTGTGAAAGCTACAAGACATACAGAAGGAAATTGCTTTTTATTCTTATAGAAATAAAAAGGAAGCTATGAATGAGTTTAAAAACAGCATCCAAGCATTTATGTCCTTTTTGATATCTTGTTTTATAAACATATATTTTTGCTCAAGCAGGATTTGGAAGTGTCCCTTAAAATATCCCATGGCTCCACTGTTCCACTGCAACTGTTTTTCAAAGCTTGTGAGTGGATTTTGCACGGATCTTAACCTCAAGGCAAAATGGAAGACGTTTTTAAAAATCTGGTTAGACACCCATGGCATCAAATATGTGCATTTGCAATCATTTTAATTAGTCCTTTAAATATAGGTTAGTGCAGTGCTTACTAATGTTAATATCAAGTTGTATGTTCAGATAAAAGTATGTTCGCTTATTTGAATATACAGTGATAATTCTGCTTTTCCCTTTCTCTCTTGGCTTTCAAAATGGATATTAAACCCCAAAACATTATTAATGTAATGTTATGATTGAGAAATTACTTACTAGATCAAAGAGACTCAAAGGATGGTTTCCAGAGCAACAGCAATCCAGCCAGCTTGCACTTTATGCATCTCCTGAAGGGAAATTCTGCCTCCTGCTCACACCCAGACTAAATCCTTACAGTTACCTCTGGCTGCAGAGCAACTCTGAAGCTGTTTTGTCTTTTTGCAGGCTGCAGCAGTCATGTGGCAGCTGCTTTACCCCCACTGGGGATCCAACCACCAACTGCAAGTTGGGGAGAGCCTTAGACCCTTAAAAACCCTCCTCCCATCCTAGGACCGATCTCAGGAGTTATCTAAAGCACAGTCCTCCCTGTGTCCTATGCCATGTATGCAACTATACTGAGTCTCTTCTGTGGCTCTTCTTTGGATTGTACAGTTTGTCCCCAAAGGCGTTAAATTAACATCCTCTTCCCTAAGGATCCAAACTGGCCTGGTCCTGATGGTCTCTTCCCAGAGATCACTCAGGAGGTAAGGGCCTCTAGACTGCATTAGAAATCATAAAGATGGAGGCCTGGACTCTCATGCATGAGAAAAGCTGACTAAAATCTCATCCCCATACAGAAGCAATACTGAATACTCCAATTTAATATCCATAGGACTAAAAAAGCTCTTATTCACACCAGTCAAGCCCTTGTCAAACATATCCCACCCCCAGATTCATATATGCAGCTCCTACTGAAATAAATAGTAAGTCTGTACAACTGTAGGCTGATATTTGTCATGTTTGTATAAAAACTGACTATTTAATTTAGTCTTGGTGCTGAGAGCTTGCAATCAGTTAAACTATGTTATTTTTAACTGCAAACCTTCTGTACCTCTGAAACTCTATATGGCAGTTTAAAATTGGCTATTACATTGCCAAGTATAAAAACAATTAAATTTTAACATATTAATACAGGAACAAGAATGTTCTCCCGGTATAATGGTATACTTTATATATCATTATAAAGTAATCTTTAAAACAAATTATAATTGAAATCACACCATCCCTGTTAGACCTACTGACAAGTGAGACCCAGCTCTCCAAAAGCAGTGGCCAGGGTGCCATCACCTCATGTTTCTCTAATACTCTTAAGGTCTGCTTTAGAGTGTCAGGTTTTACGTTGATTTTGGGAAAACTCAAGACTGTTAATGGAAACAACAGGACTGACTCTTTCCTAATTGACTCACTGGCAATGCTCTTGATGTGGGTATTTGGGAAAGACATCTGACATTTTCCACAAACCAGTGCAACAGGCTTAAACAAAGCAATTAAAAATAAAAACTGAAGAAATTAGAATTCCTTCCTAAGACTGTCACCACAGTGTTTTGCAGGTAAAGCAATCAACAGAGATTACTGGAAAAAAAATAAATGCAGGGTACCAAATTTCTCATTTTAATAAGACTAGTACAAGAATAACATCAAAGAAAGCCTTTGGTTTTCAGAGTAAAATCTTCAGAAAAACAGTTTTAGAATATATATTTGTTGAACAATAGTAGTTAAACAATTGGAAAAATATTAGGCTACCTACTTCATACTATTTGTAGTTCTAAAACATTCATACAATCTCAGTTAGATTAATTTTACTTCTTGAGCTTGACAGGATTAATACTGGTGTCATAAAGAAGCAAATATCCTGAATGTTACTTCTTGAATCCTACAAACTTAAAAACAGTGATGAAGAGTAAGTTCACACTAGACAATGTAATGCCATCTCTACCCTAAGTTCAACAGTCATTCAACTAACATTCCCTGTTTGTACAACTGAAAAAATAGAGATCATGTTATAGCATGGAAAAATTTATCTGCTTCAATGCCTTCTTCTTGTCCAAACTTTAGCTGATGTTTCATCCTTCACTTTCTTTTTTTCATTTCATTAATAAGACTGCAGGTTCCTGGAACCAAGAACAAGATCTTTGTTCAATGTGTAAACCTTCATGTTGTCTTTAAACATTAAATACAATACACAAAGAACAGAAAAAAACAATGAAAGTCATGACAAATATTTTGTTCCTGTCTTTAGGTTCAAAATTTGCTTGAGAGTTTGATCTTGGAAGTGTCTGAGCCTTCTCATTATCTAGAGCAGTCAAGAAAGTGTCTTGATTCAAGGTAGCTTGCATCCATTGAATTCAGTTCACTTATAGTTTATAATGCATGATTAAAATTTAGCATAATTTTTTTCAAAGAGCAGGCCCATAGACTTGTTGGACTTCTCCACTGAGTCAAAGGAAAATGTTTCCTCTTTTGTAGCACAGAGCCCCAACATCCCAGTCCTTCTGTGCTATGAAATGGAAGGATGAAAAATTTACATACCTATATGGATATAATGAAAGTATAATATTTCTCTTGAGTGGTATTAGCCAACAGAATTATTCCTAATAATAATAAATTAATTCATGTGTCATATGACAGAATTTATGTAAATATTTGCAGACCAAAAAATTTTCTTCTTTCAACTATTGAGCAAGCTTCTCAAATACTCAGAGTATTCAATATATCTTTTTTATTTCAGTTGGAGTATGCTACTTTAAATCTATCTTTCTATATATGTAATATGGTAATGGATAAAAAGCCCATAATCTCAAAATTGTCTACAGTGGTCAGGAATATATCCCTGGAAAAATGGAAATTAATGTTGTGCCAAAAACAGATCAGATGGCTAGAGAGAAAGTATATTTCTACTTTTCTTATAATTCAATGGATTATGTTTTTCTTTGTGCCATCAATATAATTTAAATTGCTCAAGAAATTTAGATTCAACATAGGTGGCAGCAATAAGCGTTAAATTTAGCAAACTATCTTTATGCATACTTTCCACTGTCTCAGAGATTCTAAATACAGAATAAGTGGGAAAGGTTTAAGAATACATGCTACCTGTTTTGAGTGTCCTAATGTGGATTTGAGGATTTAAGTGCCTTTCAGTGTGGTGTCTGAACAAATTCTTACACTCTTATCCTGGAAAAGGTATTACACTTACAAAGAAAAATTTACTGCTGCATAAGGTCTGCTGATTCACTGCTGTTCACCCCATGGTGCTCATTTAGATTAGTGCTGCTACAGTGATTTAGTTCCACCTCAGAAGATAATGAGCCCAAATTTTATTTCTGTTAGTTGTTCAGGCATGTACAGCAGAATAAATATCGGGAAAGCAAAAGTTAGGAGACAGAAAAAGCTATTCACTGCATAAAAATCATTTTAAGGTAATGATGATTCTTTTTTTTTTTGCACAAAAAAAAAAAAAATTTCTGGCAAGAAACATCATATAACAAATTTAGGATAAGTTTTCCACTCCCTCCAAATGAGAAGAAGCTGAGATTTGTTGTTTTCAGTTGAGTTATCTGGGTACTACACTGAAAGCTGGTTGTAACTGCAGCTCTGCTAAACACTTCCTCTGTGGTCGTAAAAAAGACAGAGGTAAATATAACAGCACTGATGCACTTGATTGTTTTGCCCGATCAGAGTCTAAGTGACCTGTGCATTCAGGTTCAGCTTTCAAAGAAACTCTAAAAAAGACATATTGGTGAATACAAAACTACTTGTAGGAGAAAGGGGAAACGACCCTGCAGTTCTCAGTGAGCTGCCTCTCTGCATGCCTCTCTCAAGCCTGTGCATGTATGGTGCCCACAGTAGTATCCTCCCCATCCATGACTGGTCTGTTCTCAGTACTTCTTCAATATGAATACACAATAAAAGAAAAACAGAATGTCATTCATGCCATTTATGCAATGTTGGGAAATTGTCAATTCCTTGAAAAGGGGCTCAGGCAGTAAATCCAATTTACCAGCCAACTGAAACATATGAAATAGCAGCACATATGACTTTTCTTTCTTTTTATTTTCAGACATACATATTTTCTTTCTTATTTTTGACACCATAATATTTTTTCATCCTTCAAAATAAGCGGAAGTGGCAAACAGTGCCCTGTTCAGTTACTGCAGCACTGAGGTGCTGTTCACAACAGGAATTTCTGGTTCTTGCAACACAACCAAGTGAAGGGAGTGAACTCTACTTCAACTTGTACCCATAGGATAGGAGTGGAAGGCCTATTGATTCTCAAGCTCACATGAAAACCTTGACCATACAAGTGGTTTTAATAATTTCACCCACAGATCTCTAAAGAAAGTTCTTTCATATCCACCAAATACCTCATTAACTAAAGAGATTTTAGTCCCAGGGTGCATGCAAGACCTCATTCTGCCATAAAAATTTACCAGTGACAGCTGGTACAAGATGAAACTTTAAAAATTAAACTGACCTCAGAAGTGTGATTGCATTTCCAAACTTCCTACCAAATCTGGAGTTTTAATACTACATGAACAATGTAGTATTAATTTTTTTGTTATTGTTCTAACCAAAGCATTCAAAAGGCACAATTCTTCTGATCAAGTATGTTTATCTATAGTGTAGACATCTACGTATGACTTAGTCATAGAGCTTCCCTTTGGAGTCAAAGGAAAGAAATACATTCTTCTGAGATGTGATACATTCCATCCTAATGTAGACATCAAAACCAGGTCAGGTATTCATATTCAATCTGTAAAGTAGCCTGTTCTTCTACGCTGACTCAGAAAAGGGTTTGGGGAACTAGCTCACTCATGGTTTTCTCATTCATATATCATCAGTGATTAACCTCACCAAAAACAGTGAAATGAGTCTGAAACAGAACTTAGAAAGGAAGATGATGGACAACCTCCACCCACCCTCCCGCCAAAAAAGTCCCAAATCAAGATGCAGGGTAGCATTTAGAACTAAGAAAGAGAGGACATCAGATTAGCATTCTGCTAGCCAGCACTATAAGCCTCTGAGGTGTCCTGACAGTTAGGGTAATCTGATTGCCTTCAGATTAAAACATGTGATGAGTCAATCTTCTTTTAGTATGCCAGAAGTTATGATCTAAGGTAAGTACTGCAGCTGTTCATACTATGATCTTAGCATTATCCTAATTCTGTTCTCTAAAGCCATGCTGCTCTGCGGGAAGCTTCCCCATATGCAATACTGGTTTACAGGCAGTCGCTCTTGAAACACAGCTCAGATTAACATTAGTATTTTTGCATAAATATTTTGCTTCAAATACAAAAATTTCACTGCAATACTGGTTGATGAAAATGCAGTAAAAATGATTCATGTGTTCTTTAAAGTTGAGTATTCCAAAGAATACTAATTTATCAGCTCATTAAGCACTCCAAGAAACTACTGCACTGGAGCTGGAGCTGTCTGCCTCTGACCTCTGCTCATAAAGCTGCCGAGCTGACATTGCCCCTTTTCTCCTTAGGATCTCAACAGTGTGCAGCAGGTAATTGTTATGTCTAACTGTTAAAATATTTCATATTTCTCATTTTCATCAAAAAGGATTAGTTTCTAATCCTTACTATGATTTCATTGAACTAACAAAGCTGTTTTTCAACTGTAACAAACATCTAAAAGACCTGTTATTCTTCATGACTACAAAACAGATTGATTTTCCCTTCCCAGTTTGTATAAAACAGAAACAATTCTAGGCTTAATGTTAAAACTCTGATAGAAGCTTTCACCACTTCATAATATTTTACCATGTTATTACTTCCCTAAAGAATAATCTTAGGAAAGTTTAAAGAGAGCAAGCAGAATGGCAAAGTGTCAATATAATATATAGAAACTGTATATCTATAACAAGTTTGGCAGTGCAACAATAAACATGGTGTGAATATGTTTGTACATGAAAATGTTTCCCTAACATTGTTTAAAGACATAAAGGCTTATCACGAGTGCCTAAAACTACTTCCCTGAGAGCTTAGCCATCTATAAACATGTCAAAACAACATAATATTTGGCTCTGTATTGTACAGCATCCAAACTATGTTACACATGCTGCTTTCAGAGTCTACAGAGTCAGCAGTATTAAACACTGTGCCAAGATTTCTTCTGATTTAATAAAGATTTGACATTAAGGAAGACATTCTGTATCTAGAGTTTGTTTTTAGTGTATATTAGGTTTACATAGAGAAGGTTTGCACAGAAATCAAGCTGTGTCTGATCAACTTCCATCCACCGATCGTATCTCCAAAGTGGTTTTCTAAGCAGAACATGATATTGCTGTATCCTGTAAGCATGTATAGCTGTCCACCGGTTGAGGCATCCAGAAATTCAGTCTGCCTCCATGTAACAGGTCTTCCTACTCACAGTGTTTTTTCCTTCATGTGGAAATACAGGATGGAGTAATGAATAGAGGACTGAAATACTGAGACAAAAAACAGAACTGGGAATTTGCTTCGAATTCCAATTTTCCTGTTCAAGCAATCTTTCTATAAATACCTGTGGCATCTTTATTTTTGTTTCCTGTCCTGCTCTGTGTTTTGTATCAAAGGGATCATATAATGTTACACAATATATAATATCACTGTTAAAATGGAGTATTTTCCAGTGACTACTGTTACAAACATGTATTTCAGTGACATTTGTCTCTATATACAATGAATACCTGAGAAATATGAGACAGTGTTTAAAAAATAGATATTTGTAGCTGCAGCCCTTGCAACAGGTCTAGTCTTTTCCATGTCTTGTGTAAATTTTAGTTCATATTTGATCATTATATTCTCTGTAAAATGGTTACAATAATAGATCGTAAGTTGATTTTACTGATTAATAAAAAACCCACCAAAACAATTGTGAGGAATGCTTACCTCAGGCAATATGTAGCAGACCAGTGAACAAACACCCAGTTGGATATTTAGTGAAAGCAGAAGAGCAGGATGTACAAATGAGAGGTATGTGTCATTAGTGTTTGTTTCAAAATACCTATTACTAGGGTACAGCTTATAATGTGAGATCCTGCTCATTATAGACATCGAGAGAAAAGACAGAGCAGTTCTAATTATGCAGTGTGTAGAGGAGCAACTGGATGCATTTGCCAGACCAGAGTAAGGACTGGAAAATGTGAGTAATGTGAGTAGTTGCTAGGCTGCTGCTGCCTTGTGACACAGGCTCAGGGAATTGTGCTGATAAATTGCATAAGAGAACTTCTTATCTCAAACCTCTCCCACACAGAGTCCCATTTCAGTACCTGGGGTTTTGAAANCATAACAGCAAATGCTAGATGAAAAATAGCCAATTAATGTTAATATTCAGTTCTAGGTCATGGACTTGTTTCATGCAGTCTAGCTGGAAATGGTTTGTAAAATTTCAAGTGCTGAAAAAGTACTTTCATTATTTTAGGTAAAACCAGGCTTGTTAAATTAAATTAATATTTTTGGGAAGATGAGGCTTGAGGTATTCTCAGTCTTGGGATGGATTTTACTGCACGTGAAAAAGGCTGCAATAGACTCTGTAGCTACAGTGTGAGCCATGACAAATTCAGGTGAATTATTTATATGTGCATTTTATGACTAAATACTGGCATCCAATTAGGATGTCAGGGTCAACAAACATAAAATATCTAACTGTAGACTCAACTGCATTAGTGGTTATATTAATACAACCCCCCATCTTAGCATCTATCAGATTCAGCACTTCTTCATCAAGTATTGGCAGTGGATAGACTTAATGGATCATCTACTGCTAAGAAACCACTTCACAAGGGTACAATCTCCCAAGTCAGAAAATATAGCAGCTATTCTGAGGACAGTAGTGATCAATACATCCTTCCAAGGAAACGGATGCTTGTTTAAGATTTAACTGGGAAAGGACTTTAAGGAAGTTTATCACGAAGCGATCGTCCTTCATTTTTCTCCAATTTTTCCAGACTTACAGGACCTGGTGACCTTAAGCAATTCTAGATGACTACAGGTTTAGTAATCACAGATATACTCGAACATGAACCCCACAGATCTATGCCACTTTTGTGTATTTTTGTGTTTATTTGGCATTCTTCAGGCAGATATGATTCTGTTTTCAAGAGCGTTTTCAGACAGTGACAGTACTGCAAATGTAAGTTTTCTAAATTGTGAAAAAATCTCTTTTTTTTTAACAATTTGGGTGACAGACTGAATATATGTAATACATACCTTTCAGATACTCTGTGAAAAACAAAAGGGGTTCCTCATTTATACAGTATGAGTAGCCTAGAGAGGGACAAGAAATCATTCTCTGCATTGTAAATGATGGAGAGTGACACAGTGTGTCACAGGGTGATGAACAATGCCATTTGAAAATTCATCCCTGTAATTAAGTCAAGCAATTCTAAATATGAATTGACCTTTAAAAATCACCAGCTCTTTATTCATATTTCTAAGAAAAGATCGAAATTATTGGCATTTATAAATTGGACACAACTTACATTTTGGCAGCAATAGCAATGTCAGCAGGATGGGGACATAACCGCATTGTTAAATAGGTAAAACAAGCAAGTATCCTCTTAAACCAAGGAAAAATAGTAGATTCATTGAAAAGAAGTTTTGATTATGAGATGTAGAGACTTAACACATTGTATGAACTCATTCTTCTAATCCTCGTGCCCCTGTGGTTCCTGGCATTGGGGGTTTAAAGAGATTTATCCATCTACAGTACGAACAGGTCAGTCTATTCAAAGACAGATGGAAATTGCATGTCCTGAGAAATCTTGTATAATTTTCCCTAGTTGCAGCCAAACCTAATATAAGGCAGTTAGAGAATATACAAAACAATCCTCCCTTTCTAGGTTGTAGTCTAAGTGATGTGCAATACATATATCAAACTAGAATATTTCTTAAAACAGTTCTCTCCAAAAGAGGTGAGTCTCAAAAAGGAGAATCTTGAAAGCAAGGAAATTAAAGAACACGGGGACCGGTGGCCATACCCAACATCCATGCTCACTCACCTACACACACACATCCATATTCTGCCTCTCTCACGGAAAACAGTCTTGACTTATTAAGTGAGAAGGAACTGTAGATAGCGACAGTATAACGTGTTTTTTTTTTTCCTTTGGAGGTATTGTAAAGATTGTAAAAATATAAAGACAAGACATGAAGACCATAGCAATAAAAATATAGCTAGAGAGTGTCTATAGTACAACTATACATCATGTATGGTCCATCAGCTAGATATTTATATGGCTAATCTGCAATGAAAACACTACATGTATCATTGTTGCCATAGTTACAGTGGCCTTGTGGGGCACATATTGTATCGCTCTTGTCTTGCACTTATTTACTAGAAAAAGAAGCAATATTTCATCTATTATTTATATGATTCCTGTTTCTTTCACCACTTCATCTCCACTCTACACTACACGCAGTCACTTCACTTTCCCACAGTTCACTGAATGTGGCTTGCATGATTTTATATTAGAAAACCATAAAAATGGCATGAGATAATTTTCTACCAAAAAATATAAAGATTTCCATCATCTCATGACAATATAGATTCCAGACTGCTTTTTTTTGGATAAACATAAAATACAGTATTCGCAACAGGATTTTTAATTGTTTCCAAGAGGGGAGGAAATACAAGTGAACTCAGTGGCTAGATCATGTGCTATAAAGTAAATCAAGTAATTGTTGTATTGATTATTTTAGCCAAATTTCATTACAGTCCTCAGGTATTGTACTGATTTAACACTGGTTTACTGGCAATAACAAAGATATAATTGTCCTGTAGTTGATGTCTTGGGAAGATATAACAGAAGGAGAAAATAGCAAAATGCTTATTGAAGTTATTTTTAGTTTTATAGCCTTAAAATATTTGTTAAATGGTGGACTGTGCTGTGCTGAGACATGTGATGTGGAGAGAAGGAGCTATGGGAAAGCGTGATGTGCAGGCTCTAGGGGACACATTTGACCATACTTCAAAAGCTGGAAGCTTGAACAGTGTATGCCCACAGAGAGAGTCTAACAACCCTTCCTTTTTTTATTATAGTGGCAGTCAAGTACACAGTCAAGAATCATTTTCAGCAGCCAAGAATGGCATTTGTTACTCAGGCAGGTGGTAGTCCTCATGGTTTCTCTGTGGTCTCTGTCTGGCACAAAGTCTTTTGACAGACTGTATTATTGATTTATAAAATGATCTGCTGTCATCCTTCCTATATTAAGTAAAAGCATATTAAAAATTAAAAACCAGCAAAAAGCAGCAACAAAAAAACCACAACACAAAACCAATGGCATATGCACCTGAGTAACAGATTCCTGGTGGTTCCAAATCCCTCTAGGCTCCAAAATACAGGGCATCACTAGAGAGCCAGTTTCTTTTCTGGAGGCACCAAACCAAGACACGTTATTGCGCTCCCCGAAACGAGCACTGTGGGTGCCCATCCGCTCACCACAGTGCAGTTCCAGGGGCCTGTGGAAATGCACATCCAGGCATGGAAATACTTAAACTTAATTCTGGCATGAACTGGTGGTAAAAGCAGTGAAGGTATGACAGCACAATGTTTGGAATAGCACAGCAAAACCATCTTTTTCCTGCTATGTCCAAACACCCTTTTGAAAGTTGCTCCCATAAATTAACTGTTCAACCATTTCTCTCATCTTGCTGTAACATCCTAAGAGCCTGAACTTCAGCTGAGCTACTTAATTACTGGCTGATGACAGCCTAATCCAGTTTGGTTTTAATCCTTCTCTAAACATGGGTCCCATCTCCTATGAAAATTTGTTCAAGAGTCTCCTCCAAACTAAACCCACACCACGGTGACCCTGGAACATAGAACAAGACCATTAGAATTTGACAGCCACCTTCTTCAATCTAATGTCAGAACCTGTATTCAGGGTGAACAAGGAGTTCACTTTCACAGGGGTGTCCGTGATTGCCTTTGCACCATATCGTCCTGCCTTGTCAGATTTACTGAGTGTGTAATATAGGAGAGAAGCCATTACAGGTAGAGAAACACCGGTAGCCTGGGAGCAGGAGGCTGCCACCTGGAACAGTTGTCACCTTGCCCCTGGCACAGCCCTCTTCAAGCACGCTCTTAATCTAGGGTACAAACACATATTGGTGTCACTTACTCCTCTTGGCACTAAGCTGGAAAGAGCTATGAGGTCTGCTAACCTCAGTAGCATCTCATTTCATGTGTGAGTAGTAAATCCATATTCCCTAGAGAGAGACGAATGTTAATGGACTGAAACTGAGAGGTGCTGAGCATTTAAAGCCTCTGCTGAAGTCATCTTCTAGTACAGAAAGCACCCTAATAATTATGGATGTTCCTACTTCTCCTGGGATCAGGACATACATAAAGCTCTGTATTTTTCTGTAGCTAATAAAGGTGTTTCAATGTCTTCTACATAGAGGAAAAGTAATAACATGGTGTAGTTTAGATGGCTGCTTTGCACTGTTGAGATGTGCTTATCTGTTCTATTTAGCTGTTTCGAGTGAAACAATACCAAAGGGTTATAAATAGTGCACCTAATACTGTGAACACATATAGAATTTCAACACACACTTCAAGACATATCAAAGTTCAGCTAAATGTAATCCTACATCTTTTGCTGGTTCGTGGTAATCCTTGAATGTGCTGATTAAGAAATAAATGTGTTTCTCTGAGACAATAATGATAGATTCCTGAGTTCCAAGAGTGGCAGCTAAAAGGAGTTTTCTGCACAGTTTTTTCTCTCCTCTAGCAAAAACTAGAATGCTTGAGCAAGCCATTTCCAACTAATCTCCCATTCAAACAAAAAGTATTTTGAAAAGGGTTCAACTTTTTCGGTGAGATGTTTCCCCTTTTAGTTGAAGACAATCCAGCATTTGATATTTTATATAACCCACATACAAAAGTTTAAAAAAAAAACAAAAACAAACAAACAAACAAAAAAAACCCCAAAAACAAAACCAAAACATTTGGCATGGCATAATAAACAATGTTGATTTTGTGTTATTTCATGTGGTGGGAAGGTGTGAGAATGGAAAAGCAGATTCCTGTCTCACAGCTGTCTAGGAATAAAAAAGAAAAAAAAAAGAAAAAAAAGAAAATAATTAGTATGAGGTTGAATTGTTTTCAGGATAGCCTAAAAGCAGGGGAGAAGACCTTCACACCAGTCTCAACAAGTGCCACACAGACCCATACAGCTAGTGTTATTGGTGGAATTCTTAGTAAGGCTTGGGGACTTCATACAGTGCCTTATCACCAGAAATCACAACCTCTCATGATTTGAAATCCTAGCATTATAAAGACATATCTGCATAAGCTAAAAGTAAACAATAACATTTTACTTGATTTTCTGCAGTGTTAAGTGCTTGCAGCTCCTATTAACTTCAGTCAGACTTGTGGGTATTCCAGCACTTCTGCAAGTCAAGTCATTTAACTTGAAATTTTCTTGCTTTCGTTTTTTTAAAAATATCCTTAATCACAGAATCACAGAATCCTAGGGGTTGGAAGGGACCTTGAAAGATCATCTAGTCCAACCCCCCTGCCAGAGAAGGACAACCTAGAGTACATCACACAGGAACGCATCCAGGCGGGTTTTGAATGTCTCCAGCGAAGGAGACTCCACAACCTCTCTGGGCAGCCTGTTCCAGTGCTCTGTCACTCTCACAGTAAAGAAGTAGCACTTTTGCTATTTAATACCAGTAGCACTTTTGTATGAATATGATAGCACAACAGAAGTAGATTTTGCTTTTGGCCCTGTGACCTACTTCAGAGATACTTTCACAGTCCGTTATTATTTTGGCTTCTCTATGATTTTACAGTGTTAGAGAATATTTTTTTTTAAATTAAAACCTAACATTTTATTATTACATAGAAAAAAATCCTGGTCCAAAACTGCTAAGGAATTGTGACTATATGAGTGAGATATCATGAATAAGAGCTGAGCCAATGTTTTTAAGACTTCAAGACACAAATTAGGCTTCCCCATTATTATTGAATCTGAAAAAGTAACCTTATTCTAAAGCACTGCATAATGACAAGCTTGCATAGAGGTCAGTGAGGGTTTCTAAACACTGACTATTTTTTAAATTGAAGTTATATATTGACATGCCTGAAATACTGATTTAGGTTCTTGGCATAGCTACTCTGTTTGAAAAGTTATGTTATGATTTGTGAGATCTTGCAAGGAGCAGCTGAGAAATTGTTCACTGTTGCAATAATATCGAATATCAGGAAGAACTTTTTCACTGTGCGAGTGACGGAGCACTGGAACAGGCTGCCCAGAGAGGTTGTGGAGTCTCCTTCACTGGAGACTTTCAAAACCCGCCTGGATGTGTTCCTGTGTGATGTACTCTAGGTGACCCTGCTCTGACAGGGGGGTTGGACTAGATGATCCTTCGAGGTCCCTTCCAACCCTAGAATTCTGTGATTCTGTGTGATTCTGTAATATAACTTGAGGAGGTATTAACATTTGGGGAGAAGCTATCTCATCAGTTTCTGCTTTACAGTCAGAAATCAGTATGATTGTAAAATGACCTTTTAAAGTGATCATTAAATGTATAACTTTTTATTAATAACTTGGATAATCAGTATACAAATAAAAATGCAAATATTACATGAGCCAGTGCGGAGAGGAGCAGGAGCAGTACATAAGTTTGAAGGCCAGAAGACACCAATGTAATCACCCTTTCTTAAAGTTTCACCCTTCACATTTCTCAAAGTATGTCCTCCATGCATCCTCAGAAGCAGCTGTTTAGCACATGATTCTTAACGTAGGGAAGAAGGCAGAAAGTTCAGGTATTCAAACCTTCCTGGTAAGAGCCCACTTACTGGCTTCAGACACCTTCTCCTTCTCATATTCCCCTTTTGGTTTCCACGGGCTTGTCAGGGACCCACCCACCCCAAAATATTTTCTACAGTCTAGTTTGAGAACTGCAGATTGAGACATGTGGCAGATGTCAGACAACTTTTGAAATTCATTCCTGTTTAAACATGTTTCCCTTTGAAAAAAACAAACATACAACAAAAACTCCCAAACCAAAATGGAGGGAAAATAGTCAAGGGATAGAAGATTCACCCCAGTATTTTGTAAAACCCTTCCCATGGTTTACTTGCCAGCATAGTCAACAACCTGCAGACCATTTCTAGCGTTTCATCCACTGGACCCAGTGATATTTATCTTCTAGGCTCAGGAAGCAATATCTAAGTTTCACTTGTCCATATCAATATTCATCAGCTTTGGTCAAGTGCCCCACTAACCTTCTTTTTGGCAATTTCTCAAGCATTTTATTCTGTAGCACATTTCCAGGTTTCTAATTACAGTCTCCTCTGCACCCACTCTGATATATTAACATGATTCTTGACCTGGTGATATGAAGTCTGAACTGATAACGGTCATATCATATACCAGAGCTGGGTTCAGTTACACCTATACCAAACAGAGATGCAAAGTCATCTTCAAGATTCTTATTCAATTTTCTCCTGAATCGGGGCAGGAGTACATTAATTCTTTTGGACAGTGACCTTGTGAGCTCAATATGAACAAGTTATAATCAGATGAATATCTGCCAAAAACTGCACTCTCTGTTCAAGGCTACTGTGTATAGAGTTGATATACTTCTTATTAAAGAGTTTTTTATTCAATACAGGTCATGATTTCTGACCAGCTTCGTAAGAGATATACTCTCCTATTTGGCAATATGTAATTGTATCCAGTACCATTGCTTTGCATAAGACCGGCATATTTCTTTGCAGCCAATGTGACCCTTAAAAATGTTAGGTAATTTTACAGTTATTTCAGTCCCTAGTCTTGCATTATATAGTACTGTTGTTACAGAGCTTATGTTGAAAATGTTGTAGCAGCAGATTAACATTAATACCTTCTTCACACATTCTCTGACATTAATTCTCTACCTCAAGTATCTCGCAGGAGAAAGCACCTGACAAGAAGAGAAGAAAATATTATAAATTAATGAAACAGAAGGAAAGGAACCTGATCAGGAGAAAAAAAAAAAGAATTTGAGATAATTTTGTTTAGATGTCTCTGTTCATTTCATAAGAAATGAAGAAATGCGGGCCCGTAAGACTGCCTGGGACTGACAACTGACTGAAAAATCAGTAGTTTGGTTGGTAGAAAATGTCAGAGAGGGAAGTATATTTAAAATTCATTGTTTCTTTCGGACATATGCCTTAGTTGCCTATATATACACATTAGATTCCTATACTAGACTAGATTTATAACTAGAAATTGAATCACCCTGACACCTCACTTGTATATTTGGTACAAAGGAATGCCTCATGTTTCTTTTAGATACAGCTAGAGGAGTGTTGGTCTTTTTCCATATGTTGGTTAAAGCACTCAACCAGGAAGGGTCTTAGTCCCTTAACTGTATGGGATTCACACCCACATTTTCAACTTTCCAGACAGGTATTTCACTGCATGACTCGCACTTTTAGTCAGTAACTCTTTAATGTAAATTGCATATACAGCCCCAGAAACAAAGAACTTTACTGAAGTCACTGCACCATTGGCTGGATACTTCAATCTCCTGCCACAAAATCATTTCTCATTTTATCTGTGTCTATGTCCATGCCTTGGGACTGCAGGGCAGCACAGGTTCAACAAGCAAATTGGAGCGAGCCCAGGATATAAGGTTAATGTTAAGGATGTCTGAAAAATGGGAGTTGTTTGTTTGAATCTCTTCCTACTTCCCGCATAAGGGATGTTTTCTTTAGTCATGAGGTCAGGAAATGTCACCAAAACTGTTGTGGAAAAAATTGTATCCAGTGCTGTGCTAGCTCCTGCAGCCAGTGCCAAACAAAATTCAAGCTTGTCCTGTCACAGGGCACCCTATAAGGGGACTCTATATCGTCAAATATGGGAAGGAACAAGTACTTAGGAAAGGATACCTTAGCCAGTTTGGTAATCTTGGTTTCCCTTGTAACGGAGAAACAGTCACCCTTTACTTGTTTTAAAGAGGAAGTAAGCTATTTTCCTAAAATGCCTGTCAATCTGTGTTGACTAGAGTGACTAAAGTTAAACGAAATAAACTTCCTCAGACTATCACCTCAGCTGCAAGACAGGTGAACTTCAGGTACAGAAGGAGTTTTCTGAGAAAAAGCTTAGCTTTTCGAGGAGTTAATTGGGTTATGTGGAAGTCTTTTCATTCTCTCATATTAATTTAGATGTCTATGTTTTCCCATTAAGTTGCCCTGTTGAAACTTCAGTAATTTTTATTCAGTTTGTCGAGAATATTTAGGCAAAGACAAGACAATTTATTTGTCCCTTGAAGCACTAAATTAAGCTAAAACAGCATTAAAAAATCATGTTCTTTTCTAGCAGAACATCATCCTTAAGCATCTTCATTATTTTATCTCTGTATTGTACTGAATAACAGCATCCTATTTTCTGAGCTGACTTCTGTGGGGCTCAGTGTATACCATTTCAGTGAGCTTAAGGATGTACTTTGACAATTACTGATGTTATCCTCCATATGATCCAGCTGTTACAGGACAGACAATTAGTGTTTTCATAATTCCCAATTTAATAGTTACAATGGATTGAACGGAACAAGTGCTGCTTTATTTTGCTGATCTTTGTTCTGCCATACCTCATTTTATCTTGTCCAAGCAATGTTATCAAGGGTTGACTAAAAAGAAATGCAATTACAAAGGGAGAACTCAACTGATTTGTGGACATGGGCAGGGTAATCTTTAGCTTTCATACTAAAAAAATTCAAGTTTCTTACCATATTTTTGATTTCTTGAACAAAATCTAAGTGGAAAACTCTCACTTCCTGATTTAAATTACAAGAAAAGGAAATAATGAGGATCAGTCTTCTGTTCTCAGCAGGTGAGATGCTGATATCTGACTTTTGTAGAATGAAGTGTATCTCTTCAGTATAATTTTAGAATTTTTGAAACAACCAATTCATATGAGCTCCATGTATCAGATTAATGCCTAACTTTGATTGCCTGGCTCCAAAATGAAAATTAACAAAGATATCTCTCATACATTTCCCCACAGACAAGTTGAACTTTTTTCTGGGAACACAGTACAAGAAGCAACTCTCTTAGTTTCTCAAGAATATGCCAATAATCTGAACTGCTTTTAGCTTTAAAAAACTTCAATAACTGTAAAATGAATATGCACACATAACACTATTTGTCTATTGTACTATTACCTGAACCTTGAGTTTGTCTCGAAGATTAAACCAATTCAGCAAGTGGGACTGTTGATCTCCACTACTCTAGCAACATGTTGTGCTGGAGGGGAAACAAGTATATTATATATACATACAGAGTTGATTTACTTGTTTCTTCTAAGAATATCTTCTGCAATCTCTGGATTTGTGGTTGGAATCATAGTTTTTGCAGTTCAAAGGTTATCTTCTTTCTAAACTAGAATTCAGATGGAACTCAAGATTTCTGGATGACAAATGCTCCCTTCAGCTCTGTTTAGCATCTTTGCCAGTGATCCTCTTGATTTGTCTGATAAAATCTGCAAGGAGGCAAACATCTGAGTCTTCAGAAGTCAGAACCAGCTGTGATCATATATACCATTAAAACAGTCTTGGCTTCTGTAAGACTTCTAACAGTTCTGAGCTGTTGCTCTATGCGTGTTTTTTGTCCATCAAGAACTGACACATTTGGCTACTTAATCTGAAGTTAATATTGCCAGAGTGTTCCTCCTCTGAACTACAGGGATATTATTTTTCCCTTTTTCATTTGTTTCTCAGTAGACCTTCTCTCACTTCAGATCAAACATTCTACTCACCTGGGACCAGTTAGAGCTTTTGCTGTCAGTCCTGAATAAGTACTGTGCTTTCATACATCAAGTCCCAACTCTCTGTGGGTTCTTCTTTTACACTGAGGAGAAAGTCTCCTGAAAGACATAAATTCCTGTTGTTTCAAAATCCAAATTCAGCTAGTTCTTTTAGCCAGCAGACAGGCAACACAAAACCACAAGCTCTGTCCACTTTCTCCTTCTTTGTTTTTATGATTGGGACTTCGGAATCACCTTTTGAGATTTGGATGCCATTTAGAACAAAAAGCTAGTGGCAAATTATACCTTTAAAAGGTCTGAAAAACAGAAGGCAAAATATTTGATAGTTTTGCTTTGTTTTGTTCTGTTTTATACATAAAACAAATCAATAAAGTAGCAGTATTAAACTTTGGGGGTTAAATAAAAGTATATTTATCTTAATGATTCATTTCCCTCAATCTGGGCAAGGAAAAGGGCAATGTCCCAAGCTTCTTCAGCATATGAAAGAGAAGATTGGGGTTTTCCTTATAATTAACAGGCAGTGAGTCACAAAAATAACTATCATTTTCCTTCTGTAAATAGATAAAGCAGAAATTGAAGAACTTGTGAACCTGTCAAAGGGTTAAAAACCATAAAGGTGACTTAAAGAAAAATTAGGCAGTACCCATGCAGCTGAAAAAATTGATGCAAAGCACATGAAAAATATTTGCATCTTGACTACGAAAGATCTATTTTTCCCCAGATCTAAAGCTTGTTTTTCTTCTTTGGATCAACATTTTTTATTTTGGCTGATTTATTTTGTTTACTTTCTTTTTAAATGATCCTGTAGCATATTTCCCAGCATTCATGCAATATACTTGGAGAGAACTAAATTAGAAATTATGAGAATGCACCATTTCCGAAAGAATAAAAGATGGAAAGTAAGCTGCTTCTAATTAGTATATAATTAATTAACAAATGGCAGCAAGGGTGACACATGCTAGAACAGCTAGTTAAAAAGTGAATAGCTCAAGACTAAAGACAATACTGTCTGGTGCTTATGGAATTGACAGTGACAAACCTACTGAAAATTAATAGTACAAAAAGCAGAAAGAGTGAATAACAAAGGAGTTGGGAAAAAAGATGCTTCTGAAGCAACCATTTTTTGGAAATTATATAATACCACCATTTCACATCAGCACAAACTCGCACTTCCCAAGTTAGAAACAGCAAGACAGAAATACAATGAGACTCAGTTTATTTAGAAACCAAATCTTGTACAAAATCCTTCTATAAAAACTACTTAATCCCTGAAGAGAATTATTTCTTAGGTCATAATGTTGTAATTTTAGGTGTATAGAAAAAAATCAAGTCATCAAGCTATTGAATTGTCTGTGTAGCACTGGATTTCTCTTTCCTCTGACTTGTAGGGAGGCCACCAATAAACTATATCACAAAAAAAACCCTCACGATTTTTAGAAATTAATCAGGAAAACAAATATATTTCTAAATGCTTATTTAATACCAGATTGAGTTCTATAATTTGTTATTGTCTCAGTTTACAAGAGATTTATCTTTAAGAAGAGGTATTTTGCCAAGGAAACATCAAAGAAATATAAAACTACTTGGATTTCTAGATTTAGGTTTTAATCTTAATGCTTCTTACAAATTGTTCATAGTTTTAATATGGGTAATAAACCTCCCTGGTACTACAGTATACCACCACAATTCCTTTGCAGATGCACATCTGATCCAGTACGTAGAAGAAAAATGTCAAATAAATGAGGTGGGAACTTGAGATGCTCAAGATTGGAAAGCACAGATGGATCAGAGACCCTCTGAGAAAGAAGGAACTTCTGAAGGAGTAAATAGCCCTGGGAAGTCTTTTAAGAAGAGAAGTGGCCTCCTATGGGAAGTCAAGCTGTCCCCTTCTGGGTCTTTAAGAGTAAAATGGGAAAGTGAAGAAGGAGGCGTTAGATATGCAGCATAACTCTGGCAGTATGAAACCCTTTGTACGTAGTTTGTTCTGCAGAGATTCAGAGGAGTATTTGCAAAATAAACTCTTCATAGCTGAATAAACACTGTACGTTCAGATTCTCAGCATCACAGATGGCACTTCTCTATATTCTATTTCTATAGTTATACTACAACAGTAATCTTACAGCATACAAAAGCGTGATACTTGCATTGGTATACGTATGAAAAACAGGATCAGTCTAACAATGCAGAACATCTTTCATTAAGAGTTACATCATGTGTTTCCAGAGATTTTTTTCTTACGGATGTTCACCTCTCAGTAGGGTAGGCAAAAAAACTAAAGGCTGTTTGCAAATGTTCATGGGCACATAAGGGGCATCATGAACTCCAGCCGAGATTGAAGCAGTGGGGAGTGATCTCTGAAGTGTTTCATTATCCAGAAGAACTGAATGCTGTACTGGTGAATCACTGTTAGTACTGCACAGTACATGTCCAGCTGTATTCCTGGTTTTCTCCTGTTCAGGTGAAATATGGAGAATATTCCCTCCCATCTGCTATGCCCCATTCATGTCCAGACATTTACTGGAGCATGCTAGTTGGCCAAGGCCAAAACTCTGCCAGCGGTGTGCTGTCATGTAGTGTGGACAATTACATACACACCAATGCCCATGTCCATGCTTGTGCCTGAAGCAGCGTGTTGGTACAGACCCAGAGAAACTTGTTTCCCTAGCTAAAGACAGCTTTTGGATCTAACTCCCTCCTCAAATATTGTATTGAGTATTTGAGCTTTGTCAGTGGCATGCTATGTTAAGCAAAAGAGAAGTACATGACACATTATGGTGCCTTTGGTTTCCTCTGGCAATTTTAGAAAATTCTTCATCCTTAAATAATGCAAATGGTGAGAAAATATGGAGTCCTGGATTTTAAGGGTAGATTCATTTTCAGATACACTGAAGTGCTGGAAACAAATCTATCGAGCTCAAGGTGAAATAGCTACAGACTGAAAAACTTCCTATGATCTAAACACTATTTATCTCCATGAATAACTACAATACAGGAGATGAAATACAAATCTTTGAATGGACTCTGAATATGTTATTTTTGTAATAATTTCTATGCTGTATGGAAGTTACTTTGAAAGTAACTTCGTAAGCTGTTTTATTTATTTCAAACAGATAGCACAAGAATTCACAGGCTCTACCTTGACCTTTCCAGTATGGAGTATTGTAATGATCAGATTGCTTAGACAAAAAAGAATTCTTTTTTTTTTTTTTTATCAGACTGTTTACTTCATATGTGGGTGAGGGGGAAACCCAGATTAAGTTGTCCAAGCAGATACATTTTCCTGCAAATACTAATACATCTTCAGTGCTTCAAGAGCCAGTGAGTAAGAAGGCTAACAAACAGAAACAGAGAAATTCTGTCATCATTAGTTTGCAAGGAGGTTTTAGCCAGCAAACTGTAAAACACAAAGTGGCTCCGTTGTTATGTAAGATTATATGTATGTACTATGCCCAACTCAGTCTACACAAGATTAATGTTTTTGCACAGCTGCTACCCTAAAAGAAAACCATTAAGTGTCAGGTAAAGTCAAGGAAATATTCTTCCCTAACTGTATATTTAGCATGACACCCAAGAATTTCTTCTTGTCAAACTCCTGCCTCATTCACTGTAAAGCTTCCCATTTTTTGAAAAAGTAAAGTAGTCACTCAGAAAACTGCCTCTCCTGCACAACATATAGCTATAAGGATTTCATAAGAGGGAATTGATAGCAAATACAAAAGTTTGGTTGTTGATACTAAATTCGTCAACACAGTAAAATCAAAATACAACTGAGAAGAATTATTAAAGTTTGTTAGGTTATGGGGCAGCTGAGCAATACAAGTGTGTTTTTTATTTATGATAAACATAAAGCATTGCACATGTGGAAAAGCAATTCTAACCATATGTGGAATTTGAGGAGATTCCTAGACGGCTCTATACAAAGAATCCACAAAAAACCTTGCTAAATCTTGTGTACTTCAGGAAGGGATAAACCTTTCTGTCTAGCACGGGATGCCTTATGAGCAGAGGCCTTTGTGGAGGCAAAGACTTCTGCTGGGCTAGCAAGATAAAACCAATAACAGTCCTTGACTTTGTTTACTGATAACAGTCCTTTGTTTCGAGGAGCCATGATTGCCCAAAGGGTAACCTTTTCCTCATTCACCTATGAAAAGTTGACACCCTCATCTATGCTAATGAAGATTTTGGTGTACATGCTATACATATATGACTATAGCACTTGCCTCTCCACCCAAATCATACTACATGTCACCTGTGGGTGGGAACCTTGTAGCTTTGGGGATAAAAGACAGGAAAAAGCATCATTGGCACACACATTTACAAACTCACTCACACTCACATTTACAAACTCACTCACACACACATTTACAGACTCATACACACTCACACACTCATTCACACACATTCAATCAGACATACACACAGTGAGAAAAGAAGGGAGAAGAAGAACTGGAAAGACGAACAAACCAGTCAACGGACTGTGTTCTCTTCCTCTGTTCCAGGCAGAGACGCCTATATGTGTAAGCATTTGTGCCTTTCACCTTTGGAGTGGAAGTATCTCTGGGTTGTATTATTTACTATTGGTGCTAGCAATATTATTAATAGTGTTTTGCAGTCAGTGCATTTATCAATGGCAATTCCGAACCTGTTGTATCTGTCGCCTTAATAAACTCTATTTTTGCAACTTTGTGCATCTGTTTCGGTGCAAGTACTTAGGACTCTGGTACAGACAAAGTCATCTTCTTATGACTTTGTGAATCTGTTTCAGTGCAAGTTCTTGGACTTGAACTCTGGACAGACAAAGTTGTATCTAAACCTTGATTCAACGGGAGGGCTTTCCCCCAGTCACCTCGCAGAGGTTCTCCCTTTCTTCTCCCTTTTTTTAACGCAACAGCATACATAACTGACAGTGTCCAGATTAGCTGGTGCCCCTCAGAAAAAAAACCTTAGACTAATTATAAAGTTCAAAGTATCAGGTCAATACTAAAACCCCTATCAGAGCTGGAAAAAAGAGGAGTGAACAGAATAGAAAACACAAATATAACATTGTGAACTAGTAATGCACCTGTATCTTGAATGGCTTGTGTATTCCCCTCTCCCTATCCCATCTGAGGAAAAGATTTTTTGAAACCAGAAAAGTGAAGAGGAGAGTTAACAGGCAGGACAACTGTGTGAAGAGAGATTACAGTAAGTAGAATTCTTTAGCCTTGAAAAACGTAACTGAAGTGGACTGTGACAGATGTGTAGGGTATCATGAGTAGCTTGGAGAACACAGCAGAGAATAACATTGCTACTCATGATACAAAACTAAGAGAACGAAATTAGGAGGTGGAGGATTTAAAGCAAAGAAAATCCATTCTTCAAACAGCACACTGTTCAAGTATAGCATTTGTTGCCATGGAAAATAGCAGAGGTCAAAAGAGACTCTAAAAGCAGTTAAATAAATCAATCGATGTGCACGGTCAAGTCCAGAAATTTCTTTGGTCCAGAAATTTCAAAGCCACAGACTAGTGGAGGGTACATTCCTATCAGTGCCTGTGGATCCAGGATCTTATGCTTCTCCAAGGTGTCAGTACTTTAGTCTTGGAAGCATCAGATGGACTCACTGTGGCCATGCAGTGGCCTTGATATTCTCTCTTGATAAAAAGTTTGTGTGTACTGCATGGGGTGTTTCAGTCATTTTAGACAATAAATTTATCCCTACAGCCTGAGCCTACATAATTATAGAATCATAGAATGGTTTGGGTTGGAAAGAACCTTAAAAATTATCTAGTTCCCACCCCCTATCACAACGTCAGACACTTTGTGAAGTGCACAGTGCAGTCCAAGATAAGGTCTGTGAGAGGTTGAGGACAGCCCAGCTAGTTTCCAGAGGAGTAGTTTTTGTGAGCTATCAGCAGTGTGAGATGGGAAGCCACAGTGATCCCCAGAAAGGATGTCTTCAAGGGATTTGGCTGTTCAACTCAAGCAAATCCACACTGAGATCTGCAAATTTTCTAAATTTCCTGAGCCCAGAAGAAGTCATGCTGGTGTTACAAACAGCTACTTCTTCTTGCATTTCTCTCCCTGCTCTGAAAGATATGTCTTAAAAGATACTTGTGCTGACTGAATTAAGTATTTCCATAATGTTTTCAAACAAAATACTTCTTTATTTTGTCTCATGCTTCAGGAAAGTAGAACTATTTTCATTAAAACTATTTAACTGCTTGAAAGAGTCCAGTGCAGAGCTACAAAGATGATTAAAGGAGAGGAACACCTCCCTTATGAGGAGAGGCTGAGGAAGCTGGGTCTCTTTAGCTTGGAGAAGAGGAGACTGAGGGGTGATCTTATTAATGTGTATAAATATGTAAAGGGTGAGTGTCAGAAGGATGGAGACAGGCTCTTCTCAGTGATGTCCAGGGATAGGACAAGGGGGAACAGGTGCAAGTTGGAACATAGGAGGTTCCGGGTGAACATAAGGAAGAAGTTTACACTGTAAGAGTGACAGAGCACTGGGACAGGCTGCCCAGAGAGGTTGTGGAGTCTCCTTCACTGGAGACATTCAAAACCCGCCTGGATGCATTCCTGTGTGACCTGCTCTAGGTTGTCCTGCTCTGGCAGGGGGGGTTGAACTAGAGGATCTTTCAAGGTCCTTTCCGGCTCCTAACATTCTGTGATTCTGTGTGTGATTCTGTGTGTGAATTTTCCAATAAAATTCATAGACTTAGGTTGTACAGAATTTCAGGCTAAATATTTCCAAGAATGACAAAGCCATAGCAGTACAATAGGTTTTTAAAATCGGATATTACAAACAATTTGAAAACTCCCTATTACTATTGGTCCTACCCTTCAGGTTAGGATGAAGGCAGCTATGTGAGATATGCTTATAATAATAAAAATGGTCTAATTTTTAATCTGATAGAAAGAATATTTGAAAATATGCATGAATCACAAAACTAGATTTTGAGATACCTTCAATCCCCAAATGGCGTGGCTGAGTAAGAAGAGTTGCCTTGGAGAAGGCTGTAGCTACTTGAACTTCTGGCCCCCTGTTATGGCGTTCAGTATTTTAGCTTAATTTTCCACTGAAACGGAGTTTGAGCAAAGTGCCAGGCTGTGAATTAGAAGGACCATTTCTTTGCAAATATCAAACACTTTTATGGAGGTGGTGACTTCCAGCAGAATAACCGAGCTGACAGCTGGGGATGATAATGTCTTAAACTACTGCAACAAGATTTGCTCATCTGTCAAAGACCGTAGAGAAACCAAAAAGCTGGCTGACTGGGAATAAGTCACCTTTCACAGCACTTCAGCGTTCAGTTTTACCAGCTGAGGTCCAAGCTGCAAGCTGTTTCCACTGTTTAATACTGTTCCCTGAAGCTATCAATTCTGAATGTCATATGAATAGTGACAGCATTAGCACAAGGATATTTACTGCAGCCTGGTTGAGGCTCGGTATGGCAATGGAGAAGGAAGGGGCTGCCATAGGCCAAAGTGATGGGAGGCATTTGTTTCCCTCTGTTGCTCAGTTCTTGCATCCAGGAGAGAGCTGCAGAGAGCAGGGAACACTTTTGTTTGTTTCCAATGCCAGCAGTTCAGATGCTTTATGAAAAAACAAGGTGGGCTACCAGTAAAAGTGGGACTGCTAGTATATGCGGGAGGAACTGTTTTTTATCCAGCATGCAATCTTACCCAGTGAATTTAGGAATAACAGCCCTATGTGACAACTCGACAATCCAAACAGTACAAAAGTAGCTTTGGCTTTCCCACCTACTCTCGCACTCCAGCTACATTGTGCATGGTTAAAAGTAGTGATCATTTAAATGTTTGGTTTTATTGCAGACTGTAACACTGAAATACCCCTTATTCCACATCCTTTCCTACACCCTGTGACTCCCTGAGCTTCCCAAACCATTTTTGGTGCTCTAGGTCCACAAAGGCCTGGAAAAGTCCAGAAAAGTGTTTTGCATATATCAAAGACATGACTGTAAATCAAAAACTGGTAGTCTGTATTTCCAAAACACAATTATTGTGGCCAAGAAGGCCAATGGCATCCTGGGGTGCATTAGAAAGGAGGTGATTAGTAGGTCAAGAGAGGTTCTCCTCCCCCTCTATTCTGCCCTAGTGAGGCCACATCTGGAGTATTGTGTCCAGTTCTGGGCCCCACAGTTCAAGAAGGACAGGGAACTGCTTGAGAGAGTCCAGCGCAGAGCCACTAAGATGATTAAGGGAGTGGAACATCTCCCTTATGAGGAAAGGCTGAGGGAGCTGGGTCTCTTTAGCTTGGAGAAAAGGAGACTGAGGGGTGACCTCATCCATGTTTACAAATATGTAAAGGGTGAGTGTCAGGACGATGGAGCAAAGCTTTTTTCAGTGATGACCAATGACAGGACAAGGGGCAATGGTTGTAAACTGGAGCATAGGAGGTTCCATGTGAATATCGGGAAAAATCTTTTCACTGTGAGAGTGACAGAGCACTGGGACAGGCTGCCCAGAGAGGTTGTGGAGTGTCCTTCCCCGGAGACATTCAAAACCCGCCTGGATGCGTTCCTGTGTGATGTACTCTAGGTGACCCTGCTCTGGCAGGGGGGTTGGACTAGATGATCTTTTGAGGTCCCTTCCAACCCCTAGAATTCTGTGATTCTGTGATTCTGTGATTTAATTTCAAATTTTAGTTTCTGATAATGTTGGTATAAATTTTTCATTGTGAATCAAAAGTTAATAGCTTTGTATTTAAAAAACAAATAATTTAATAATTTAATTCATCTTATAAAAATTTCATCAGGAGTATTTCTACATTCACATCTGCATAAAAAGGATTATTTACCTCATAACAACAGACTTACTTTTTCTCAATTGTAAATCTATGACAGAAGAACAGGTTAAAGAAAATTTATTTTAATCAGCAGCACAAAAACATCCTGCAAAAGATTTTAATTCCAAAAATACATGAGGCCAACAGGTTTCAGGTACAGTCAGCTGTAATACCATGTGGTTTTGTCTTGTGCCCAAGCTCTAGGAACCAAAACAAGTGACTGAATCTTACCTAGCAAATTATCTTCAGTCATTGCAGTAACATTTTTATGAATATTACAGATGACCACAACTTGGGTTCATGAAGTTATCAGAAATATTCTTCTGCCCTAGAATATACATCTTGACATTCACACTACTGAAACTGAATGACAAAGTTAGACCTTAGAACCTCAAATTCATACACATGTATATGTGTATGAGTATAAAGTATGTATGTATTATGTATGTATGTATGTTTTAACGCTGGTTTTTATATAGTTAGAGACTTGACTTTCAATACTCAGGGTATTTATATGTAAGCCCTGGAATTCCTTAAATTAGAGTTTTGTCCCAAGTTTTGTCCTTTTTTAGTTTGTTTTTTTTTTAAAGTAAAATAATGAGAAACAAGAATAAGTGTCAAAAGAATACTTTTTTACAGATATCTCAAGAAAAAGCAATGAACAACCAGTCCTGGATTTAATATATTCAGTGTTCTGAAACAGATAAACTAAAATGGCTTATTTGTTATCCAAAATTATCAAACACAGTAGCTGCTCCAAAGTACTGACAGATAACAAATGTTTTTTCTATATTTTTAAAATTTCTTTTACTCATTCAAGTGCATGAGTCAATAAATTTTTACACCTGTACATGGTCGAAACAAGGATTAAAAACAATATAATAGAATGCCTGTGTGAGATGGTAGGCTGCAATGAGCATTGTTTTGAGAAGGAACACCTTGTTCCTCTCCTATCTTCTCTGACACTTTGATCATCTCCCTATAGATAAAACATGTCCCTATATAAAAAAAAAGGCTTAGTTACCACAGTTTCTTCTGACTTCCAAGGTGTTCCATGCTGCTGGGGAAAGTAGTCATGGGGTAGCATATAGTCAGAGAAAGACTTAAATATGTTACAACGGTGGTTGAATGTATTTTAGTACCAATAAATACAAGTAAAGTGAAGTGCATGAGGGATGAGGGGGAGAGGAATTAAGTATCCGTACCCTTTATAGGATTTTACATTAACATCAAAGATTATATACGTCACTGAAGTCAATTAAATGGAGACCTCTGTTCACTGTGCAATTACGGATACAAAGCAAATACTACACTAAGCATGCAAAAGGAAAAGAACAATCAATGGTATGAAGAATATAACAATTATTTTATATGCAACAAAGCTGCAGCTTTTCTTTTATTCCTGTCTGGAATAATGTGTAAAGTATGCATAATAAAGAAGCACATAAAATTCAGAAAAGAGTGGTAAGAATAACTGGATGAGAAAAAGCTCTTGCAAAGTGTTTGAAAGGGCTTTCAGAATATTTTTAAATCAAATAAGTCTTTGTTTCCTAATGCACAAGGAATAGGATATTAAAAAT
Organism: Aegotheles bennettii; assembly: GCA_013398125.1. Taxonomy (NCBI): domain Eukaryota; kingdom Metazoa; phylum Chordata; class Aves; order Caprimulgiformes; family Aegothelidae; genus Aegotheles; species Aegotheles bennettii. Next base: position 266,230 of record VZRW01012684.1, on the reverse strand, counting down.
ATTTTAAAAAAGAGAAAACAATTTATCACCCAGCATGGCTGCAGTCAAACTGAGGAACTCATTACACACAGAGTAATTTTGTCCTTGAAATGAAAAAAGATTCAAAAAGTAACTTGTAATTTTAGGTGGGTACAAAGAGTTACTGTAATACCCTGCAAGAAAGAGGTCAGAATACTGTGTCAAGACCTAATCCTTTCTAATCATCTCCAAATCAGAAGAGACGAGAATTAGGTTTAGCCTGTATGGAGTGAGCAATTCCACATCTATCTGTAACAGGGCTTGCATGTGTCCGTGATCTAATATGACCCCAAGTCAGAATGAATACATTATTTCCTCTGTAATAACTCACATAACAGGACCTACTAACATTATTTCAGGACTATTTAAAAACTGTTTGAAACTTTTTACATTTGAAAATATTGGCCAAGACATAAAAACTATTTACTAGCAGAAATTCTGTTTTGGAAAAGATTTTTTTCTACGAAAAATATAAGATCTGTGAATTAAAACAACAAATACAAGGCGCTTCTCAATACATCGATAGTCTAAAAGACACTTAATAGTCAAGTACTCCTCAAAATGAAAAAAAAATTACATTCAAAAAGAAAAGAGATATCTCTCTGAGTCTAAGCAGCAAGCTGCTAGATTGTCTGCTGGCACTCCAGCCCTAAGCACACATATGATCATAAAAAAGAATGTGTTGGCTACCTACATTCATGTCTATGTTTTCAGATGGTGCTCAGCCTGTTCTCATATTGATTGGGAGCTTTGATATAGAAATGGGTGCCAAGGTATTTTGAGTTTAGATGGGCAACTTGCATAAATAACATTACTGATGCCATATAATTCACAGAAAATCCTGTGAATGTGCCAAAAAATCAAAACAGCAGTTGGCATTGTATTTTGTGGAATAGTCTGCTTCAGGCTGGCAACAGAAGGCAAGATATATCACACTGCATAGCAGTAATTACATGGGAAGCCTACTTTTTCATCACCAAATTCAGTCCTGGAGCTGAATGTGCTTAGAGATGTGTAAGTTTCCAATAAATGGCAAATGTTTGCACTGGAAAGCTGATTCACCCTATCCCAACAGCAGTATTATCTTCAGGTCCACATCAATACCTAGGATCTCAGCAAGACTCTGGGACAGACTATTGGAAAGAAGGTTTAGGAGCAGGAGTGTTATAGTTTGAGGGTACAGGCAAAATTCTTACGGCTTTTGCTGCAGGGACCCAGTGAGGGAGGGGTGGAGTTTAGGACCCTGTTGTGAAAAGGGGTCTGGGGTATCAGGTATCAGGTATCAGTATTCCCTCCCATTTCCTGCCAAACTCTATAAAGCCAGGAGGACAGGAGGCTCTTCCTCTCTTCCTCTTCCGCTCTCTGTCTCCGTCTCTGCTCCCACGCTCCCCTTCCTGCTGGCCACCATGTGGAGCCAGCCCGGAGAAGGCCCAGCCTTTGGTTACCAGCTCGCCACGTGCTCTGCGACATCCAACTGCATCAGGTGCTGGGGTTTGGACTCTTTTATCCCCATCAGCCTTGCAGTGAAGGACCTTTTCAGGAGCCTGTATCGCCAGTCATCGGAGTTCGGGTTGTATATATTTGTATATATATATTTTCCCCTTTTTCCCCCACCTGTTACTCCCTTTCCCTGTGCCATTAAATTTGTTATAGTTTTAATTTCCAACTGTTGAGCCTTTCTTCCTTGCTCCCCTTCTATTTCCCAGGGGAGTGATAGAAACAAAACTCTGTCTGGGTTGTGGCTTGCCCTGGCCGTTTGCTAAACCAAGACAAGGAGGAACTGAGCTGCTGGATTTCACCCAGCTGGTTGAAGAAGGAAGGCTGCGGAGTGGAGGAGCAGGCAGAAGAATGAGGATGAACCACTTTGGTTCTTCTGGCTAAACTGAACTTCTACTAATATCTTAGCAATTGCCTTTTCACAGGCTAAAATTAATATTTATTTTATTGAGCAGTTTATAGGAAATTAAAATATTTTTTCTATAAAATTATGAAAGATAATCTATTAGTTATAGTAAGTTAACACTCGTGCATTTGCACTAAATAATTACAATACTCACATATTTATCTATATCTATTATATTTGTCTTTGATATTTAATATTCACTCTGATCTTTTGGTTTCCATTTTCTCCTTTGCCTCACCGCTCACTATAGTTGTGCTTACTTTTCCTTTGTCATCTTCTCTGCATCACAAATTCTCCATGGAGTCTCTTAGCTGGGCAAGCATTTATTCATGGGAATATTTAAAGCAATGCTGGTTCTCACAACTTGTCTTTGCAATCAAGTCCTGTGCACCTGGTACTCACAAGCAAGACTTGATATTACACTTTGAAGTCAAGATTCACTACTAAGTGGAAGTAGTGAAAGATTCACTAATTAGTGGTAGTGAGATCACTCTAGCTGCTTCCACGAGTGCTCCAAGATCATGGCCAGCCTCCCTTCAGAGTTTAGTGGACTTTGGATCATGGTCTATTGAATCAGTGAAGACCAGTGGGAGCCATTTTGTAGAATTATCATAGGCGTTTCTTTATGCTGGAATTTGAAGTTGCCAAAAATCAGAGTTTTAGAACCAAAAAAATACTGAAGTCTTCCAAATACTGCATTTCACTAATAATTTTTGTATTTAAGCCTACTTTTTTTATTATAATAACCACTTTGTTGAGCATGAAGAGTGTAGTTTTTAAATACAACTTTTAAACAAAGAAGGATAAAGAGAAGGTTTTATTTTATTAGATGGGATTGTGCTAAATTCTGGGATTGTTATTTTTTTCACTGTAGCATAGATAGCTAATTATGTTTCATAAATTTATTTTTTATAAAATAAATTAGCCATGTTCAATCTTGTTTGAGGAAGAAGCATCTATTGATTTAGGAAAGAACAAAAATAACTTTTGGTCTTATAGTTTTTGAAGTAGTTAGACATAAACAGAGGAACAGAGCTCAAGTCTTTCCTGGACTGATCCCAAGATGAATTAAAATGGTTTATCTACAAACACATAATTGTGCTATTTATTTAGCTACAGGTTACATTGACATCTTTTTGGTAACAGAGGTAGAGCCATTTTTCAGAGAGCTTTGCAATTACCATGGTTGACAGCTGATTTGTCTGTCTCCAAATCTTTGTGCTGAGATGTGATGTCTATCTTAGAGACATGCTTATTGAAGCATATGATTTATGTATCCTTACTTTGCATTTAATTGCTATGAAACATCATAATCACAATCAGAAACCAAAACTTTAATCAGTCTTAACAATATTTAAAAAAACCCCAAAACAACAAGCACCATTTTTCAAACACTTGTGCATGGGAAACTGCAGATTCTCCTACATGCGAACCGAATTAATATGACTGCTAGATTTGCTAACTTACCATGTGAATTTTGCATAACAGCTAATGTGTAAAATTCGCAGTGCTTTCAGCAATGGGCCTGCTGTTACTAGGAAGGTAGAAGGCACCTTAAAGTTTCCTCTACTGCCAATAGCTGTATATCATTACTAGTGACAGACTTGTTGGGTCCCACAGGGATTTGTTGTCAGACTGAGTTGGGCTCAGAAGCTGGCATACTGTTACTATGCAGCATCTACAGCTGATTTGCCTTCTGGATAGATAGGACTGTAGAAAGTCATTACATTCTTTTCTTTTTTCTTTTTCTTTGGTTTTTTTTTTTTTTCCCCTGCATAAAATGGACTAAATTAGGCCTGAAGTATGTAGTTGAACTCAGAGGGCAACACTGCATCTAAGCAAAGGAGGAGAGCACTTTTTCCTCAAACAAAGCTGAGTATGGTTCAGCTGTGTCTCTCACTATAAAACTCAGTTGTGGAAACTAGAGTAAGGGAAGCAGCTGTAGGAGCTGCAAAATAATTTGGGATGTGGTTATTAAAAATAAACTGTTGATGTTCTCCCATAAATAAGAAGTCAGTGATAATAGTAATAACCTTTAGATACAAATGCATATAACGAAACACATCTTTAATTAGAACACAGGATTTTTGAAGGCTGTTTTGATAGCATGACAAATCTGCATGATATATTTAGTGCTTCAGGTTTAAAATGAATATATTGAATCTACTTTTTCCCACTGAAGATATAGAAATACTTGAGAAATTTGAAACTGAAAAATTCATTTTCAGCAACAGGAGGGGTTGATTAATAAAGCAGATACAGTTTAAGTACACTGGCTAATACTAGGTGTGTTGATCAAAACTAAAGATGGTCAGCTCAAATTATCTCTTTTAGAGATATAAAAACAAGATTTGTGGATATAACACAAGTGGACTGAAGTATACGTGACTTCAGCAAGATATTTGATGAGATTCCACAAAACAATTTTGAGAATAGTCAGACAACACAATTTAGACTGTGGTCTTGAAGACAGATACCTAGTGAAAGAAAACAAAAAGACCACAAAAAACAAGTGAACAAAATATCCCTTCCTACGGAGAAGTGCACTGATCTGAAGAGTTTTTTCAGGCTGGCTATGTGGTCTGTTAGATATGAGTTCTGTGCCAACAAAGTTCTATGATTTTTAATTCTAGCTTCTTTGAAGTTAATCAGTGATTTGCCACTGAACGCAGCAAAACTGGAATCTTTTCCAAATATCCTGTGATCTCTTGCATAAGCTATTTAAAATCCAAGTATTTCACATAAATGAAAGAACTTTCAAAAAGGATGGTATGAGTATTAGCTAAAAAAGGATTAAAGCATAGATAATAATTAGAAGAAAAATTGCTTAACCCTCATTTGTGCTGATGAGCCTTAATCACATATAGCAGACCTACTGCAATTCTTCAGAATTATTTCTGAGAACAAGGGCTCCTCTGTATAAAGACTGTGATCTGACCCTAGAACAGCCTCAGATCAGGAAAAGAAATTTATGAGTCTTTGGCTGCCGGATCTGTTCTGACTGCTCTAAGGTCACAGGTAAAAGTAGGATCAGGACTGATGCAGATTAGAATTAATTTCTTTCAGAAAAATGGAAAGGAATTTTATACTCCTTGTGTTGTATTGACTCGTAGATAACATGGCTATTTCGTCTATAAGGCTGCTCAAGAAAGAGATGCTATTTCTATCCTTTTTATAATGGGAAAAGTTCGGATTTGGCTATCTCTATATTCAGGAAAAAAACAGAACTACTTTAGCTCTAATGTTTTTTCATTGTCATTGGATAGGAATCAGATGCAGAACATAGCCACCAAGAAGATCAAATATTCAGAAATGGAGGAAACGGTGGCAGAGAGACTGCATTGGAGACTGCAATTCAGCTTTAACTTTAACAGCTCAGTGATAGTGCCTTTCCACAGCCATGGTTATAATTTGCCTTATTTTTATATTTTTAACTTAATGTCCTCAAGTATATACTGCACATGGATCTTTATTCTACTCAGTGATTACGATTGGTTATTTGAATTAAATATTCTTTATGCAAATGAGATGTAGCCAGTTTAATAGTATTTAATAAAAAATAGAAGTGGAAAAAAAAAAGGGACTGTAGGTTTTTTCAGTAATACAATGCTATTTCAGGTACACCAAGAAACAACTGAAGTACAAATTAAAAAAGAAAAGTTGCAGCGACACTTTGTTGGTTCTGATGTCTGTGTTTTACCAACTGGAAAGGGAACTTAAGTATTTAGATTAGGAAATTTAGTACTGTGCACATGTCTGATCCAAATTAGAATTAGGCTCAAGGTCAGACAACAGACCATTTTTCTTTGCTGCATAAGAATACAGATTATTTCAAATTATTATATCATACTTGCCAAAAATTAATTTGGTCTTTGGCTTTGCATTATTGAAGTTATGTAGAAACTTAAGAGAAATATATTCTCCTAGGAAAGAAAAAAATTGACTGATTTATTATTTGTCCTTTTTCCTTTATCTTCAAATATCTCTGTTTGTTTTGTTTTGTTTTCTAAAACTGTAATTTATTGAAGTCATAACAACTAGCAGAAGGGCAGAATATAATATCAGGTACTGAATATAGTCTGGATTCACCAGCTAACATTTTGAAACACCTATTAACCATGTGAATGAGAACATATTCTGAGGGCAGATGGCCAACAGGGAAAGCTTCATGGTATGAAATACAGGCTGGTGTTGTGCAACTTCATCCTGTAATCATCTGTCACTCCACTTCTGGTGTCAAAAGAAAGCAGAAAGCAAGAAGGAAGATGGAAGAATAAGGAGAACATATATGAGGAGCAACATGCTGGACTTGAATCACTTGGGCATGATTTTTTTTCCTTATAGCAGGATATTGAGTTAGACCAGAGCTCCAGTCACTCAACAAGTCTGGCTGGATAGAATTACCTATGCCCCTCCATCACACCCTGGCTGTCCAACTGTGAAATGAAAAGTCTAGCCCAACAAAGTCTCAAGAAAAATATCCTCAGAATTAAGATTTATTTACATGCACTCATTAAAACTGAAATAAAAATTACTCTTGTGAAAATTCAGTTGCCTTTACTCTTGATCAGAAAATCCTGCCTACTTAGCAGGAAAATTATATGCAGCAACTACAGAAAATCAATTTTATTTTTGAAAACCCTGTACTAACCTCCCTGACTTTGTTCTTTCACTTCACTTTCTGTCTCCAGAAAACACTGAATAAATGTCTAAGCTTCAGCCTTTTCAGCAGGAGTAAAACATGGATATAAATAACAGACATTGACTTGGGGAATTATAATAATGATTGACTGTCTCAAAAAAAGAAGCAGAATAATTTTGCAAAAGAAAATTATTTTTCAACAGGAGATTTGAAATAATAGGGGGTCTTCCATTGGGAGTACTTGATTACTACTAAATGTATTGTCAAAAGAAAGCAGGCATCTGTTAATGAGCCCCTTTTGGTCTCAGCCTCCTGATGGTGATTTCTCTTTAAAAGGTTTTTCCTCCTTCATTGATACCAGTGCATAGGTGAGACAATTTTGTATATAATGTAAAATACCATTTTACTTTCCTTGATCCTTGCTCCAGATAGCAAACATGAGGAACATATGTGATTTTAAAAGAAAGTTAGAAGACAGGGAATGGGAAAGAGGAGGAAGAGACACGAAGGTCAGAAGTCAGGAAGGACTAAGAAGATGTGTATTAATTTTTTGTATCTTAAACTGTGTGTGCAATATCCTTTCAGAGGGATGTAACTGAAATTACAGGCTTTTTGCTTTCTCCAATCATGGTTAAAAAGATTTTTGCCTCTATTTTTTTCTGCTGCTAACTTACGGGTATTAGTCATGCTTTGCTCCAAGGCAAATGTCTAAACTTATTCCTGAAATGACTATCCATACTGTTAGAACAATGCTGTTCACAAATTTCAATTTAATTGAGTTTGAACTGTTAAAGCTGCATCAGCATTTTCATTACAGACTACACAATAATTGAGCAGCTACCAAAACAAGCCCCAAGATACCATCATATTTTAAAGTGTACAATGACATAAAAATGCTATGAAATTAAAACAATCTGTACCAACACAGAATTAATGAAATTTTGTTCTCTGCTCTACTTTCCCTTTAACTTCTCTTGCAGCAAATAAGATTATATATTTCTCCCTGATTTTCAAACCTATCATATAAATAAGACTTACAGTATGTTTTTGTATTGTCCTTGTACATTTGAAACTAATGTTAGAAATGCACAGCAGTCATTTGGCTGGTTGTAGAGAAGATAATATAAAATCATAATGTCCCAATTATTTCACTGAGAATACTACTAATGAGGATATTTCCATAATATAAGACACTGCAGAACTGACAAGTAACAAGAAATAAGGTAGTTGGGCACTGTATAAATAGGGTTGAAAAACTGTCAAACATTTGCTTGATTTTTTTAAAGCTTTGATTTAAACTTAATGTAAGGATATTTCACCTTGCCATTTTAAGCCTCTAATTACAGTTACCATCCTTTGGTTTTGCACCTAAATCACAGCCTAATGAAACTTATTTTTATACAAGAAGACATCATACAAGGAGAGGTCATGCTCCACATAATTCTGGCTTTGTTTTACTGATTCAGCCTATCATAATATGAAATTCTATCAAACTCTAATCATAAGTTTATTTTTTAACGTATTTAAAAGAACAATTAAGGCCCAATATCATGTTAGCTAAACTAAAGGGAAACAACATAAATCATTGCTTTCACTTCTGGCTCAGGAATCTAGAGCAACCACAATAGAAGTCATAAAAGCAAAACACACTGCCCTTTATATGAAGGAAGAAAAACACCACATTTTTCAATGCAAGTTACTTTAAATATTACAAAACATTTGAAAATTATCCCTCAGCTGCTTCTTGTAAAGACAGAGATTAATGACCATAGACCAGGAATCACTCTATTCTCTTCATTTGAAGAAAAAATATTCCTTACAATCATAATTTCAAAAGTAACTCAGACCCTAACTGGAACTGGCCTAATTGAGATGTAGTGGAAAATAAGAATTTTAAAATTCTGTTGAGCAACTGGAACTGAGCAAAGCACTTGACACTCTCCCACACAACATCCTTGTAATGTAAATTAGAGATACATGGACTTGATAGGTGGATCACTTGGTGGGTAAGGAATTGGCTGGATGGTCAGACTCAAAACAGTTGCAGTCAATGTCTCAACGTCCAAGTGGAGATCAGTGACAAGTGGCATTCCTCAAGGGTAGTTACTGGGATCTGTGCTCTTTAATATCTTTGTTGGCAACACAGTGGGATCAGGTACATTCTCAGCAGGTTTGCTGACGACATCAAGCTGTGTGGTGTAGAGGGAAGGGATGTCATCCAGAAGGACCTTGACAAGTTGGAGAGGTGGGTCCGTGCAAACTACATGGAGTTCAAGAAGGCCAAGTGCACACGGGCTGGGACAATCCCATGCACAAATACAGGCTGGGCAGAGAATGGATTAAGAACAGCCCTGAGGAGAATGACTTGGGGGTGGTGGTTGATTTAAAGATCAATGTGAGCCAGCAATGCGTGCTTGCAGTCCAGAAAGCCAATGACATCCTGGGTTGCAGCAAAAGAAGTGTCACCAGCAGGTTGAGCAAAGTGACTCTCCCCCTCCACTCTCATGACATCCCACCTGGAGTACTGTCTCCAGTTCTAATATCCACAGCATAAGAAGGACATGGAGCTGTTAGAGTGAGTCCAGAGGAGGACCACAAAGATGATCAGAATGATCATCGCATCTCTCCTATGAAGACAGGCTGAGAGAGTTGGGGTTGTTCAGCCTGGAGAAGGCTCCGGGGAGACCTTCTAGAAACCCTGCAGTGCATGAAGGGGGACTACAGGAAAGCTGGAGATGGACTTTCTACAAGGGCATGGAGTGATAGGACAATGGGGAACAGTTTCAAATTGAAAGAAAGTAGAATTTTATCAGATATTAGGAAGAAATTCTTTCCTGGGAGAGTGGTGAGACACTGATACAGGTTGCCCAGAGAAGCTGTGGCTGCCCCCTCCCTGGCAGTGTTCAAGGCCAGGTTGGATGGGGCATTGAGCAACCTGGTCTAGTGGGAGGTGTCCCTGCCCATGGCAGGAGGGTTGGAACTAGATGATCTTTAAGGTCCCTTCCAACCCAAACCATTCTATAATTCTATGATTCTATGATATTATGATTCTATGGTTCTATTGTTCTATTTTAAAAATGTTTGTTCCAGTTGCTCTCTATTTCCTAAGGTATCTAACTCTTAGAACAACTCTATGTAAGAGAAAGACTCTCCGATGACCAGCAATCTGTGACAAAAGCATGTACCCACTCATTGCATTGTGATGCACTCTGGGGACCCACCACTGTCCACCATTCCATGCTGGTGTGCAAGGCCACCATAAGTCTTGCAGAGATACTAGCTTGCATTCATGCTGCTGACCCTGCTTCCTTGCACCTTACAAATAACCACATGCATAGCAAGATCCACTTCTAAAAGAATATTTAGGTAATTAGGGTGTCCAAAGATGTATTTAATAACGTTGAAGCATTTCTTCAGCAGAACCATGGAGTTAGACAGAGACTTTGGCAAGTCTTGTTAAATAATGACCTGAATGTAGAACATAGTAATTGAAGTCTAAGTGACTTGCTCAAATCACACCGGGGGAGAGATTTGAGACATCTCATGGAGGTATTTGGTACTGCTACTACATCCAAAACAAGTCCACCAGGCAGGCAGTAATGACACAGAACCCTCAGGTGACCTGTGTTCTTCTGCTTCAACAGCTGGAAGTCAGGTAATCAGAACTGGCAGCAGATGCCTGTGTTTAGGCACCTGAATCACTACCCCAAAGCCCATGGCAAGATAAGTGGTTGACCATACATCTCCTGAGTACCAAATTCATTCTTCGTTATTGAGACGTCTTTCCTCAGCACAGTTCAAAATCTTCAGGAATAGCTAAAGTATGTTAGCTAGTGCACAAATAGGTTTTAAAAAAACCAACACAGAAGTACCACCATCTGAAGGGCCTCAGATCTGCTTCAGATCCCATATCTACATGTATTAGTCATTTGATCTCACAAGACCTAGTTTGTCAATTTTTGTCTTGGAGAAAATTATTCATAAGTGTGAAAGGGATGGCAGAGCATATTCCCTACTAAGGAAGAAGCAGACTTGCTAGGATAGCTAAATGGATCCTGGTACTTTCATGCTTCATTATTTCCACCAAAAGGAACATAGTATTTATTTGCTGAAAGCTTATCAAGTCCCCCAATTACTGAAGTTCAGTAATTCCAAGTACTCTTTTGTGCAGATAATTTTAAACTTTTACTGAACTCTTGTATTAAATAAAACATTTAAGCCTTCTATCTACATTATGCATGAAAATGTGGAAAAGGTGAAAATAACACTTAAGAATAAAACAGCAGTGGGTAGCAGGGATTTGATTACAGATTGAGTCTGCACCATCTTGCTTAACACTAAACTGAAACCTTGGTGTATCAATGATTAGCATGGGCATCACAACAGCAGAGAAGAGATAAAGGGATGCAAAGGTATCTATATACCAAATCCATATCATTCAAGTGCAAAACCGTTAGTCTTCAGCTAATCATTATTCCACTGAAAATTTTTTCCAGTAATCAAAACAGCTGTCATGGTTGTTGTGACTAATTTATACCCAAAGCAGGCAATTCAGACCTAGACTGCATACTACTATATAAACTATTCAATAAATACTTATGAATAATAAATGCAGTTACATAAATCTGGACCTGTTCTTATGTGATTTGTGAACAAAAGACAGCTAGATTTATCACATCACTTGACAAACTGTGATGTGAGGATGAGGTTTCTGATTTAGCATGGCTCTTAAGCATGTATATAAACTCTGCCACATCCTCAGGTCTGATTAATTTCTAAGTTAAGCACATGCTTAAATGATTGAACCATCAAAAGCAATGCTACATTCCTCTCGAAATGTAAATTAAATGTGCCAACTTGCACAGGTTTTTAGGTATATTTTCTTGTTCAGTTTATTAGACAGGCTGAATTAAAACCTGGTGGCTTCAGTTCCTATGAAAATAACTAAAAGAGTGACTCAGTCCTTGACTTACCCTGAGGTAAACTAGCAAGCTTCAGCACAGACAGTTCAGACAAAGACAGCAGCATGGCTCTACAGCTCTGTACAACAGGAGCAGCAGAAAAATTGATCTAAAACTTCAGCTGACGAAAACATGCATATGCAAGTAATCAGTGGAGTTAGAATGATTTATACCAGCTAAGGATCTTCCTAGTATTCTCTACCGTACATCTTGACTCAAAAACAAAGTCGTATACAACACAATATTCCGCAAGAGCAAATAATCACAGAAAATATTAATAGCAGAAGGGGTATAAAAATTGTTTAGTAACGTTGGCTTGCTTTCTAGACTTAAGACTAAATGCACATATAAATCTGTTCGAATGCAGAATTAACAACATATACAAATGGTTATTCTTCTATTCATTTTAAATTGACATAATGGAGTTAATAATTGTAGTAACTGCACATATAAATGCAGACAAACAAACTCTTAAGCATTTTTATACAGAAGCTAGGGTCTGTATTTAAGAAAACTAATGCCAAGAACATTCCTCAAACACTTATTTAGAAGACAGCAATTCTAAGTTATCAATAAAGCAGCCCTAAGTTTAAAATGGAAATTTTATAAGTCTTTTCACCCCTAGCTGAGGAATAGGTAATTCATTAATTTTTTTGAAGCCTCGTATTTTGGCTTATATAAATTTCAGATCTGCAGCTAGCAGACTTTTATTTTTCTTTTTCTTGCTTGGAATTCCTCTATAAACCTTTGGAAGTATTGTGTGAGCAACCTTAGACACATTTGCATAACTGTTATATATAACACAATACTTACTGTGCATAATAATAAATTCATTTTTTCCTGATAGATTTTCAGGCAGTTCTTCACTTTTACCAGTGGTGGATTCTATCCAGGAACATATCCCTTTTCCTTTCTATAGGGTTTCAAGAACCTCTTAACACTGAGTAAAGATTTACTTGATGATTATCTACCACCATTCCCTGGACGATGTCCCAACACAGGGCACGGTTTTCCAAGTCTGTTCTCTCAGTAGGAACAGATGAAGTGATCACAGAGTAGAGCTGTACAATTTCTGTAAAAGGGCTTGATTGAGCAACTGAGGTACTGAAATCTTCTGCAGCTATTGAGAAGCTACTCATATAATGTCCTGCTCTTTGGAACACCCACAACTCTTACTAATTGCACGAGGATGGCACCCCTGCCTACACCCATACAAGTGTAGTGAGAGGCACCTACTATCTTACACAGGTGAAATGCTTAAGACTAAAATATAAACAATTCCATATGTTATAAAGACATTGATATAATGTTACAATTCTCAATTTACATCAAGTGAGATAGATATATACTCTTGCTATACTGATGCACCCAAAGATCCACAAACAGCAATTTACAACAGTGCAGTAGAGACGGCAGAACAAGTGATAACTAAGCAAAAGAGGTCTGTGTGTACATACACAGATACAGCAAACAGCCATCTCAAGAAGCATAAAAAACCCTGACTCTGGGAAAACAGTTTAAACTGTTACAACCTCACAAGCAATTTTCATGCAAAGATTTTTCTTTTTCTTTTTTTTTTTTTTGTGGCCTGTTGTTTATATCAGCTCATTTTAATAGTTGGGAGAGTCTGGCAAGATAAGATTTCCTGGGCTGAAAATTATTTATTAGAAAAACATCTATCATCTTTGGATAATAAGATTAAAGTGAAGACAACAATATTCTTGCCACATTGTCCATGGAAAACCATCACTGGGGAAAGAGATGTGTGTTTTAGGGGAAACTCTGGTTTGAGTGAAGAAGGATCCATGTAATTTCAAGTTTGACTTCAGATTTTTTTATTATTATTTATTTATTTATTTTTCAATCAGGACTCCTGTGGCATGAATGTCCTGAAATGATTTTTTTCCTCCCAGTGACACGTCTGTGTCATGGTTTAACCCTGGGCCAGCAATTAAATGAATGACAGATGCTCTCTATTACTCCTTTACCTTCCCAGAAAGGAAAGGAGAGAGAATAAGGGAGAGAGACTTACAGGTTGGAAACTAAACTACACAGCTTTAATGAAACAGTAATGAAGATGACAAAGAAAATAAGGAAATATACACAAAACCAATATTGCGCCCCTCCCCCCAGTAATGGTCACGTCACCCCCGAGGCTGCAGGGCAGCCCTGGGAAGGGTCCGGACCGGGCTCCTGGAGTCAGTGGCAGATGGGAGCTGGAGGCAGGAACACACGGAGTCAGGAACGCACAGATCAGGATCAAAGGCAGACAAATGGACAGATACCTCCCAGGACATTGGCCATGGGTGAAGAGAGACTGACCCTCATGATCCCTCAGATTTATACTATGATGTGTATGGGATGGAATACTTTATTTGATCAATTTTGAGTCACTGTCTCATCCACTTCTACCCATAGGAGGATCGCAGGTGTGATCCCTTTTCCTCCCCTTCGTTTCAGGTGCACAAGAACAAAGCAGTGGCCTTGGTTCTACATACCATTCTCCAGCAGTAACTGTAAACATTGAGCGTTAGCAGTCCTAGAGGCAGACACTGACTGAAAAACGTACAGTTAATTTCAGCAAATGCAGTTACTTAGAAGAGACTTAGCTAAAAAGTAAAACTACTAGAAGAGATTTGGTTCTACCCTGGCTCAACCCAGGACATTCCCTGAGGAATTTCTTGTCTCTGCAGTGGGCCAGAACACTTGGGGGGGAGTTCTTTGGTTAACTTGTGGTTTTTTCTGGTAAGAAAATATATTCGTGGGATGCTAACATTTCATATATTTGGGCAAGATTTTAGAGAAGAGCTGCAACAATCTCTAGAAATTATTAGCACTTAAGTAATATAATGAAACCAGCAATTTTCTCATCACTGACTTGAAATCATTAATTTAATCACTGTGATATTATATATCCATAAATAACAATAAAAACACTTTTTAAAGTAGATAAGTATTTTACATGTTATGAATTTAATTTTCTGGAATGAACTGAACCTGTATCTGGTCCTTTTTCACCTAACCTCCATGACATAAATCTGATTTAATATGAAATGAATCAATCAGTGTGCACCCAGTACCATTTTATAACTGTCAATAAAGAGATGCTGTAGTCACTTGTAATTTCCATGGAAAGACGATATATCATCATACCTTTATATTAAAAAAATATTTTATTGTATGATTATTAACATACTCAGTGAAAAGAAAGTGTCAAACTTTATGAAATATTACAAGCCAAGAGACTGAAATTTAGTCCTGGAAAATAAAGTGACTTTACTGTGTCTTAAGCAAGCATTCATCACTTCATAATTGATGGTTACAGCACAAAAAAACAACAGAGGAAATTTATGGTGATATATTAAGGAATTTTACCTGTCAAAGACTTATCTCAAACGATACTCTCTCATGAGAAAAATACGTTGTGATGAGAACAACAGCTTGATTCTGCTTGCTTGGTGTCCCTGAACTGATCCAACTAAACCAGCAACTGAACAGTTGTACAATATCTCGGCTAGGTTTTAGTTGAATGTTTATGCTGCTAAATGGGTCTTTATGGCTTATTAAAACTGAAGAGTTGTCTAATTTTAGAGGGAGGTGTTGTATTTTATATAAACAAGGTTTTTGTTGCAGGTTATCTTTTGACATCTATACTTCAAGATGATCATGAGTGTATATTATATTGCAACATATATGCACTTGGGAAAAATGTCAGTGTGTTCTCACTTAAATGCTCATACTGTTTATTTGGTTCATGTCTTACCACTTCCCTACTTCTCAGAGGGGTGAAAGCATTCAAGATGAGTCCAGAAGTATGTAGAATTTGACCCAAATTTTCTTCTCCTACAAAACCGTATACTTGATAGTGTTGGAAACTTTCCCTCCTCTGCCCCATACCCAGGACAGCAGGGCTTTGCTTAGATCTGAAGCACTAGATCTGGCCCTTTAATTTGCCTTTAAATATTTTCTTATTGTTCAGATGGTCTCAGCTATGTCACAGGGATGGCTGATTTCTGTCTCTTCACAAGATTACAATCATTGCCATTTACGAAAAGCTATACCTCCCCCCTCTTAAACCCAATGAGAATTTTGGCACATTGTCTGTCTATTGCATTCTGGTATCATTATAATTGCTGGGATTTGAGCCAGGAAAAGATCTGGAATGCTATTTTGATGATGGTGACATGCTGATATTTTGTGGTATTAACCTCTAGCTATAACTACAGAAACATTAATTTTTCTTCAAAATCTATCTTACATATTCCTTTTCTACTCTACTTCTGAAAAAAAAAAATATTAAAAAATCTTCCTTTAAATGTGCTTCACAAAAACTGTCTTTGCCTAGAAAGCATGGGTTTTCTCTTAAATTTTTCCTCTCCCTTTCTCTGTCTAACCAACTTCTCTGTATTTGACAGTTGTTTGTCTTTGTAGAACTTTCGTTGTTTTCCCTAAATAATCTGATGTTAATAATACAAAAAAAGTGTTATTTCTTGACAGACTATTGCTCAACTAGTTCATTTACGTAAAAGAACAGTTTAGCAATCTTGTACATGGGCAAGCCTCCTTCTGAATGACTTACCAAGTTATAATAAGTCTCTGGTTTAGGACATTTTTTGTCCTTGAAAAAAAAAAAGAATAAAAAAAGTTCTATGTGGTGCTGTAAATCAATCAGCTAATTCTTAGCAGACTTCCCATACTCCATCTAAATTTATTGTAAAAAGCTTCACTAAATATGTAAAACTTTGAAATAATTTAATTATATTAACAAACACGAGCAGGGCTGTTTAAATATAATAATGAACTGTAAGACCCAAAAGCCATCTCCATCCTTCCATTCAAAATGTGAAATAAACACAACCATTTCCAAAATAGTTCTTCTGACAGCAGGTTTCACAGACTGCTACCACAAATCAAATATAGCAGGTATGAGTGTGGACACTATGGCACACTGAGGTACCAACCATCTTGTGTTGATCTGACCACGTTCTGAGCTTGCTGAAGATGAGTCAGGCCCCATCTGAACACCACACAGCTACAGCAGCCTGGCCAGGGCAGCTGTAGGGTAGAAAGGTCACTGAGGCAGTTCTGCTCTATCTGTCTGTATGGTAAATCAGTGGAAAGCTAATAAAGCTCTTTATCCATAACCCTACCATTTCAGCTGGTCACAATTCTGGAAAAGAGGACTTCTGAGGGAAGTATTATCCTGGATTATTCTCTTCCTTCTCCGCAACTGGGTCCCATAACACAGGAGTCAGTCCTGACATGCACAACATCTTGTCCCTTATCTTTACATTTCACGGCTTTCCTGTCCTTCATCTTGCTGCAGACATTTTTACAGCTGTCTGTTCCTCCACAGGATTTCCAGGCTCATAGTACATGCAAGAAGCCCAGGAGCTGGGCATCCCTGTATTGGGCTGGCTCCTTCTCCATCTACACTTACAAACCTTAAGCAGGGCACATGGATACACACAAAGCTGGAAAGCAGAGAGGTGGACACTCAGCTCTGTTATGGCACACAGATGTGTGACAGGCAGAGTAAGTTGCACAAAAACCAGGAAGATGAAAGGGGAGTAGGAAAAGGCCTTGCTTTCATTCTCATCCCGCTGTCAGAAGATGGCAAGGGCAAAGGTAGCAGGAAGAACTACATAGAGGAGGCAGTTCCATGTGTTGAGTCCTGTCTCAAGGAGATGGAAAGGAGAATGTGAGTTCCTGTTCCTCTGTGTGATACAAAGATAGAGAGACTAGGGAAGATTTTTATACTCTTGCTTGGCCATATTCCTTAAGGACTCATAGTTGGGCTTGTACTTCCAGGGACAGTATGAAACAGTGGTAGCCAAGTACATAGAATGATTGCCCAGTAACTAAGCTAAAATTAATCTGCATCTACTGGCTCCCTGATCCTGTTATTTATTAATATTATTATTGGTTTATGTACAATAGCAAATCAGAGATACACAGGAAAATTATCTTGGTTCAGTCTTCTGGAGAGGCCAATCTTTGGAAGCAGCTTAGTTTTTGTTAAGTGCTCATCTTGAAACTTCTTTGCAAAGAAAATGTAGTGGCTCTTCCTAGATGGGTTTTTTTTTCCTTACATGTCTTTCTTTGAAGAGCTGGTATGAAACTAGTTGAAGAGTGCATTGCTTATCTTCTTAGTAACATGCTAGAGTCTTTATTTAGGGTTTTATAACTTTAAAATTCTTTCCAGAAAAAGAATTCCAAATCACGCACTCAAAACCTGCAATAATATATAATGTTTGAAAAAAGGCCAATACTGCAAAGTTCACCATAAGTACAAATGGTCCTGGAGCACACCACGCAGTAAAGAAATAAATCTTCTATAAAAAGAAGCCAGTCTGTCACATTTACTGACTTTGAGTAGCACGT
Organism: Aegotheles bennettii; assembly: GCA_013398125.1. Taxonomy (NCBI): domain Eukaryota; kingdom Metazoa; phylum Chordata; class Aves; order Caprimulgiformes; family Aegothelidae; genus Aegotheles; species Aegotheles bennettii. The sequence continues at coordinate 248,322 of VZRW01012684.1, read as the reverse complement.
TACCCTGCCAGCTGTCCTATTGCAAAAAAGAGACGAAGAAAATGAACCATTAACTGAAACAAGCAAAAAGTTTCTGTTCCCAAAATAGCTGTGATGAAGGAAGAGTGCAGTGCAATGTGCTGATGTGCAGTGTTCTGAGTCCTTCTTTAAGATTTCTCCTAGGACTTGCATTAAGTGCTACTCTTTGCTTAGCTTTCAATTATATATAAGCTTGATGTGTTTGAGACAAATTTCACATCTGCAGCATTGAAGTTTAGTGGAATTTAAAAAAACCCACATTTTCTTCCATCTCTTCACAAAAGGCAAAGGCATCTTTGGCAAGATGGGCAACTTGGTTAGGTGGACTTTAAACTCTTTCAGTAATTATTTTATAGAGAAAACTAAAGAGAATGGACATATAAAGAATTCTAGAGCTATTAAAAACATATTTAAAATATAAACAAGATAATGTTATCATTTTCTCCTTCGAAAAAAGAACGTTCAAAAGTGAACACAGTTTTCTAAATGGAGTTTTTTTAGCACTCTCTTACCATCACTGGACTTTTATCTTTAAGAGTGTTCTAACCTTGTTTTATATGCTTGTTAGTCCTGAGTGCTTCAGTACCATCAGATCCCGCTCACAGTAGTCTCCTAATTCTAAGCAGAACAACTACATCAGCTCTACATGCACTTAAGACATTTTGTATTGCCTTGCCAATGAATCTCATGGCTTACCTCAGCAAAAGAAGCATTATGAGTCTGAGTGGGTATTTATTTAAATTAATGTTTACCACCAGGCGAGCTCATCTTTATTCTATACAGACTGGACATGAACTGGAAGATGCACTGTCCCCAGTAGTCATATTCAGATGTCAGGTGAACTCAGCAATGTCCAGTCTCTTTTTATTATTACTTTTATTACTTCTGATACTGTCAGAAAATGATATATTTTCTATGACAAAAACAATTTCAAAAAGCAAAAGATCTCAGTCAAGATCAAACTACATCTGACTGGAACCATCATGAAAGTGGAAAGCTCTGAAGTGAAGACTCTGAGCCACTCAGTCTGTGTGTTCAATCCCTCTATTCAGGTACAACATATCCAACGTCTTTTCTCTCAGACTTTAGGAACTATTTTATGTTGGTCCTCAATTTATATGTATGGCGCTATTTGAACCAGACTCTTACAGTGCAGGTTACTGTGCAGAGAAGATTGTCTTTAGAGGGTTTGTAATCAAGATCAGAGACAACAGAAGAATACAGGAAGATAATCTGGAAGGAGCATTTAGTATGCTGTCAGAGCACAGTAGGCCTCATATAAAACAATGTCTTAGGGTACTTACACCTCTTTCAGAGCCAGCTTTCTGAGAAATCACACTTTCAGAGTATACTTCTTTAGTCTGCACTCCTACTGCTAATGAAAACTGAATGATGATGAGATCAGTAACCAGTATATGTTCCTGTGGTTTGGACTATGTTTTCACCCTCAGCAACAGTTCAAAGATGCATCTAGAATACCCTATGCCCATACTAGTTATCTAGCAGATTTCTTTAAAATCATTCTTGTATTGTATAAATGAACAGGTAAAGATTAGCAAGAAGGTTGTGTAGCTCAAGGGCTGACATCAAGGAGATTGTCAGGAGGACACCAAATAGGCAAGGAGGCATATTCATTATGTATAATATATAAAAAAGGCATTTCACTAGACTTTAACAGAGGAGATAATTTTTGTTGTTTTTTTTCTTTTGCTTTACTTGCTGAGATCTTTCAAGATCTAATGCAAATATTTACAGTACCCAAAGTTCTTAAAAAATGACAGAACTAAATTTGCAATATTAGCTTTCTTTATTTCCCTGGACAACCTCTTACTTTAACTGTCCAATATCTCCAGATGATATTACAGATTATTCAAGAAAAATACTTCCATGCACAGCAATAGTATAATGTGGAATTTTGTTATTGAATTATAAAAGAAAATCAAGAGTGATTTGATTTAATTTCTAAAGTAGATGTATATTAAATAGATACAATTGTTTTTTCTCTAAAGAAATTGAAAATATTCAGTGGTTTTTTTTTAGCTGAGGAAATATATCACTGAATGCAATAGCTATTGTACAGTGTACCATAAAATTACTTACAATAACTGAATCATAGAGAAAAAGATGTCCACTAGTTATTTTTTTAATATTTATTTAATTTAAACACAAATCTTTGAAAATATCAGTTCACTTCTGCAGAAGGCTTCATTGAAAGACAAATCTAGCATATAAAAAGACCACCCTTCTCAAAAATCCCCTTCTACCCTTTGCTGTAGTCTTTCATCCAACAATCTTTGTATCCACACACGCTTGTAGCAAGGTAGCAGGACTTTGTTGTTCTTCAAGCAAGGATGCAAGGCTGGGCAGATGTTGAATTCCCTGACTATTTACATTTCTAACTTGATGGAGTGCCTCCTGCTACGTTATCGATCAGAGGGAAGGTAAGGGAAGAAATCTCGGGAGAACCCTAAGCATTAAGTCATGCTCATTGTGTACTTGCCTTGCAGCCACATCTTGCAGCCACCTCCACATTTTATTACTACCCTTATGGTGATATAGTCTGACCATATCTGAGAAGACACAAATGATTCATCCTGCAGAGACCGTGATTTTTGCTGCAAGGGCAAATTAGATTTGTAACCAGCTCAGTCTGTGAAGGAGCTCAAGCTGTCATGGATGATGGACAATATTCATTCGCAGGAGAGTTCTCGTGCATTTCCCAGACTTAGGTCTCTACAGAGTCCATGCTGCCACTGACACCAAACAGCCTGTGCACAGGAGAGAAGAGGTTGCCTGTATCTTTCAAGTATTCCTATGAATATAAGACGACTTAGTTTCTCTCAAATGCTTCTATTCTTAAGCTTCTTTGGGAAGTTGATGCATGCATCTTCACACTAATGTGTAAATTTGTTTTCAAATTTAGTAGTAAAATGGATTAGGAAAATATGAGGGGAAAAAGCAGAGGGATGTTTCACAAAAGAGGGAAACCTTTACAAAAGCAAGTTCCCATAGAGGAGAAAATAGCCAGTGTAAGAAGAAGACAGCTGACAAGGCAGAGAATGTGACAAAATTGGGCAGTGTTCAGTTATTTGGTCATTGCTGCTGTGGGCATTTTAGAGGGAAATATAGGCATCAGACACAATTTTTGTAATGGAGACAGTTGCTCAAAAATTGCAACTTCTGTCAGCTTTGATAGCCTAAAACTACAAGTCCCAGAATAGACTATTCAACCACCAATTTTATTTCAAATATTTCCTATTAATACACAATTTATTGTGCACCGTCTTCTGATTCAGACACACAGAATATATAAGCCCACTGATGAATAAGATATGCTTCATCTTCCACCTGCACAGCTGCATGGGACACATGAGATTCCTTTCGGAAGGAAATAAGCACATGGACTTTATTCAGACATCATACTAAGCAATGTGATGGGCATACAAGGTGGTTTTTAAACACTAATTTAAAATGTATCAATAGCAATCCAGAGCTGTTTACATCATATCAGCCTTGGGCATTGTGCCCAACATCAGAGTGCAAGATCATTATGGGCTGAAAAAGGAATGATGATTGGAAGAGGAGGATTGAGGAGAAAAATCATGACTACTACTTCAGTTTTACTAGACTCCATGGGATGGTTGGATTTTTGTTTTTTTTTTTTTAAGAGTTGAAAGTATTGTATTTCTGCATTTAAGTTGAAAATAAAAACCTACAGACTTAGAAAAGTTTACATCTTTCACCTTGCTACAGATTAATAACAACAGACGTTGTTAGAAGGGAGTGCTGTGATGCATCCACAGATCTAGCTGAGAATGTAACTGACGGCGCCTCTGATGCAGCACAGCTAACAAGGCCCGCAAGCCATGTACATTTCCTAGGGGTTTCCTGAGGAATTCATACTAGTTGTTCATTTTATGTCCCTTCCAAAACCAGCAGCCTGCATCACTGTAAAAACTGGCACTGCAACAGCACAAACCTTTCTTCCAGGGAATGAAGCAGCTTTTGTGCCAGAGATCAGGGCTGTAATATGGGCTGCTCTCAACAGCAGAGATGTGAGACCAGAAACAAGACAGATGCCAACATTGGCACTGTTGCCTTTATGGATTGCAGATGCCTTTACTTACTGTCAGGATGAATGCCAATTTTGTCTCTAGTTCAGGCACTGTCACAGTTTTAGTTTCTATCAAGAATAAGCAGCTCTAAACAGGAAAACTAAGCAATCAGAATTAAGCTACCAACTGTGTTAAGTCTAGGAAAAGCTGATACCATAGGGACCATTACTAATGATCCAAATATTGCTTATCAGATAACTTTGCACAATACATCCTCAAAATATTCTTCAAAAATTACCCTCATTTTCTTAGTGCTTCTTCATTTGGGAATAACATCTCTCAATTCAAGCTACATCCTCCCTTGCCATGATTATAGTCCCCATAGAGTTCAAGAAAATCAGAAGGTTGTCTTGACCCCAGGTAGAAATGTATCCCTTGGTGAAATGAGGTCAGCAATTTACCCCTCAGCTTCTATCTGGATGCACATCCGTCTGCTGTTGCTGAAGTAAAAAGTATTTGACTTTCATTTGAGAAATGTTTACCAGAAAATTCCAACAATTTGTTTCCAATACTTGTGAGTTTTTAACCATTGGACAGCCACATCTTAGGGCTGTAAGTGCGTTCTTAGAGGACAGCCCAGATTTTCAGACTTTACAAACCAATGAAAACAGAAGTCTCTCTTCTCAAAATGAACAGGGCTTTTTTTTTTCTGATTTGAAAATCAAGTCTTATTTTTGGTTAGTACAGAGGAAAGAATGTACTTGAAACACATTTCATTATTATCACTGTCTTAGTGTTTATAAGATAACAATACACAGATCTTGTCTCCTGTTATTTTTAACCTCTAAATCTCATGCTACAAAAAGATCAGCGTCACAAAACTCATTTCACAAAATTGAGGCATAAGCAGTGAGACCAAAATCATGCCCAAAATCATGGGCAAAGAAGTGAAAAATTCAAAACTGCGTCTAGATCTTCAACAGCCTAACCTGATGTTATACCTCTGAGCACCCTCTCTTCTAGAACCCAAAACAAACTTTATGGTTTAAAAATACGTCAACACAGCAAAGATTTTTTCAAGGCAAGCTTCATCACTTTGTGCTGGCCACTGGCTACAGCAAATACTAAAAGGCCCTCCACAGTCAAGTTTTTAATTCTCATATTTAAATGAGCTTGTCTGCCCCAGTGTATTCGGAATACCTCAGAGACATGTCTGACATATTGACTTGTCTGACATTAACTTAAAGAGAAACTGTGAGCAAATACTTCATTTTTTTCACATGAAACTGTTGGTGCTGCAAGTCTGTATTTTTAAGTGTTGACAGGATCAAACACCAGACATAAAGATTTGGTATAGACTTGTAATGACTGGCTTCCGTAGAATGCCACAACTGTATGTGAAGTGTTGTGTGTGGCATTCATTGGCTGTTGATGTTTTCATCCCTCACATCCCATTTACAGGAATCCAGAAATTGGTGTTCAAGAGCTTACTTACTGTGGTAATAACACATAGTACTGCATTGCACTGGGAAACCACTGGCTTCACAGCATTTCACAAAGGTCATTTTATGGGTAGGAAAATAAAACACACAGAGAAAGTGATTTATTTACCCAGGAGAATCCCAAAGATGCAGAATAAGACATAATAAAATCCAGAGCTCTTGACTTCCAGTCTAGACTACTAGCCTTCAGGCCTGACTGCAAAACTCAATGTATAAACATGAGTTTATTCACTATGAGATGTTAACACAAATTCAACTATTCTTGTTTAATGTTTTGAGGCTTTGAGGCACTGTAGCACTGTCAATTTTGCGGGCTGCTCTGTTGATGAAAAATTCAAATCAAGTTGCTTTTTTCTGCTGGGTTTTTTGTTTGTTTGGGAGTTTGGGGGGCTTTTTTTGTTTGCTTGTTGGTTGTTTGTTTTTTTTTTTAAATTTGGCCTGTATGTCAATACAACTCCTCAGTACAGATATCAGCAGAGTCAGAAATGGGTTATAAGTTTCTCTTAAGTCCTCTGTTCCATAGCTGAGAAAAAACGTTTTGGAAACAAAGACTCATGATCCTTTTGCACTGAAAAGAAAGTTTAAAAAAACTGTATCAACTGGCTTTGGAAATCCAGAACAGTTTTGTATGATCGCTTATAAACAGGGTGATCTGAAGACATGGACGAAGTATATACAAGTCCAGAGGAGAAAACAAAAAGAATCAAAAGAGAGCAAGGTTTAAAAGGCAATCCTTAAGTTGGTGTTAAACAAGAGGCCTATTTTGGGGAGCTTATGATACAGGCAAAAACTGTGTTGGAAAAATTTTGGTGCACTTCACTTCTGGTTCATTCACAGATGTCCTATAACAGCCATATGTTGCTATATTGACCTCAGGCTATGTATTTAATCACATTTTCAAGAACTTAAAAAGTTATCAACTGCCTCAAATTTATTCCTCAAAGGGATTCCTTTTTTCTGTGCATACCTGCTCTCTTGTCTTGTTATTGCTTATTGTCAAGAAAATTCTGGTTCCACCAAAAGACAAGCACTTGTGGTTGACATTGAAAAACCTGTTTTTATTTTCACTGAGATTCTACATTACATTTTTTGATCCGGCAGTTATCAGGGTACATTTAAGGCCAAGAACAGAAAGGGGAGGAGGAGGTTTTTGGTCAGACAGACTAGGCCTAGTCACCTTCAGAAGCCAAGCAGTTAACTAGATGAACATTTGTTGTGATCTAATATTGCAATTCATATGGTCAACAGTTAAAAAGATATTGCAGTGTTGACAGACATGCCTGAATGCAGTAATTTTGCTACCTTTTTATTTGTACTGCTCTACTAGACAGGGAGCCTTTTGGAGTCTGCACATATGAGCATCTGAGTCTGCCAAATGACTCTTTGTTTAAACCTCCCATTTACTGTCATTTATTAATGGGTTGTTTTTTCCAGGACCTGGGACTGATTTTCCTTTATTTCAAACACGGGCTGTTCACTTGTTTTTTCAAAAGCTATTAGCAGTCTTCTATTTCTTTGGTCAATTCAATAAGGAATATTCACATTTGAATTGACTTCTCTTGCTGTGGTCAACATTCTCTGTATTTAATGGCCAGAAGGTACCTAAGCAAAGATTACAATATTTTTTCATATTGTATCTTCATATTAAGGTATCCATGCCCAGTCAAGTCACATTCATTGTTTGCTCTTTAGTTGTAAAATTTGGGAAAAGATTTTGTGTTTTTCTGGTTTGCAGTGTTTTTTAAAAAACCTTATTTCATTAGAGGTATTTTTTTTTCCTACTTTTTGAATTTAAAAAGATAAATGGAATTTAAAAGCTGATTGTAGTGAAAAATAGTGTAAGATAACATGGCTAGCACCTTTCATTCATGTCACCTTAATAAGATAAAATAAATGTTGCCTGGTGAGTATGAGACAAAAAGATGAAGATGATATTGCTGGCAGCCTAGCAGTGTGCCAGTAGGAAGGTTAATTAAGGACAGAACTTATTGTGACTTGCTCCAAGAAAAAATATTCCTTTAATGAAGTTGGACAGCTCTAGAACACTTAATATATGTCTGAGGAATTACTTTTTTTTGTACTTTTTAAAAAAAATCACTCTCCCATAGTAGTTATTTTCTTTCTGGTAATCTTGGAATGACACCAAAACGCATAAAACTGACAAGGTAGCATTAAGATGCTTAGATATGCAATATATCCTAGCCTTGGCTTCTTAAATACAGTCAGCTTCTAAAGGGTAAAGGAATGAAATATTTTGTTTAACAATTCACAAAGTATTTTTCCAAAACAGGAGGGAAAAGGGCTACAGTCTGTTTTCCGTTTTCATTGCAGGGCCCAGGCTCTAACATTGACAAGAGCCAGTGAAGTGGAATTTTGCAGACTACTAACCAGAATATCAACCTGCCTTGTTTGCTGTCCTGGGATTAGTATTGCACTTCAAGTTGCTTATGCCTTGTAAACTCAACACTTTTTTCAAGGCAATGTCTCAGTGTAACATCAATTTTGTTCAATAAGAAAAATTTTCTGATTAATAAAGCATTTGAAGGAAAATTCCCAGTAAAATAAACAGTTTTAGACATTTATATTAATTTGTTTGCAACTGCTTGTTCCGATAGCATTACCTGTGTGCAGAGGTAAACATCATCTCTGCTGCTGAACTGAGGCATTTCCAGCTTATCTAGTTCTTGGCAGGGTCATATTTGAAGTGGACCACAGACTTAATATGGAAGAGAAACACAACAAATGCACAAAGTTGCTGCAAACATCTCCCTTTGGACTTGCTTCTATGCTCTGTCAAACCAGTTATACATGGGGGGGTAGAGAAAATTATACTGCAGTTAGTGAAGTGACACTGGCATCAAGTCAGTGCAATTGAGTGGAGAATTAGGGTGCTTATCTCTGGCAAAAACTGCAGCAGTATGTAGTGTCTTTTTCAACCACTTTGCTGCTTCTGTGTATGTGAGCTTAGGTGCGGGATGACCTGAGGTCCTGAAAAAAATTAAAGGAACACATCTGTGGCTCTCACAGAGCACAATAATGCTAGGAAATACTGAGAACAAGCACTCAATTAGTTATATTGTCAAGATTAGCACTGTAACATACCATCTCCCAAAGCTATGCAGTCCTTTGTGACTACAAAAGTTGACAAGGTCTGTCCTTAGATGTGCATGGTACTTCTTGGTGTCTTCTGATACTGAAAAGCAGAGCTGGTCCCTCCAGGGAGAGGATTGTTCATTCTGCATAGAAGCATTCTGCTAGAGGAGATAGATAAATCCTTCATGATAAATTCTAATTTAATGCATTTCAACACAGCTAATTTAGAGAATTATATTTTAGAAAATTTTGTTATATTGCTATACTATCCCCTTTAGGAGTATGACACATGCGGGATGATTTCTTTCTGACTTCATCATACATTTTGCTATAGTAAGAAGGTGTTATCATCTCATATACCATACAGTGTTGTTTTCTGGATTTTTAAATTTCTTTTGCTGCTTCCAGCCTAGTACAGTGTTCCTTTACAAATTATATGAAATACGCAGCCAATCTCAATACACTTTAAAAAAAAAAAAGAGAGAGACTATTGTCTTTTCGTTTTAATTGAAATCAGTTTTCTTGCTTTCATTTTCTCCGGTATCTTGGTGGACTTAAACCTCTAGTATCTGCTACAAGAAAAATAAAGGTTGGAAAATACGAAGACCTTCCTGGCATACACATCCACAGGAGTGAAAAGTCTTTATTTATATGCCTACATATTGTCATTCCCAAGCTGTTCTGTGAGCTGTTTAGCAATAGCTGAGATTCTGGACCAACAGCCTTTGTAATCACTTTTTTCACTCTTACTATTGTTGTAAGAGAAAAAAAAATATGGCAGTACTCCAGTGACCAAACTGAGAACAACTCAACTGCACTTTGTCCAAAGCTATTCATACAAGCAGAATTATAAAATGTTCTAATTAAACGCAAGGCCAAATATTATATATATCGTCTTTCCAATTTCAGAGAAGTGTTCACCATACAATTATGAACAAACTAAAATAAAATATTTTAAAAGCTTTTGCAGTCAAATCCATTTGTGGCTGCACTTTTATGAATAGTTCTTCATTTTCTTTAGTATTGAGTGATGAAATTCAACCTTCTCATTTTTATCCCTGACAAAACAGATAAAAGGCATAAGGTTATGCAACAGTAGCATAAGGTGTCAGCAGCAAGAGATGATAAGCATATTGCCTCCAACATATCATAGCTGCCAGACATGCAGATCCCTTTATGTGAAAGGTCAGAGACTGATACTACAATGTCCCATCTAATGCGGAACTTACTATTTCCTCAGTGTCACAGGGATTTTCCTTCGTCTTACCAGGAAGAATGAATATGGTTTTTTTTATCTGGTATGTCTAGCAAATTGCTCTACTTTGCAACACAGAGGACTGATGTTCTGTTAGCTTCAGATGATGCTTCTGATGGAAACACAGGTTCCAACAAGAGAACTGATTAACACGAGCACGGTTAACACCTGGCATTTTGGAGCAGCTGCCACTAAGGTTTGGAGCTCTAGCTATTGAAAAATGGGATCTCCTTTTACTGTTCAATGTTTTTCTTCTTTTCAGGGATGATATTTGTGATCAGCAAATACTGGGAACCTGTAGGTTTGTGTTATGGTTTCTCCTTATTCCCCTAAAATATAGGCAGGACCTGATCTCAGCACACACCATTACCTTTACAAGTATTAGAGTGTATCAGAGATGTTCTCCAGCAGTAAAGCCCACTGACCCCAGCTACTGTTACAACACTCAAAGAGGCAGGAATTCACAGGAGAAAGAAAAATTAGACTCTACCAAAATTTCAGTGACACTTTTCCATCCTAACCCACAATAGTAACACTGCAGAAGTTGCACCTGGCTCCTTGATACGCAAACTACATTTATATATATGCCTTCCCTAGGAGAAATAAAGGCTTAATGACTACAGGAATCCAGATATCTGCATGCTGAGACATTTTTTGCAATAAAGTATGACAGAGAATTCTCATGTTTGTGTTATTTCTGTCTTTCATCATGGAAATCTTTTGTTTCTGAAAGGATTGCACCTCATCAGTTCTGACAAAGTCAATCTATAAATGTGTACAATATAGAGGCATTTATGTATCACCTAGTTTGTACTATTAGTCATCTGTCTTTACTGCTTTCTTTCCAAATAAAAACACTCTAAACAGTGACAGAAGCAGTGAATTGCCATTTGATTGTAGACATTCTCTGTAGTCAGACTACAGTATTGAGACTGCATGTTCATGCACACATCATACGCATTATATTTGACCACGCTATACCTGCAGACTTCTTCATAAAAGCATTTGCCTGAAGCTTTCAAGGCAATTTCTTCTGAATCAATCACCCTATATCCTGTTGATTGCACTGTGCAGAGAAATGATCTATTTATATACTAAAAAGGTCAATATTGAACAAATCAGCACTAAGGCTACAATACCATTGCATTCAAGTGAAGCATGAAACTGTATAAACCCAGGAATTCTTTGTGCATTTTTACTTTCACGTACGCATGCCTGAGACATCTACGTGGAGACATAATGCAGTATTTTAGGAAAAGTCAGCTGATTGGCAAGCATGTTCATATTATAAACCTTTCTGATTAACGATAGGCACAAAAAGGTGGAGAGACTTATGTAAAGTATCACCTAAAATGTGTAATTAATTCAAAGGTGTAACATTTGCATAATAGCAGTTTCTTATTTTCAGACCCAGTTAACAGCATACAAGCCCTCACAATAAGCTTTGAATTACTAGTTTATTTAATTTACTGTATGCAATAATGCAACTGAAATACAGACTGCTAAAATATTTATAAATTTGCATTCAAGTGAGATTATCCCAAAATATTAAGGACTAACTCCTCTGCTAGTGTAAATTGACATAACTCCCTGGACTTGATGTGATTTTCCCCTGCTAATTAAAGTATAAATGCAGCCATGTTGTTTCCCACAGTTGAAGTTATAAACTCTGCAAAGCTGATGTGCCTCCAGCATATTTCTTCTAGCACATTGTGGTCTGATCAGTCCCCTGTGGTAAAAAACACAAAGGCTGGGACTCAAAATGAAATGCAGACTACTCCTGATACTTTCATAGAAATTATCCAGTCCTTCTTGTAACCTCTATCCCAAAGCTGATGTACATGTCACATCTCACAAAACAGATGGACGTCACTTAAAACTGTTTAAAGGATAATTGCTGGGTGTTTGCTATTTTCTCTCCATTTTTATTCTTTGATTCTCTCATGCTCTCTCACTCCCCTAATATTTTTTTCTACTCCCATTAATCCCAATTATAATTACTTCCTATTGCATCAAGAGCTTTGCTTGTTTGTTTCTATTCTAATTTAATTTATTTTAAAATTCTGTTACTTCACAGATTACAATAGTTGCCAGTTCACTTCAGATGGAGCTCTATATAGCTCACTAGTATTGATATTAAAAAAAAGAAACCCCAATCTTCCATCATTGTGGAGAAAAGACCAGCTAGCTAGCTATCTTCTTCTGGGAGAGATCACATAGCAGGGCTTGGAAAGGGCAGGACACTTTTAGGAATAAGAACTGTCTGTAGAGGTGAAACATCCTCTCTGGCCCCATAATCTTTTCCAAAATTTCCTTCCTGAGGGAACATAGCCATTGCTTCACCCACCTGCCTCCCTGCCAGTCCTGACAGAGCCCTGCTCTTCCTCAAACCTCCCACTCACCTTCAAACAGCGTGGTACACCACTTCTGTGTTAGTCTAGAACTCAGCCAAGGGAATTAGATATATTATTACTTACCTTCAATAGTAGCGGGAGGGAGAAGCATATCAATAAAAAAATAAGTCATAAAAACAACAACAAAATTATATTGGGCAAGTCAGCATTGCTTGAGGCTACACAAAATGTAACTCAAAAAAGCCTTTTCTATAATTTTTTCTTTCCTTGACAGGACTTTGATTTTTCTGTCAAAAAAAAATGACCCTGTGCCACTTCTCTGTGGGATGATTATGAAATATGTTAATAATAATAATAATAACAACATAGGCATCCAGAGGGCCATCCAGAAAGACCTGGACAAGCTCGAGAAGTGGGCCCATGTGAACCGCACAAAGTTCAACAAGGCCAAATGCAAGATCCTGCATATGGGTCAGTGCAATCCCCGGTATCAATACAGGCTGGGAGACAAAGAGATTGAGAGCAGAAAAGGACATGGAGGTACTGGTAGATGAAAAGCTCAACATCAGCTGACAATGTGCATGCGCAGCCTGGAAAGCCAATGGTATCCTGGGCTGCATCAAAAGAAGTATGACCAGCAGGTTGAGGGAGGTGATTCTGTCCCTGTACTCCATTTTTGTGAGATCCCACCTGGAGTACTTGAGTCCTCAGCAGAAAAAGGACATGGAATTGTTGGAGTGAGTCCAGAAGAAGGCCACAGAAATTACTGGAGGGCTGGAGCACCTTTCCTATGAAGACAGGGTGAGAGAGTTTGGGTTGTTCAGCCTGGAGAAGAGAAGGCTCCAGGGAGACCTCATAGCAGACTTCTGGTACCTGAAGGGGCTACAGGAAAGCTGGAGAGGAACTTTTTACAAGGGCGTGTAGTGACAGGACAAGGGACAAATGTTTTTTTTAACCAGTGTGGCTTTAATACACTGGTATTCACACTAAAGCAGACATTTAATGAGATGAAAACAAAAGTTCAATAAAACGTGAATTTTCAAATATAACTTATTATCAAGTAATGAGGTATAACAATGTAAATTTCACCTTTTCTCTGAATGGATAGCAATCCATGCACACATTTACAGTAATGGTGCTGAAATGGTAGTAGATAAGTTGACAAATGGTCTCCCAGATTTGACACTAGGGTGGGCTTTACAAGCCTGACTTGAGTAAAGTAGTTCCCTCTGCAGTACACGTGAAGAGTTGGCCACTTTGAACTGGGTCTTTCACCATGAAGGACAAAAAGAGTGGAATTGCTGAAACACATTGGTATTCTCCAGTAACACGGGAGAGGTGAATGGAGACCCCTCTGGTTGGGAAGGGCTGGGCAATGTACCTTCTCCTCCTTCAGTGAGTGCTCTCATTACCTGGCTACAATGCAAAAACGGGGTGCAAAATAGCACACAACCATGGCCCCTAGGCACTGCCAGCCCTGCCTGTCCCTGTCCACCCCTCTCCAGGGTACCCTGACTCTGCTCATGGCCCAGGACCCCATTTCAGCCCCCCAGGGCCATCAGCCCCTGCCCCAGCAACGGCACATTGGGGCTGATCTCCATGCCTGGCCATGGGCCCCAACAAGCTGGGTCCACCTGCGGGCCTATGTTCTGACCCAGCCTCAGCTCTTCCCTGTCGCCAGGGAGGTGTTCAATGGTTGGGGCTGCACTACTCCTGGCTGGGGGCATGGGACAGGCACTGGCTGCCAGGACCTGCCCTGACAGACGCCATGGTGGCTGGAAACGCACATTTCAAAAGAAAGCACTTGTCCAAGAACACATACCTAATCCTGAAGTAGAGGGGTAACACCCAAATCCAAGTCTCTCAAAGGCACCCAAACTGTGAGGATGCAAACCTCACAAAGCAGTTCCTTACCCACAGGATCTCTCCACTCAGCCTGGTGCCTGCTGATGATCTCAGCTCTTGGTACAGGAGGGGACAATGAGTGGTCCTGTGAACTCTTCTCCTAAAGCTGGGCACCTAACTTTAAGTTTGGCAACACCATCGGTTATACAGTCTTAAAACCTTTTTTTTTCCCAATCTGCACCTCAGTATCAAAGCTATTTTTTGATCTATCTCTTACTGAGAAGCTACTTTCCTAAGGGAAATTTCAAAAGTCCAGAGGGGTCTACTTTATCCTTTCTTCTTGTTGCAATAAAGACCAAAATTGAATGAGTAGGAGGCAATAGTAAATGAGGGAAATAGATTTGATCACCCTTAGGCTATTCAAACTACCACCCTTTATACTAGGAACCTCTGGGCATTGCAGGAAGCCAATAGTTTTTAACTGTAAAGTTAGTAATCATTAGAAAGAAACATAAGAATCTTTTTTGAGCTGGGAGAAAAACTGAGGGTGAAGCAAGGAGGCCTGGAGGTGAAGGAAACAGAGGGGTTAGGAAAGGCTGTGTTTTGTATACTGCTTTCTCTAGAAAATGATTGAACAGAATGCTGCTACTTACACAAAAGCAAATATCATCACACAATTTAAGAACCATTCAGTGACATCTGCCAGAAAGAGAGAAGTCATAAGGCATAAAGTAGAAGAATATTCAGAGGCCCTTATGTACCTCTGCCCATTATGTAAACTCCACAGCAGGATTTCAGGCTGATGCTGTTATTCAGACATAAAATAGAAGTATTCTCATCTTATTTTATGCTGTTTCAGTGCCAGTATAGGTCTACACGCTTTAGTTGTATTATAGCAAGCAATGCATTCCAATGTGGTTTTAATCAAGGACAATTGACATACCTGAAAAGATATATCTTCACTGTAGTCAGTTGAAATGGTGCAGACATAACCAAGTTGCCTTTAAACTAGTTTGTTTGAGTAGCCAGCTCACTTTAAAGTTTCTTAAGAGCATTAGCAGCATTGATTTTGCCATTCCAAGAAGAGCCCTATGTGTAGGGCTTCAGACATAATAAGGGGGGAGTTCTGTGCCCAGTGGTGAGATTGCCTCTCTTGCTGCTTGACAAGAGGGTGAAAAATTGGGTACAAGGACTCATGTTTCTGGGATAATCACACAATCCTGAGTAACAGCCACCCACCTACACATCTTATCTCAGCATGTACAAGCAATTCAGAAGTTGCAGGGCTGCTTCAGAAGGCTTCCTCAGACTGCTAAGGCACAGTAAAAGGGCCATGGCCCTCTCACTCACTCTGGCTGTGCTGTGCTTTGATGCTGTAATTGTCCCTTGTGGAGAGCACAGTGCAGATTTTTGGCTGAGTTCTGTAGTGACTGTGCCAGTTTATGTAGGCCCTAGGAAGTATCAGATGCACCCAATGGGGATAAAAGTCTGAAAGCCTAAGAGATCACTAACACTTTGTGTGCTGCAGCAGCTAAAATAAAGCATCAGTGTTTTAGTCTCTGTCAAAAGAGACGTATTTCTAAATAAACACAAAACTGCCTATGGTGCACATCTATCTTTCTATAGCAGGTAACCCCAGGACTCTGTGCAACCCGGTTAAAACTGCGAGGGATATTCTCAGAGGCCAAAATAAAACACTCAGCCAGCCAAGAATCTGCCTGGCAATAAGCTGGAAATGTCCAAAGGGGAATTCAGAACAGTGTCCCCATTGTAGTCAGTATGAGGTGTCTGAGCATACTAAGTAACTTAGAGGCTCAGCATGCTATGACCCCTGCCTTTTTAAATCCCCACCTCTGCCAGCCTACTGAAATATTAGGTTTTCAGTCATTTCCGCATTCCAATAATGACAGCCATAAGTATTTTAAAGCAGTGCTTGGTCTTTTCCTTAAAATGGAAAAGCCACCACTGCTGTGAACTTGACCGTGAATCACAACAGACTTCAAACTTCTGGCATCAATTACAAACACAGCTAATTGGAGCTCAGTCAGGGCTTCCTGATCTGACAGAAACTCCCACCATTAGTTTTACCATGGATCATGGTTGTTTCAAATGACTTTCACTGTTCTGAAGTGTCTTCATTCCTGAATGTTATTAGGCCAGTGCCACGTGTTCCTATGTTATCAGCTCACAGAAGAAGACTCTGCACCTGCATGAGCACTTAGTGCCTAAAAATCTGTCACAGACCTTTGGTTAGGAAAAATCATCACACTCTGAGAACTGGGAAAAGGAGATTGAACTATTTTCCTGCTTTCTCTTGAACCACTTGACCTTTCCATTAGAGTGTTACTTTCTTTTTCTATCACAATTTGGACCAAGCATCATAAACCTTAAAAACTGACCTTTGCAAGTTATTCCTGTATTCTTCATATAATGCAATGTGCAATATGTTGCAAATATTAAGCTTATTCTCTGTAATTCAGTGTACAGAAGTGTACAGAGAAAAATTCTTAGCTCTTCTTGGGCTTCCAGCCAAAACAATCACATGTATTTAGTGTGAGAGTAATATATTTACCATTTAAAGTCCTATTCCCATCTTAATTCAAAACTACTTATGAGAAAATCAGTTTTATCAGTGAAGGTGTAAAATCCATAATAGTCCACTTAGAAAATATAATACTTATTAGAAGAAATGTTCGCTATATACTTTGATGGATTGGCTTTTTGTTCCCCTCAGCTTTTGCAATTATGAAGATGTTAATGTGAAATTCATTCTCTAAGACTTTCTAGAACCTACACAAGAGAGTTCTGTGAGTTGAAATGGCAGGGATGATGCTAACTTACTGCAAATGCTAGCACAGAACAGTTCATCCTGTGGTTACTGAGGTCAGCTGAAGTGAACTGTCTGGAAAGTCTTTATTAAGTCATACAGTTATACTAACAAATGGCTAATACCATATTTTTTGAGGAACCAAAGAACTTCTTAAAAGATCGGTTCTACTAGTTAAGCCTGAAGAGGTTTTTTAAATTCCAGCATTCACCAAAACAGACCTATATGCCTGAATCTATATGACTTACTTGCCAGCTCCAACAGGTGGCCTCATCTGTCTCTCCCCCAGAAGTCAAGGTGAATTGATACTATCAGATCACTACAGCTACAGCTCTTCACATCTTCAACCACTTAAACAGCGTTTAAGTATTCTAATACAATGGGAATTCCCTAGAGTTTTAGTGTATGTTTACCCTGTAGAGGTCCCTGAGGGCTCCTGCCCACGCTCACACTGCCTCCAGGAGCTCCTGGGAGCACTGTGCAGAAACCTCTGCTTCCCCTGGGTCTCAACTGTGTCGGGCTGGGACTGTATGGCAACACACTCAAGCTGCTATATCCTGCACAACCACAGCTTGTTCAGCTTCCCCACCCCCTTGGGAAACACTGCACATAGAGATGCTTGGTAGCACTGGTTTGGGGTCTCAGCAGGACTCCACTGAGCAGGCTGGATACCATTACTCTCAGCAGTCTACACAGTTCATTAGTGTGTCCTATGACAGAATAGTAATCCACTCATAGCTATATGCTGAAATGTACTGCAGGCCAGAGTGTGTATTCATGAAAGGATAAGAACAGAATTCCTTATAAACATGAGCATGTTTTACACTTGATCTTCTAAAACCTGCTCCTCATGCATTCAAGTCTGTACCTGTTCAGTAGCTTTACTCACAACCAAGTACATTGAACTTTCAGAGTAATTTTGCTATGCACAGCTGAAGAAAAGCTCACAAATCGTTTTCCATGCATAAAAAGAACATATGTAGAGTTTTTCCACTGATAATATAAACACTATCCTTTTGTGAATTTAGCCTTAGAGTATTTTGATAGGCAGATAGATAAGGGCTTTTACTACAGTCTCTTATTCCCAGTTGGGTAGTATTTTCTGTAGTGCTATTGCCACATGTATAAATAGCAGCACTACTGCTGGCATAATTTGGACTGCTGTGGATGTATACACTCTAAGCACAATTGGATAGTTCTCGTTGTTCACCTCTAAAATGATAACTGCAGTCACCTGGCACTTGGTAAATAGATTCAGCTACCTCAGTGCTTCAGAACATCTCCCTAATTTGCCACAAATAAAGAACACTGCATAAAACCTGGCATTCCACATGAAGCATCCTGTAATTGCTAGCAGAAGGGGGAATACAGCATATTCAGACACCATTGCACTTCATCTGCAAATATCCACTAACAATTTTTATTATGTAAGCTTTTAGGCTGGAACAAGAGCACTCCTACAGAACTGTGTTTCTCTGATGAAATTAGGGAGGAATGTACCCTAGCAAATATACTGATCTAGAATAAAAATATATTTACAGTGCTTTAGCACTCCTTAGACTGTACATCCACTATGAAATTAAAAATTACATTTGGCTTGGTTTGGCGAGTGTCCTTTGTTTAATGTCTATACTCTCATGGTGAATATTATTATTTGTTATACTCTCATGTGAATAATTATAAGGAAAATAATTTCAGAACAACAAATGTTGTAGCCCATAAACATGAGCACTGACTATAAAAGAAAATATGTATTCTTAGAGTTACATTCTTAAAAGAAGTTGTGTAATGTTTCACGAAGGTCAACATAAATAGAGATATGTCCTTACGCCTTTAAAGAAGTAACACTGCATCCCCAATGCACAGTGACACAGTAGCATCACAGTAGTCTTTAGCTATATAATGTCTTTAAGGAATTAAAATGTTGATTTTCTACTTTCCCCTCATATCCTTTTAAGGGCAGCAAAATCTTTCTGTCTTAAAAGCATTAAGAGTAGCTTTCAGCCCTACATTTATAGTATCCAACCTTATAATGTATTAGGTTTTATTTACATTATGTATAACTCTTAGCTTCCATTTCTCCCTCTTCTTTCTAGTTTATTGATTTATCACTGCAGAATATGGTAATTTCTATGAGAAATTGCCTTCCCTGATGGCTTTTCTTCACCAACTAAAGTTGAAGATTTGGGATGTAATTCCAATGTGCTGTTGAAAAGGGTAACTTGCTTCTGTGATTCAAATACTATTTTTTACTTTGATTGAGCAAAATATATCAATTTTCCAGTGTTATGATCAGTCAATAAATTTCCCCAAAAGTGACATTTTAACTGATTACACTTAGTCTTATGTCACTGTGGATATTAATATTCAAAATTAAGAAGCCTGATTGACATCTCTTGATCACACAAGTTTACTGAACTTATTAAAAATATATTAAAACTAATGTAATTTTAAAAGTGATTAAAGCAGTTTCACACAAGGAGAAAGATACTTGAAGCATCAATTCTGCCTGTGTGTTTACATCTACCATGATTGAGTGCTTATAATTCAGCATTTTCATTATGCAACTACAATTGATTTTCTTCTTTTTAGAAATGCAAGACTTAAATTTGCAGTGTTTTCAGTGTTAATTGCAAAGATAAATCTGATGTATATTTATCAAAATACAATTTATCAAAGGGTAAATATGAACAGGGCCTTTTCCGTTACCTTTAGTGGATTGAATTGCACCCTATGACCTTGGCAGATGGAAGTAAAATGGGGAAAAAAAAAAAGCAAAAACTATTTTTCTTCTTTTGCTAGTCCTAAGAATGTGACATAACAATAATATTAAAATATTCTAAGTACCTACTATGAGTCCTCTTTCTACATTGTCTAAAAATGCTACAATTGGAACACCAAATAATTCATCCAAGTAGCAAACTTAATTTGATGTTGTCCTTATGCAATCTGGAAATAGAAATTAATAAACATCAGGGAATTTTATTTTTTTCCCTACTGTCTGGTTACATTAGTCATTATCTCACATTGTTATTTTCCAATGGAATTGATTTCTAAAGTAGTTACTTGGAGAAATATTTGCAATATTTCCAAGGAAACAAGTTTCCATGAGTGACATATTTCAAGTGTCCTGCTCTGATCTAAATAGCTGTTCATTTTCATAGGTAGCAAATCCCCTCTTCCTATGAGAAACAAGACATTTCTGTACCAATACCAAAATTCTTCAAATGGAATGATAAATGCATTAGTGCATGTATCTCTAGGTAAGTGTATTTTAAAAGATTAAATCCTAGAAGTTTCTCCCTTCTGCATCTAAATAAATCTCTACAACCTCCTGCTTTGAAAAGCAGAGATCAGAATGACCTGTTTCCCAAGGATTAGCTCTACTTCATCTGTTGCACAGACACAGACTGTATTTTAGCTTCTAAGTTTTTCTTCTCTGAATAAATACTTACATATGCAACTGTTTAACATGTGAGGCCAGGGCAATGCTTGAATTCATCACATAATGTATGAAGGGAAACCTTCTTGGCCTAGAGACCTTTGGAAGCAGGGTCCCTCACACACAGTGGATTTGTCCATTAACTTATGTACTTCTTCATTAACTCCAATCAGAGGAGCAGCCTTTGTTTCCCAGTTTTAACCTGCTCACATTATATGATTTGTGTGGCTGTTCCCACTTGATCCTATTACTAGACTGGACTTTTCCCAGCCTGAACAATCTACTCCAACTACACAACAGCATTCACCAGGTCTAAGGTTTTTCAGGGAAACTCCTAGGAAGACTGATTTCACTGAATAGATGAAAGCAAACTGTATCTGTTGATCTTATGCTTAGAGATCCTTCCTTTTATTTCAGAGAGTGTTCAAAGCCCCCAGTAAGCTTCAACATGGCAGCTAACGCATTCAGTAGCTGTTGTTCCCTAATCATTGTGCTCTAGGAATCAGTGACATTTAGTTTTCATTATAGGCACTGGAGGACACATGGCAAGTGCCCAGATAAGGAGTTTAGACATCTCAGGCACAAGCCTACAACTACACCAGTAAATCAAACAAGCAAAGCTCATCCATGTCAAGAATTAGCAATGCAAGTTACAGAATGGATCCAGTGGGACATGCACATCAAAGGCATATAAAGACAAGAGCAGCAAGCCTAGCTGTGGGCATATAGATACACAGAGTGACATGCAGAGAGGCTGAAAACACTGTGAAACCTATATCAAATCAAGTCAATTGCACACCACATTTGAGCTCCTCTGTGAGGCAGGCCTTTAGAAGTTTTGGCAGGACATCATCGTAACTGCAGTCACACTGTTCCTGGAAACAGCATCTTCTCATGGTATGATACCATGGTGTCTGTTCTATACAAACTTGTGTATCACTGTGCTAGGTGTCATTACATGTTGTTTTCATGTCATGTGGCATGTAGCGAGGAGAAAGCTGATGACGGGATATATAGGAAAATAAAACTCAGACAAAGTGAGGAAAATTCCAATTTAAAAACCCAGACTTACTTTCTTTAAAGTCACGGCAAGAATCAAAGAACACATAGATGCAGTAACTCCTGAGTGTATTTGGGGAAGCCTTGATTAATCCAGCATCAATGTTGAGGAAGAATTTCAGAAGTAAAGAGGCAATTAGAGAGGAGGGAGTGAGACACAAGACATGAGAATGTGCACACAGCAAAGTACATAGGTTTTCCTTCAATATCATGCCCTGCGGTGCTGCTTAGGAAAATGTTTGTTGACAACTAATTTTGACTGTCTTTTAGTTATATTCCACTTTGTAGAGAAGAAATACCCTTAAAATGCCTAAGTACACAAAGCTACCAGCAATTATTTGTATGGACACAGGCATGGATTAGAACTATCCAGAAGAGAATTGGAAAAGTCTTTGTTATCCACAATCCCCTGCAGCAAGACCTAGTTTAACTAAAACATAGAGTACTCAAGAAACCTAAGCTAATGCATGTTTCTGTTCATATGAACTAGCCAAACATTATGTAAAATTTGTTTTAATTTAAATATTTGAGCCACAAAAGTCAGATCTTGAGCACTGCTTTGAATTACCTGGCTAGTTTATAAAAATTGATTGAGTGCCTCTTCTCTATAATATGTTTTTTGTAACATAGTGTATCTATTAAAAGTTTCTTTGCTATTTTCCTGTGAAACATATTGCTATTGAACACAGAAATTTATGGAAAATTGTCCTTTATTGTAAATCATTATTTTAATATAATCTCATAGCAGGTTAATGGCAAAATATCTTCTCTGCTGACTCAAATATATGATAAAGGTAATATTTATTAATATTCATTAAAGGTATTTCATTCACCACACAGACAATGCACCAGGAAAAAGGAGAGAAATGCACTCAATAGAAGAGAAACCTCCCCAGGAAGTATATTAATATAATTACCACATATTACAAACTAAGAATGTTGTGTTAATAAATATTCAAGCTGGTTCAAGGATCACAGCAGGAATAAGAGTGCCTTTTTTCACCTGGAGTTTTTGAATTGTCACAAGCTGGACAATGGAAAATATAGTGGATGGAAGTGTTTTAAATAGCTTCACAGTTTGCTTGCATAGAAAGCCTTACTAGTGACACATGCTTAAGTTTTGTGATAATGGAGTCAAGCACAGCATTTACTAAACCACTTTATCTAGGGATTTTGCCTTCATCAGAAAATAAAGATATGTAGAGCAGCATTCAGAAGCACCTTATTGGATAATGAAGAAACCCAGACACAAAAAAGGAGAAAGAAAAGCAGCTCAGAAGTATTTATTATTAGTGCTTTTAAAAGACCATATTAGATCTGACAAGTGAGTTATAACAAAATAAAAAATAAAATAAAAAGTAAGAAAAGTAGATCTCTAGACTTCTACAGGAAAGATGTTTGAGATTACCCAGTATTAAATTCAGAAAAAAAACAACCCTGAAGAAGACCTCATAAAATCTGAAAATCAAGGACAAAAGGAAATAAAAAGGGTCTGAGATGAAAATTAGGTGCAGAAGATAAATACCAGAAAATATTACGACCATTCAGCTGGAGACTATAGTAATCTAAATACAGGTGTTGACTAAGCTAAGTTAGGTGTCTAAGCTCTCATAGTCAATGAAATGTATTCAGCTTTAAATCTGAAATTTACAACTCAGCAGCTAAAAAAGTGTCTGTAATTTGATTGTGTATATTACTAGGTTTGTTTAGGGGGAACTGAAATTAGATTGTCTGTATTAAAGGATTTGTATTGCGATAACAGACACCTAGGTGTATTTATTACTCAAATCATCTGTATTTAGGAAATGAATTCAAGCTGAAATCTTTCAGAAAGAAATAATATACTATAAGGTAGATGTGAGCTGGGAATAGCTCTGGCCCAGCACATGGGTCCAATGGGATGGTAAAACAAGACACGTTCAAACTGATTCTGCACTAAAAAAACCCTTTAGTTTTATATACAAGAGTATCAGGCATAGAAGACGTTAATATTTGCATGTGTTTGTATATATGTTTTGGTAATCATCTGAACTCCAGGAATATGCCAGATTTTATACTTCAAGATTGATCACCTATATTAATTAAGCAAAAAATTTATACTTTTAAAAGATTCTGATGACCATGAGCCAAGAACAATTTAGGCCCACAAATGTAAATGCTTGTGCTCTTTGATGAACACTTTCAAACTTTGATGCTTCACTGTGAAAAGTTACAGCAGAATATCTACCAGAAAACTATTTCATATGTTTATGAGAAATTCCTCAGCCGGTTGAGTAGTAAAAGTAGTATTCATAAATATGTTCTAAATGTTTTTATCACTAAAACAGAGAAATGCTGAGATATTTTTCCATCTGGACTGCAAGGAGTTTTCACTTAAACACTGTAAAAGACAGGATAACTCAGTGCTTTAAAAATAATCTAAGTGAGATTTGTGTGTGAAAGCTTTTATTTTATTTCATATGTCATAAATAAAGCACATATCCTCACAGTTTCTTAATTCCCCTCTTTCTTTGTTCCAGCTGTCATTTCTGCTACACACAAGAAATGGAAAGTCTGACACCTCCAAATATGAAATCACGTAGACGTCTTTCGCTGAAGATTGAGACTCAGCCAGTATTTGCACACAATAGGCATATTCAGACTACATTGAACAAACCAATAGCCATGGTGAGGCATATCTTCTTTTAAATAATAAATAATTTCTTCTAAATTTTCTACTATTTTAGTGTAAGATTTTGGAGATCAGAGGTAGCTCCCTGAGGACATCATAAGCTTGTGACCATAAAGATAAACATAATTTTAACTACTGCCTTCTATCTCATTGCCCCCAAAAACTCCTTATCCCATTGCATCAAGTACAAGACAGAGTCAAAGGCTGCCTGTTGAGTCTTTTAGCTTACAGCTATCTTACCCTATTAAATTTCTCCCACCCCAGCTCTCTGTCCCTCCAGGCAGCTTACCCCTTCAAGCTGTCCCTGATGTGTCCTGAGAGTGATCCAACCGGTACAGCTACAAGCAATATGTTTAAGTGTAACAACACAAAGGAGATTGCAATCTACCTCCACACCTAGTCCAAATGACTCTTACCTATCAGACCCCCTTCTGAAGCTGCTTCATATCACATCCCTACATCCCCCTTTCCAGCAATGCGTCCCTCATACAGATCTCAACAGCTCCAGGATCCCCTATACCCCTCTTCACAATACACTCCCACCTGAAAGGGAGCTTCCCAGACCCATGTGGTAGATCTTATTCTGTGGGTCAAACAGGTGGCTGCTTGTGCTGGGAGGTATATGCCAGAGCTTCAGGTGATGTATACTCTGCTAGTGTGGCTGACAGTGTTGTGCATTAGCTGCCCTGAGGATTTGTGAGGCCATTGATGAGGCCTCCCTCAGAATTATAATAATAACAGATCCTCTGCCCATGTGTGAGTGTGGATCCCAACCCTGGGAATGGACATCCTGCCTCTCATACCATTCACACTTTCTGCACACACACACACAAAATGCTCTGGGCATTGTGGATGCTCACCAGGGTAAATCAGCTGGATTACGCCTCACAGACCTTCAGAGCAAACGTATTTATTGGTGGATTTGACATGGCAACTATCCACATGAGATTGCCATGGCCAGCTTCCAGGAACTGATGAATGCTTATTCTTGAGCTATTGTAGAGGCCTGGAAATGGGAGCCTGGTTAAAATAATTGCCTGTCAGAAATGAGTCACTTGCAGAAACACATTATCAGCCACATGTTAGGAGGGAAGAGGATTCATCAGAGCTCTGCTAGCCACAGGGATAGCCTGATTTGAGAGCAGTCAACACTGCTTCTTTAAGGGGCAAGAAGTGGGTGAACAAGTATTTAGGTAAAGGTGATTTAGTTGATACACTTGGATATCCAAGAAGTTTCTTCAAAATTCTTTCACTAAAGACAATGAAATTAAGCGTGCATAGAAAATAAAACTGCAGACAAAACTCAAAAGATAGGAGTAATTATCATTTCTCACTAGTCAAATTCTTCATGGATTTCTGCTGGACCTTGCGCTGTTCAAGATGATACCCAAATTTTATCACTAGAAGAAGATGAGCAGGTAGATAACCAAATTTACAGATGATACACAGCTATCCAAGGCACTCAGAACAAGAACTACAATGATGATTATTTTTTACCTTGAGGGGCCAAATGACTGGGCAATAAATTAGTAGATGAAATTTAATGTAGATAAATGTAAAGTAATGCACATGGGGAAAACCAATCTTAGCTTCACACAAAAAATTATGACCTCTCAACAGACGATTATCACTTGGGAGCAAAACTTTCATGTTATGATATATAGGTCCATAAAAATCAGGTTTGTGTTCTATAGCAGTCGAAAAAGCAAAACAAATGTTAGGAATTATCAGGAAGAGAATAGAGTACAAAACAGAAAATGTCATGCTGCAGTGTAAATCCATGTTTCGCCTATGCCTGTGAGTATTGTTCTGTTCTCCTCATCTGCAAGAGGACATACAAGGTTCATAGAAGACCAATGAGGATAATCAAAAAGAAGAGCTTCAGTAAGGGGAATAACTGAGTTGGCTGGGACTCTTTATTCTGGAAAAGAGGCATCTTATGGGCATATAGTAAAGGTTCACAAAATCCTTGGCCACATAAAGAAGGTAGGCAGGGACCAATTGCTTATTGCCTCTTCCTATACAAGAGCCAAGGACAAACAAGGAAGAGCTGGATCAAAACCAGCAAAACAAGATGGTTCTTCATGCCAGTGTGTCGGACACATGTGGAACTCCTTAGAATCATAGAAACATTTTGATTGGAAAAAACCCTTAAGAACATCAAGTCCAACCATTATCCTAGCACTGCCTAGTCCACCACTGTGCCGTGTCCCTAAGCACCTCATCTACACTTCTTTTAAATACCTCCAGGGATGGTTACTACACCACTTCCCTGGGCAGCCTCTTCCACTGCCTGACAACTCTTTTAGAGAAGAAATTTTTCCTAATATCCAATTTATACCATGCCTGGCACAACCTCAGGCCATTTCTTCTTGTCCTATTGCTTGTTACTTCAGAGAAGAGACCAACACTCACATCGCTACAACCTCCCTTCAGGTAGTTGTAGAGTGCGATAAGGTCTCCCCTCAACCTCCTTTTCTGCAGACTAAATAACCATGGTTCCCTCAGACACTCCTTGTAAGACTTGTGCTCTAAACCCTTCACCAGCTTCATTGCCCTTCTTCAGACTCACTCCAGCATCTCAGAGTCCTTCTTGTAGTGAGGCGCCAAAAACTGAACACAATATTTGAGGTGTGGCCTCACCAGTGCTAAGTATAGGGCTATTGTGGCTGTGAAAAAAAATGTACATGGGTTTAAAAAGAAACAGGGTGAGCACTGCATAGATAGGCAAACACCAGACAAATCCTACACAAAACCATGAAAAATTACAAAGACCTCAGAGAATAACCTGCAGTGATCTCAGCAGTTGCAGCTAGTAGAGAAATTATCCTGTACATGGTGTGAACAGTATAGCCCCTCTTTTGTTCTTATGCTCTGCCATTAGCTCTCATAACCACCTGTGGCTGCTTTTCTTAAATGAGCATCCTACTGTTGATTATCCTGCACTATAGAAGAGAAGAAATAGGTACTAATGATGCATGCCCAGCCCACACACCTGAGGCTGCATCTGACACCACCCAGGGCACTGTGGTTCCTGAGCTGATCAGGTGCTTAGCACTGCAGCATGAGCAGTTCCATCTCTACTTTTTGGCCTTTTCTGAAAATGGTTTAATTGTCAAGTCCATCTTTTCTGCATATACAAATGTATGTTCATTGGTTCATTAATAAGTTAAAGATAGCACTGTTAAAAAGTCAACCTTTGCTCATACCAGTGCTGTGAGATAAGGTGGCTATTGCTTACCCTAAACAAAGGCAAAGACTGAAGTGCTTCGGGAATGCCAATACAGTAACACTTTTCTTTTCATGCAGTCACTAGAATTTTTTCTAGATTGCTTCTTCTGCTCTTTCTTTTAAAATCTTTGCTAGTGGATAGATCCTTACTGACACATGAATGAGGCATGAGCTTCCTTCTGTGATTTTCACGTTCTCTTGATTGTTTTGGACACCTCACCTCTGCTTTCTGTATGCTATATTTAATTGGATTGGACTAGAGTCAAAAAGGCATAGGCTCAGTGCAGCAGCTGGCAGACCTGGGTAAGTCTCTGCTAGAATTGGACATTGTGTTGTACCCCCAACAAAGCTCTTCTTAGTAAAGCTAAGATAGATCTCTTCTCATTTTTAATGCATTAAATCTTGGCACTAAGCCCAGAGAAGGTTGGGAGTTTGGGGTATCATCTATATCTATTATAATTTCAGAACTCAAAGAAAAGAACATCTGAGGAGCAGCACAGCAGGAGAGTGATTAATTTTTAACCTAGAAAGTAATGATCTAGCACCTTTCCCTGCTCCAGCAATCAGAATGAGTATATGTAGAAAATCTGGGTTAAGAAGCTTCTAAAGATGATGCTAATTCAAGTCTCTCTTTTTCTTGTGTGTGTTGAATAATATTACTTCCTTCCTAACCATTTTAGATACAAAACAATGTTGAATCTAGAAACATAGCCAGAGTATGAACTTTTTAAAGGACTCCATCCAAGCATGGACACCAGACAAATATAGGAGCCATTCTGCATTACCTCATTGATTTCAGGTATCCCAAAGATTTCCAGAGACTCACAACAGATTAAAAAATGCACCAGATCCTCAACCAGCACAACTCACTTGGATTCAGTGTGCAAATTCAGATCTATCTAATACATCAAGCAATTTTAGTCCAGAAACTGCCCCATGCAGGTTCTGGCCTCTGATTACTGACAGACTGAGTAAGAGAAAAAACCCCAATGAGCAAGGATGTCACACATAATTGTATTGCCCATCTTGTCTGCAAGAGCCGTTCTCCACACACTAAACAGTGGAGCAGATGCAGACACATTCCTCAGCCACAAAACCTCAGCATCCTGTGTTGAGGGCCTTGCATAAGGGGCTGGCATAATTCTGTGCAGTATAAGTGAGGCAGCTCATGTATCAGCTGCCAGCTGACATATGTTTAGTAGGATTCTTTAGACTTGGAAAGTTTTGTCTGGAGATTTTGAACCTTTTATTTTCAGATTTATCCCAGTGGATTTACTACCAAGTTTTTACATCCTAAATTCCAGTCCAGTGAAACCAGTATCTAAAGGAGCAGTTACTGCTTTACCAGTGCAGTGCTGTTTACATCAGAAGAACCATTTTCTTCTGACCCCATTTTAACTGCTCCTTAGGTACAGTTAATGCCTGAGAAAAGGTGCCAAGAGGGAGTCTTTTCTCTGCTTGAATAAAAATCACTGCTTTTAGCTTCTGTTTTATTTCTGTTTTGTCTGCATTTCGGAAGATGGCCAGCACTTTAAACAGCAATTTGGAAGCAGTGTTTCCTGCTATATTTCTCTTTCAGGCAGTGCTGATGTATGTACATTTTGAAAGGATGATCCTCCTTTGTGTCTCGGGCTGAACATTAAACACTGCCAGAGCAGCAGAGCAAAGGGCCACTGGGAGGTGAGCAGAGGCTGCCAGCTAGGCAGTCTGGAGAAAGCGTGATGAAATCCTCTTCTCAGCTACACTGCCTGTCTATAGACAACTAGGAAATACTTCCTTCATAGAAGCTGCTTGTGGTATTCAGTCATATATCATGTATGCCCTTCTGGAAAGTAACAGTCAAACAACACAATATTACAGAGCCTTTTAAAATTATAATGGTGCATATCAGTCACCAAAAAATATTGCCTTTTTCTATGCTGAACTTCTTTACTATTCAGTACAAATACTTGACCACAGCCCCATATTTTACTGGTATGTAATATATTTCCTCTTTTTTTCCTTCTATCTAGACTTACTGATACAACATATAAATACAGCAAAACAAACACATATATACTTA
Source organism: Aegotheles bennettii (assembly GCA_013398125.1). NCBI lineage: Eukaryota > Metazoa > Chordata > Aves > Caprimulgiformes > Aegothelidae > Aegotheles > Aegotheles bennettii. Next base: position 218,908 of record VZRW01012684.1, on the reverse strand, counting down.
AAAACACAAATACAGTCTTGTAAAGAGCACAGTGTATTCTGTTACAGTATGTTTTGGAAAGAGGTTTTGAAGTTCTATAGATACAAACGTCAATGCCAATAGTCTCCTACCAAATACACACAGTAAAGTCAAAGATGCAGCAACCTGGTAATGAGGTCCGAGCTCAGTCTGCCTGGCTCCAATGCAGATCCCCCTCCCCAGTGCAAGCCTGGGTTCCTCAACTCTTGAATGACCAGACAGCAGGCCTTGATTTTCCTCCATTTCCACTGCATTAGCACTGAACTCTGCTTCAACCTCTCCCATTTTTAAAAGCAGTATATCTCACTGTTTTGCCCCTTCCCCCTCTAAGGGTTTATGGGCATTATTGACACTGGAAGGACTCTATTCCCCCTCCACCCCTCCACCAGACCTCTCACCTTCATCCTTGTTGGTCTCAGTGAGGTAAAGACCTTCTCATAACCATGGTTAGTTGTTTCTTTGCCTAGGGTAGGCTTCTCCGTGGATGCACGTGCCCAGCCTGCTGCATGTTGAGCAGATTCAGGCAAGGTCTTTGAGTGGGAGTCGGTGAATCTGAGGATGTTGCAGATGCTGTTTGAAACATCAGCTGGTAACTGTTTTCTCACTGCAAGCATCAACCTCTGCTGTCAACCTTGGTCCCCCTGATGACTAAGAATCCAGTGCTGCACACATTTGGTACAAGAAGCTTTATACACCGGCTGCTCTGGGAAGATATGAGGCAGGGTGTGACCAGTGTGGAGCATTTTCTTGCAGATGTAAAGCCCAGAGAGCCTACATAAGAGTTTAACACTATTATTGCCTTTCTTGCGACTGTAGTCTGGCCTTTGAGATAGCCTTTGAGGTGGATGTTAAATGACGTTTCACAGCATCTAATTTCAGGCATCTGATTCACTCTCCAGCCCTGCCTCCCCTCCTTCCTCTACTGAGCTCAGGCAAAGCAGAGCATCGGACGCTGGGAGCTCACATCACATGCAGCCGTACCCACGGCAACCCCAAGTGTCAACAGTCTCACAATCAGCATTTCCCAAACATTCACCTTCATCAGTCTCTGCTGCAAATAAGTGTTACATTTGTTTAAACATGGGGAATCCAAACAATGCCTGAATGACCTGCCTCTGGGCCCCTGGATAAGGCTGCAGCCTGTAAGAGGCCCAGTACCCCACCGGCCCCAGGGCGGTTCCTGCTCGCAGTGAGCTTTCTCTTTCCCTCTGCGACAGAGAGGGCTGAGGATGACGTCTCTAGGGTTAAACCTCCTTAAATATGTTTTCTCAGGCAGATTTCAGGTATTGGTGAGTACTCTGCCAAGTTCTGCCATGCAGCTGACAAAGGCTGTCGGGGCTCATCGTCACCCCTCCTTCGGGTATCTTGTGTGGCTCCCGGCCAGGCTGGGAAATGCTCAGCCTCAGCCTGCCCTCCAGGAGAGCTCCCGTCAGGAACAGAGAGGCCCTGGCCGAGGCTGACCCTGACCTGGGGGAGCTGCTTCCATATGAGGGCCTCTCACAAGGCCTGGCCTGAGCTACTCCCAACCCACAGAGCCCTGCCCACACCAGGCCCCAGCTCCTGACTCGCATCCCTGCCTGGCCTCAGCCCATCCCCATCCCCAGGGAGGTGCCCAATGCCCAGGGCTGCCCCAAGTGCCCACCGGCTGCCCTGCTCCTGTCCAGGGGCGGTGGGACAGGCACTGGCTGCCAGGCCCTGCCATGATACAGCTCCATGGGGAGCCCCTGTTACCCCCCAGGAGCTCTGACAGACATTGTCTCCAACCAGGGAAGATTCTGGGTACACAATTGCATTGTACACCTATGTAAGTGCCCCTGTGCACCTCCAAGAAAGGCATAGTCCTCAGACCAAACACCTGCAACCCACGTATGGGCTGCAGCAGTTTGACTCCATGACAAAGAGGAGGGGTAGGAGCATGGTACAGAAACCAAGGGGCTGCTGAGGGGAACAGTGTTTCCAGTCATGTTTTTTTCCCGTCTATTTGCTGCTCTGGCTGGATTTGTCATGTTTATGTAAACAGCAAGTATGTTAAGATAGGAACCGTGTCATGCTGTGTCTTCTCTCAGAAATGCAGCAAGGACTTTTCTTTTTTATCAAGTAGTTGTCAATACTCATCTGAATGCTCAAGCAGACCTAAAAGAGAGCGCTGCCATTTTTTCACTATAAATAGGGAAGGAACCAACTAAGGTTTCTGAAGAGCTGGTGAAAAAAACCCTCCTGTATCTGTTTGCACATCCTGATTAGAAAAAGACAGGTTTTGCAAACTGATCTACTCGGTTTTCTCATTTAACACACACTATATTTCAAAAGGGCAGACTACTGACCACAAAGTACAAATTTTAATACAAAGTAGAGGTAAATGCAGCATGCACACAGCCAAAATCCAAAAGGACAGAGCCCACAGGGTCTTCAGGTGCCAAGCGCCAAGACCTGAAACTGTGAGCTTCTCCTTAGACCTGAGCACACTCAAAATTCATAAGGACAGGGACATGACACTGCAATCACTCCATTTTCTTATGCCCAGATTTAACACAATCTAATCACAGAATCACAGAATCTAAGGGGTTGGAAGGGACTTGGTGAAAG